>ML976657.1:1432936-1604159 GCA_010015655.1 Bimuria novae-zelandiae CBS 107.79
TGAATATGACGCCCTTGATTGAAGAGGGCAGTACCTCTATACCTTAAGTATACATTAAACCTCACCCATTCTCAAGTATGATACACGTGATAGCCTTCTCGATCATTACAGATAAAGCACCATAGGTTTCCGGGTTAATGACTTCCCAAACCTCGCCTTACATAGCCACCGACGTTCAGAGCAGGGCCAAGTCGAACTTGTTGATGGCTGCCTCAACAGTTCCGTTAAGCGCTCCCTCAAACTAGCAACTCATTAGCAATTTTACAGAAGGGGTAAGGTAACATCAGCGACATACCGCCTCCGAAATCGCATCCTCATCTAGGCCGTGCAGCGCATACCTCCTGCCGTCTTCGAGAATCATGGTATCGACGAGTGAGCAATTGGTAGAAGGTGTGGTTGATGCCTCTCGAGCATTTGAGAGAAACCAATATCTTCCAGACCGTATGTCCAAGGTGGGTGCCGGGGTGTCGAAACAGTAATCCTTGAAACCCTGGACCCTCTCGCTATCATGTTCAAGCAGAGCCCCATTGCAATCGTATTGTACGAAACCCCTCATCTTGATGCGCCAATCGCCGGGAACGGCAACGAACGAGAAGTGCCTGAATTGCCGACCGCTGGGTACAAAGCCTGAAGTGCAGGTAAACTGGTCAGCATGACTCTGGAGAGGGAGCATGAGTACCTGGCGTCTCCTTTATCGAACGTTTGGGGAACCTGTCCTGGATTCACGTATAGCATCCATGTTACACTCAGGTTTGTACTGACAGCAAGTATCTGGTTTGAGGTTCAAGCACGCCACCGTGTTTCCTTTGCAGTTTGGCTGGTTCATGAAACGGAGGTCGATCGCCATGGCTACGGCAATGAGGAAGAACACGAAAATCATCATGGTGGTGCAAGTGAGTCGATACAAGGGTTGGTTGAGAGGTTGAGGATAGACCGATGCCTTGAGCAAGTGGGAAGGGCTTGGATGGTCTTTATACACAGAGTGCCTTCTGTTTGCGCCGACATCGGGAGTGCTCGTACACTGTTTGTACATTTGGAATTTCTCCGTCACTGAACAGAGCCGCGACTACCTGCCGACCCAATTAGTCATACTTGAATCAGAGGTGTTGCATTACAAACGGTGCAAACAGGGTCAAAATCGTTCATGCTACAGCAGGCGAAGAACGGAACGAACGGCAGTACACAACATCCATGGGAAAAGGCCATCGGCTTTTTCCATGCCACAAACGGACCTCAGCGCATCTATCCAATCATTAGAACGCGTTACACCAGGATATGGACTTGTAATGACATGGAGGACGAGAGCCCCAAGGGATCTACCACACTACTAACGCAAGGCAGCCCATGCCGCGACATTAGACCGCTTATTACAATCGCCACCTCATCTTTCATATCAACAATTCAAGCGTGGGCCATAACACACTGAAAAGCTCCAAATCACACACAATCGCTTGGAGTTCTTTTTACGGCCTCGGACAGCTACCCGTAGAAGTCATGCGTTCCGAATGCAAACGGGCAAGGGACCCTGTCAGATGTTCGTAATTACCTCAGCACACTTTACTAAGACGAGTTTTCGGCGCTCAGTAGCCACGGCTTTATGACCATGACCTTTCAACCAATGAAGGGAGATAGAAGGAGCTTGGAGCTCTTTCTCCAGAAGGGATTCATTTGGAGGTATGACAAGTTCCTTTGAATGTGCAAGGACCAATGAAGCTCACTTACGAATCCTACGTTTTAGTGACATGTCAATTCATCTGCGCAAGGCCAGAGGATGCTTGCGGATCATGCCTTCCGTTGGTTGAAGTACTTGAATCCCACTACCACAATTTTTAGCGAATCCGAATCATCGGAATTCAAACGAGTGACAACCAAATCTTCCCCCAGTACAGCTGCACACATGTTCATGACATCAAGACCCCAGCTAAAGCTTTCCATGCCGATCACCCAACTCAAGCAGAGCCATTGTGGGTCCAAAATCTACCCAAACCAGCAAGTATAAGCCCAGAACCTCTCCGCCGTGTTCTGAAACCCTCCGGTCCCTGCCAAACCAGCCCTGGTGCCCCACCAATATGATCATGGGGTTGGCAACCCGAGGTTCCGTGTCTAGGACGTAATTCAGTTGCCTTGCAGTCAATGCTAGGATGTGCGATACTCACCGGTAGAAGCGGCACCTAGTGCCTTTGTTGAACTTCACCCTGTTGCCGCCGTAGACCGGGATAAGAACACAACCACCCGAGACCACAAGATCGGCAGTGTGTCTGCTGTCCAGGTACGCATCGCCGATTTTGGTGTCACGAACTTCCACGTTTTGGGTCTCCGCCGTTGGCATGGCCGTGGCAAGTGTTGCCAGAGCGGCTGCGGTGACGAGCTTGACCTGCATGTTGGTTGGATGAGGAGTTCCGCGAAGATGGAGATGGAATTAGAAGCGAAGATGTTGATGCTGGTTGATAGCGAGGAGAGAGTGAGTAGATGCCCTTTATATATCTGTTGAAGGCCTGTAAGACGCAGAAAAAATAGTTGTAGGCTTGGATGCTTAGCTGGGTGCAGATGCCGAGCACAAGATAGAAACAACGTACGGAATTCCTTGCGCAGTCAGACTTGTACGATGTTGTGCCCAATAACTTCGACTTCAACGGTAGCGAGTGTAAGGCGTGAGTGCCTTCGGGCGTTTTCTGACAGACTCACTTTCGTGATGCTACACAACCCAACCTTTGTATGTTCAAATTAAGGCCTACCACTATAATTTGAATCAATATCCTACCGCATATATTGAAATGTTTGTACTTGTGCCCCTTCTGATGTAACGTCGAGCGGATGGAATCCTGCTATTACGGTCCGCCTTTGGGCATTGACAGTGGCGCTTCTTCAGCACTGTTTGGAGATATCAGAGTCGCGCTTGCAACAGAAAGTGCGGAAGAGGTCGGCT
This sequence comes from Bimuria novae-zelandiae CBS 107.79, assembly GCA_010015655.1. Classification (NCBI taxonomy): domain Eukaryota; kingdom Fungi; phylum Ascomycota; class Dothideomycetes; order Pleosporales; family Didymosphaeriaceae; genus Bimuria; species Bimuria novae-zelandiae. Next base: position 1,435,863 of record ML976657.1, read on the forward strand.
GCTCGAAGTGAAGTGGTACAGTGGCTCCTTAGACCGGGAGATCCCGTACCCAGAAGCAGGTGATACCCTCAAAGAAGGGACATCCATTCTAGGTGTAAGTATAGGATATCATCCTTACAGCAAAAGGATATGGCCCGTCCAAAGAAGTTCCAGGAGCGAATGCTATAGAGAGGATAGCGTGGGCGATGATGAGGCCATTAGAACAACTCGGAAGGATGGGTGCTGTGATGAAAGTCCAAGAGAACATGAAGCGGAGTGAAAAGCGATTTGAGACTGCCCGGCTCGACCGGAGGATAAAGGTGACCTCGGGAGCCTGCTCAAAGGCAAGGATTGACAGATCATGGTGAAAGAACACGAGCAAGACGCAAGGAGGCCTCGTTGATGCGATGTTCGTGATACTAGGTAGAGGTTGAGCTTCGCGTCACACTCGACGTCCCTTTATTTTATAGCATCGTGTATTAGTGACGCGTCATCAGATCGCTTTCAAGCTCGTCAACGCACAAGGTCGAGCGCACAAGCGAGCGAGGCGCCTGAAGATGAAGGCAGAGCATTGTGTTGGTCGGAACGTGTTCGCGATATCGGACGGCGGCATCGCACCGCATGGAGCTAAGGCTGCGCGAGCCATGCATCTTGGGACTCCGTGTAGGGCTCCCAGGGCTGGTCGCGTAACGGCTCTGCTCAGTTTGACCCGAACGGATTTCGATGAAGTTGAGACAGAGAATGTGAAAATTTCCAGCGCTCTGCCCGTGGCCATTCGCAGACGATGTTGTCTAGCTAGTCGTTGTAACACGATGCTGCGACCCATGACGTCAACACAGACATGTGAAAGTCGAGGTACAATCTTCCGGAGGCCCCGTCGCCATTCTCACAATTCCATTGTAACTTCGCATAATTCTTAACCTTTGAACGTTATTTGTCCTTGAGTCCTTCACAATGGAAAATCCAGGTTCGCGGCCTTGCCTGGGCCTCGGTCGTCCAGTGCACCATTAACAGCTTGCAGTCAAAGAAATATCCGGTGTAATCCACCTCCTCACGCAGTCGCCGCCATCAGTTCAGCGCGAAACGATTGAAACCTACTTCACGCACAATGCCGCGTTCACACACCCGTTCTGTCGCACCGGAAGCTCTGAAAACTCTCGGTTCCTGATTCGAGCGATATATCGATGGTATAAGATTTTGAGCCCAAAGATCGAGTTGACGGTAAACTCAGTAGGTATGTCAACAACGTGATCCGACCATTCCCACATCGTGAGCCTCTCGTGAACTGTGCTGATGAGTGGTTGAAGCTTACGACGAACACAACCTCATCCTCTACGTGAACATCAGCCAGAGCTTCGGCCTCTGGTTTGTGCCCTTCCACCGTGCACGCGTAAACCTCACGACCGTCCTAAAGCTCGAGCGCAATCGAGGCGATGGAAAATACTACATCCAACGCCAGGATGACCTATACCAGACGGACGAGTTCGTCAAATTCCTCATACCGCCGAGCTGGATCCTGATGTGGATTTGGCAGTTTTGGGCGACACTCTTCTGCGTCTTGGGAGCGATAGCTCTGTGGCTCATCACTTATGTGGAGGAGCAGGTTTGGGAGGGATCCAACTCCCGAAAGAGCTGGAAGGAAGCTGGAAGAGAAGGAAAGAAGAAGGCCGGAGACCTGCTTGATGGCATAGAGATGCAGGACCTTGAGCGAAAAGCTGTGGTGAATAAGACAAGCAGATGATAGGGTGGATGACGGGCTACGCGGTACATCCGTTCGCATTCGAGGATTTAGCGCAGCGAATGAATAGAGGCCAGCACGGGAGGGTCCCGCGTGCCATGCGCAGCTCCTGGCCTCTTGAAGCATGCCACCGATGTGGATCGGACCTCTGTATTCAGTACTCGAGTAGATCACCAGTCGACGAAGCTTGACGCTTTAGCGCTTGTGTACCAAATATGAACCTAAGAGAGTCAATGAGGCCAGTCCCCACATGAGGAATCGCTGTTGGACGCCAGGCTTCGTGGTGAGAATGACGTAGCATCGATTGTTGAGTGGTCGTGCCGTGCATCTAAGTCATGAGGCGCAAGGGGCACATGCGGCGCCCAGACTATCGGAGTGCACCCAATTGTAGTACGGTTCGCTCTGGTTTTGAGCTCTCCTCTGGAACAAGCGGTGAAGGTTCAAGGGCGAAGCTGAACTCAACCGCCATAATTGTGTTCCGATAAGCCCCACGCGCATTTTGGATATCGGGCGTTTTGCGGCGCAAGTCGCGTGGACGGCGAGAATAAGGTACCGAAAAACCGCGCGAAGAGCCGACCGGCGGCTGAAAGGCGCTGGCAGCAAAATGTTCACACGCTATATTCTTAGAGCTATGCCGCTGTACGGTCGATAAGGAGAATGACCGAGGAGTAATGCTTACGATAAGGATGATACCCGTAAATGATCTTGATGTTTTTTTTTCGACCCCTAAATATTTAACGCCATGTACAAAGACGATATAAATGCCAATGACCTGGTTGGGATGCGCCAGGGACTCAATCTGGTCAGTCGTTGTTCAGTATGCTCTGGAGTTTCGTCACTTCTTCCTCGTCCACATTTTCGCCGGGTTGAGTGATGGCCGCTGAGTGAAACCATGGAACGTTTGTTTGCTGTCGCAGAGCTGCAATATTGGTCGATCGAACACCTCCGCCGAGAATGAAAGTGGTTCGAGCACCGAATTCTCGCTGAAGTTGTGCGACCTGGGCAGATCCAGCCGCGGCATCAGCCTTTCCTCCGCTGGTCAAAATGGAGGCGAAGCCACAACGGATCAAGGTCTCGGTTCCTTCCGTGTGATCTGACAATTGATCGAAGGCGCGATGGAATGTGCATGGGAGCGGGGCAGCCATTTCGATAAGCTCGCGGTTGCGAGCCTCGTCAATGCGATTGTTAGCATCCAGGATGCCGAAAACGAACCCACTCGCATGGGATTTGAAGTTCCGTATATCCAGCTTCATCCGGGTAAATTCAAGAGGTGTATAGACAAAATCGCCTGGTCTTGGTCGGATCATAACATTGACAGGCTTCGCTGTTGCAGCACGAATCTCGGCGAGGGCATCGAGCGAAGGAGTGACGCCGCCGGCCGCATAATCTGCACAAAGCTCGATGCGATCGGCGCCCGCCTCCGCAGCCGCAATAGCAGCAGCAGCATTAAAACAAGCTATCTCAAGCATATTCGGAGGTTGGAGAGTAAGTGGGAGGACGGCTTGCGTGGATGGATGTGCTTGTCCACTGGCGTCAGGAAGGAGCGACTGGACGCTAGCTCTCGATTTAGTTAGTGCATTCTAATTTGGCAGACACTCCAACCCCAACCTGGCGGAATTTCAAACTTGAACATGATCCCCATAAACTTTTTGATGCGGACCTCCAGCTGCCCTTATTAAACCGCGGCTTCATACATGACTTTACGATCATATGCACCATGCACTCCGACGCAACACCTCAGCTAATCAGCCTACGTCTTGCCCCCAATTTTTTTTTTACCAGCACACGCATCTCGTCATTCACGCTGTTCGCCGTTAGTGCGATGATCCATAAGAATTGCAGATTGAGGAGCCGTACATGTTCCTGAACCGAAGGCTACCAGGATATAGGGCTGATGAACAAAGGTTGAAGCGTCTGCGACACTGTCAGCGGATACAAGTATAAACACAAGGTCAACCACGGTAGTACGTACATGCAGTACAGCACATTTCGATCATCAAAGTCCTCTACAGGCGCTGACGCTGGGAAGTGCTTCAAGTACTCGGTCACATACCGCTTTCCAATTTTATGGCGCGTAGGACGCCAGGGGGCCAGCTCGTCTGTTGATTTGCCATGATTCTCAGTGAAGACACAGCTAACGACATTTAGAAGTACCACTTACATTCTTGATGAACATACGAAGCGCAGGCATCAAAGATGACAGGGTTGCCTGTCACCGCATCGACGGAAGTATTACCATCCCACAAATCGCCGTGGATCAGACAAGGAACCACCGTCCTTCCTTCGGTCTCGAAGGGTCGCAATAGCTGCGGCATCACGGTCTCCAAGATGATTTGGCGCAACCGAACCATCTCTTCCTCATAGCCTTGTGCCTTCTTTTCGAGTTCGGAGAAGAAACGAATACCACGCGAAAAGCTCTCCTCCCAAGTATCGCATTCGGTCGTATCCTGCGGGAGTCAATCTTGATATATTGTAACCGGGAAACCAAATCTACCCGACGGCGAGACACCGGTTTTGTGCATTTGGGCGAGCATACCAGGGAATTTCAAAACATCAGGAACATCGCCGGTCATTTTGTGGAACTCGCACAGGAAGAAGTACGTATTAGGTTCGTTCGCATACGATCCCCATATAACTGGCCTAGGGGTGAGATCCGGCATAGCGTGGTGGAGTGCTGTCATTGAATGGAATTCTCCACACATCATACCCTTTCCGGCGTTGCCTTGGGACACCTGCAATGCGCGTGAGACTACGTGGAATCAGAATCAAGCATACCAAGACACACCAACCTTCAAGAAGTAAGAAACCTCACTCTTCTCACTATCCAGCGCGCGGATCTGCGCAGTGCGCGCCCAATACGAGGTTCCGTGAGAAGAAATACTTATAACAGATGACCCCGCAGGTAGCTCTGGGATGCGCTTAGCATTCGTGTATAGGACAAGCGCAATGGTCGCGAACGCGAACTGAGACGCACAGACGTTGGCGACAAACACTTACTCTCAACTACATTGGGGTCGGCGTAGGTGATTACTGTTTCTGGCACGGCCACCTCCTGGTCCCAGATCGAAGAATCGGTCATTTTGGGTCTTTGCTCCGTTGTGCAAGAAATTTGACACTTTGGTCACTGGTTGATGGGAGCAAGAATGTAGCCACGTGACTGACGTCAGTGGTGGTATACGCGGAAGGTACTACTCAGGTGCACGGACTAGGGACTCAACAAAAACTCTTCCCCGCTCTCTCTCTTTCTCTCTCAGAGATTCCTCACTCCACACACTCTTTTCTGCAGATAGCAATACAGCTTGTTGTCCTCATATGCCTGCCTGCCCACCCACAGTTATGAGCCCGGCTGTCGTCTTTAACCACTACAGCAACTAAGCAGCACCTAGCTATTAACTTTAACGCTATTACTACTGCATACGCTAACAAGTTGCTAAGGAGCTATTAGTAAGCTATTAATAGAGCTCCCTTACTAAGCTACCTTACTAAGCCTTAAGCATGAGTTTTATACTAAAAAGTTCTTTTTGGAGCTAATAGAGTAAGATACCTACGATTAAGCTAGATAGACTAGTTATAAAGATAATATTTATACTTAAAAAAGCTAGCAAACTAGGAAGAAGAAATTTTCTTATAAAATAATATTATAAACTAATATAAATTTTCGTTTATAATTAATCTAAATCTTAATAAGGCGATACTTCAATAGCTTAAGGAGCTGGACCCCGTAATACTAAAATACTACTATAAAGTAATAGATAGAGATACTAGCGTCGTGCTAAGGGATACAATAATTAAAAAGTTTTGGTAATACTAGTAGGTAAAAAGAGACGATAATTAAGAAAAAGGTATTAGATATCTTTACTTAAAAAAATTGTAAAATAATTAGCTACTACTATATATATTTAACTTAAAGTAATAAAATAACATATACTTAATAAAAGCAGCTTAAAAAGCACTTTTGCCTATTAATAGGTATAAAGAAGCTATAACTTTAAGTAAAATATTAGTATATATTAAACTAATCCTAAAATAATATTAATATTTAGCTAAAAGCCTAGCTATGTGCTGTACGTTTATATAAGACTATAAGCCTACCTAACTTTATATTGTTATAAGTATAGCGCGATTGTCACTTACTATTAACGAACTTAATAACACGTAGGTAACTACCTAGTAAGCTACTCTATTCTACGTATAGCTTAATAAATAGCCTATTGTGACGTACTATTTACCACTACGCCAACCTAGCAAAAGGTATAGGATAATACTCGATAAGATAGAGTAGATCCTCGGTAAATAGTATATATACAAATATAGGCCAGTAATAATTAAGGGGCTAGATCTTTAGCTAGCCCCACTTAGGCCAGTATATAACTATGCCTAAATAGTACATGACACCTATATAAAGTTTAAATAACCTTATTACTAAATTTACTATATGATAGCGCTTAATAAGACTAATAGCGTTATTTCTTAGTACTTTTACTATACTAGACATTAGTCAGAGCCCTAATAAGCTATAAGTAATAGATAAACAAGATTAAAATAAAAAGATTAAATATATATAACGTACATGCATAGCAAGCTAATTAGTTAAGCGAGCTAATTACTCTGCCAAGACCTTATTAAAATATACTATTAATAATAGTACAACGCGATATCGTAATAACGTAAAAAACTACTAAAATTAAAAAAAGCTTAATTATAGCTTGCGCTTTGCGCTATTAAATAAAACGTAATACTATTATAATAATACGCTATAACTATCTATAACGTATCTTAAAGTACATTAGGTACACGACGCGCTAGAACTACTTTTTAACAAGACTACGCACCTACCTTAATAAGGCTTACTATAAGAGAGGAATAGGCAATTATATAGTATATACTTAACCTAGATATATAAGAATTTCTGCCCTAGCTTACTACTATAAAAAAATATAGCTAATTCTTTACTAGCTGTACGCTACTTTAAGCTAGTTAATTAAAAGTAGTTTTACTACTTTATTAAGCGCTAGCTTGAGCTCTAAGTTAAGTTTAATTAAAAGTATAACTATAGGAGAGCCCTTTGTAAGGATCTTAAGGTTATATAGGGTTAGTTCTAGCTTATAGAGAATACTAAAGCTAAGCCTAGTATCTTAGATAAAAACACTTATAACTTTAATAAGACTAACTTTATAATTGGCATAATATTAATAGGAGTAGTTATTATAGGCTTTAAGTATTAAGATAAGCTAAAAAGCGTATAGTAGGGTAATTAAAATTAAATAATAGCTATTTATAGTATTAACGCGATAGGGTAGGCGATCCTACCCTCTCTTATTTTTTAAGGTAAGCACTACCTCTCTGCCTAGTACTAGGAAAAGGATCTACCTCGCGACTAGGTTTTTAAAGTCTCTAAGAATAGCTAGATAATAAATAAGCTTAGTTTATAGTAGCTAAAGCACTTTAACGCGTATATAAACAAGTATACTATTAGTAGCTATTAGCTACTTATTATTAATAGCTATAAGAGCCATAACTTGCTCGAATTCTAGTAATACTATAAGGATAGTAAGATTATTACTCTTTATATGCTTTTATATTTGTCGCACCTTTTATAGCTACTAGATATAGGATGTTTCTCGCTATTAAAGAAGGCCTATAGGCGCTAAGTGTTACGATTACGAACCCCACAGGAATAAGGAGACCAGACAATTACGCTAAGGAAGTAATTATTAGTAAAATAACTAGGTTACAGGAATATATAAAGACGCGGGGTAGCTTAGATTAGTAGTTATGTAACGTAGTCCCATCTAAATAAGAAGTCTAAGGGACTACGAAAGTCTAAGGGACTATAAAAGTCTAAGGGACTACGAAAGCCTAAGGGACTATAAAGGCGTAGTAAGACTATAATAGTAATTTAGATAATAGCAAGAAATAGGATAGATAGTATATAGCCTAATAATTTCTCTATACTTCTCCTACTCCTTGTAGTTAACTTAACATACTACGAGTATATCTCTTATAATAGATTAGTAAATCTCCTAGTGAGTTATTTTATAGTTTATTATAAAATTAAATTATTTTTAAAATCCACCTTGTAGCTATCTTTAGCTTTTAACTACTAAATATCCGTAAGGCACTTCTCCCTTAACCTATTCTCCCTTAATCTAGGCTAGGCTTAGGTACGTAGAACCCTTTTAACACTTTAACTACCTAAAGGTTTAAAATAATAAAAATAGCTACAGTAGCTACTATAGCAAGGGTCTTAATAAAAAGCGCGGCTTTTAGACTAACTATAAATACTATAATAGTATTAGCTAACTAAGCTAATAACTTATATTCTAGCTACTATAACTATAGGAAGGATATCCTTTAAGGTCCCTAAGATCTATAAAGATAAAAGAAAAGGACTTAAGACCTTCCTTATAAATATAGAACTATACTAATAATATAATAAGGATGTCTTTAGAACTAAATAGGCTAAAATACTAGCGGCAGGCATATATATAAAGGGAAAAGTAGCTAAATAGCTATAGCCCCTTATAAAGAATTATCTAGGAAACAAAGATAATCTCTTAAAATATAGTAATAAAACTAAAAAGGTGTTTAAGGACTAGGCATCCTTTAAGGAATAAATCTAAATTATATTTAAAAAGGTTAACGAGGAATAACAAGCCTAACGTAAGATATAAAGGCTTAAATAAATAAGATTAGCTAGTATGTATATAGCTAAGTTTAAACGCCTCTAAGCTAATATTAATTAAGATAACGCCTTACTTTAGGTAGCCTACTATAATAGACTAAAGGAAAGTGTTAAGGACGAGCTTACCTACTATAACTAGGTAGATAACCTAGAAGAACTCGTAAAACTAGCTATAAGAATTAATAACTAACTATATAAATAATAATTAGAAAAGCAAGAAGGCAATTATATTTAACCTAATATTAAAAAAAGCTAGAAACCATAAAAAAGACTATAATAAAGATATTATAATAGCTAATAAAGCTAAAGAATAGAAACTAAGGAAGTAGCGAAAGGACTATAAAAATAAACCTTTAAAGAAAAAGCATGCTGAAGATACGGAGGGCAAGATTACTTCTAAAGGGATTATTTAAAGAATAATAATAATAAATAAAGTAAAAAAGCGCAAATTCTTTAAATAGTAATAATTATACTATAGGCACTAACACCTATACTACTAAAAATAAATAAAGATAACGTCTCTAATATAGAACTTAAAGTTCTATAGACACTAAGAGAAACAAAATAGAAGATAGTATAAGAGTGTAAGGTCTTTCTCTAAATAGTAAAAGGAAACTACTAGGTGTGCAATAGTTAGATACATATACCTAAAGACTATACGCAAAAAATCGTGCTAGAGGGGCTAAGAGCTACTTTAACCTACGAAATTATTACTAAATACTCAGGAAATATGCTAATACTAGGATAGTAGATTAGAATTTAGAAATAATATAAGCAGGTAGCCTAGTTTCTATATAATAAAAAGAATTATTAACTATATAAAGTAAAGAGGGAACTAGTAGCGATATTACTAAAAAACCCTAACTATAAGCATATTAATAATTATAAACTAATAATAACTTGCTATAAACATTTCCCTAATATATAGTTATAATACTATAAAAATTTAGGATAGTAGAAGTGCTTTAACGATAAGTGCTAAATACATAAAGTATATAAAGAAGCTACTAGTTAGTACCCTAAAGGCATAAACGCGGGATTGCCGGTAACTATAGGAAACTAATAGATAGAGGGCACGAGTCCTAAGCACCTATAGTAGGTTAAATAGCTAAACTATAATAAGGATTACCTAGCACACCTATATTAAAAAGAATAAATAGTAGTATTAGAAACAACACTATTATATAGAGACACAAAATCCTAGGAATGTCTGGTTACAGGATACAAAAGACACGGAGAACCCTAAAAGGAAGAAGAGGTCTAGCGAATTAAGGATACTAAGAGCACCTATAAATCGCTTTACTAAAAGTAATAGAAAAAGACTAAAACTAACCTAGAAATAAAGGAAGCTATATAAACCTAGGTTAAGAAGGTAAAGGCTTTCTAAGACGCTGCTAAATAAGCTAATAATAAGTTAGAAAACTAGAGCACCACTAGGTAAAGGACCTTATTAGTAAAGGCAGGACTATAAAGGCAAAAAGGACAGAAATAGGTATAAGTAACCTATAACTAACTAAAAAAGTTACTATTAGTAGTTACTAAGTAATAGTGCTAATAGACTCTAGAGTGACTAGATATCTAATTTCCTTAAAGATAGTAAAAAAAAATAACCTGCCATACTAGAACAAAGAAACACTAGTATAAGTAAAAATAGTAAATAGGACAATATCCTAAGGATATAGTAAAGGCTTATTACGCCTTAAAATAATGCTATTACTTATTAGCCTAAATAGATTTTAGAGCTAATATAGCTTTACGATAATAGCTCTTAAAAATATAAAAGTAATTATTAGCTATAATTAGCTTCTAAAGCATAACCCTATTATTAACTAGTAAAAGAAGATACTACTTAGCTAAAAACTTATACTAAAAGTTACTAAAGTATATAAATTATAAAAAATATAATTATTAACCCTGGATGCCCTGCTAGGGCAGGTTAAAGAACGAGCTAAATAACTTTTAATTACTAAAATTGTAAAAGTTATAGAAGAAAATCTAGGCTAAGTAAGGCTAATATAGGTATAATACTTAGGCCTAAGAGAGGAGGTAAAAGCCACTAAAATTCCGCTAGAATATTAAGAATATATAAAACTCTTTAAAGAAATTAAAGGAGAAGAACTACTAAAATACTAAAAATAAAATTATAAAATACCTTTAGTAAAGGGCACGAAACTACGCCTAGAATAACTATAACTAATATCTATAGACTAGGAAAAAGAAGTATAGGACTACTTAAGGAAGAACCTAGCAAAATAGTATATCTAAAAAAGTTAAAGCCTAGCGACTTTTCCTATACTTTACGTACCTAAGAAGAACGGCAAGCTGCGACTCTATATAAATTATAAATAGCTAAATAAAGCTATAATTAAAAATTAGTACCTACTACCTTTAATTACGGAGCTAATAGATAGACTCTAGGGAGCTAAATAGTTTATAAAATTTAATATACGTAATAGATATTACTATATATAAATAGCTAAGGGACATAAGTAAAAAACTACGTTTAAGACCTAATATAGCCTATATAAGTACTAAGTAATGCCCTTTAGACTAACTAATGCGCCTATAAGGTTTTAGACGCTAATTAATAAGGTACTATATAAATACTTAAATATATTCTATACTACCTACCTTAATAACGTACTTATCTATTCTACTAGAACACTTAAGGAGCACAAGGTACATATAAAAAAAGTACTTATAAAAATAAAAAACTATTAATTACCTCTTTATCTAAAGAAAATATGAATTCCACGCCACGGAAATAGAGTACCTAGAATTTATTATTTTAAGGAAAGGTGTAGCTATAGACCCTAAAAAGATTATTACTATATAAGAATAGCTAAGATCTAAGTTAATAAAAGACGTTTAGTCCTTCTTAGGGTTTACTAACTTTTACTAGAAATTTATTAAGAACTACACTAAGACTACGGCACTAATAACGGAACTTATAAAAAAAAATAAGTAAATAGGCTTTACGAAAGAAGCTAGAGAATCTTTTAAAAAGTTAAAAACGCTCTTCTTATAAGCACCACTATTATAGATATATAATCTAAGAAAACCTATAAGGATAGAAATAGGCGCATTAGATTACGCACTAAAAGTAATACTTTTATAATAATATAAAAATAAGTAATAAAGACTATTATTCTTTTATTTAGGAAAGTTCTTAGGAGCAGAACTTAATTATAACGTTTATAATAAGGAACTATTCGGGATAGTAAACGCCTTTAAATAATAAGAAGCTTAACTTACTAGAGTATACTTTAAAATAGAGGTGTAAATAGACTACTAAAACCTTACTAGCTTTATAACGACTAAAATGCTTAATTCAGGATATGTATAATAAGCCAAATTCTTAGCAAATTTTAACTTTGTAGTACATTATTAACTAGAAACGCTTAACAGCGTAGCAGACGCCTTAAGTAGAAGATTAGACCTTACTAAAGATAAACTAAAACTATTAAGTATAATTAATTAATAATTAAGGTCCGCGCTGCTAGTCTGCATTATACTAAACTAAAGGTATATAACTTTTAGGACTATGGTTAACTTACTACGAAATAACAAGAGGAATACGACCTGTTCTAGAATAGAATTAATAAAACACGACAAGATTACAGAAATAGACTTATTATAGGACTAGGGTACGAAGAAACCCTAATCTAAAGACTATACAAGCTTAAAAAATAAAGACACCTAAGTATTAAAGAAATAACGCGTTAAATTATAAATAAATATGCTATTCCTAAACTTAAGCAAGGGATAGCTAAGGTTATAAGTAACTATTTAGCATGCTATAAAAATAAGCTAAAAAAATATAAACTTTATAAACTATTATAACTATTGCAAGCAGCTGAATAACTATAGTAAAATATAATAATAGACTTTATAGTAAAACTCCTAAGATTGCTATAGCTAGGAATAAAATAAATATGTAACACTATTATAGTAATAGTGGATCGCTTAACCAAGATAGTTAAGTTTAGGCCAATAAAAGAATCTGTGACGGCAGAGGAACTAGCCTACGAAGTAAATAATATAGTATTTATAGAATATAGACTACTAAAAGAATTTATTACTAATAGAGATAAACTCTTTACGTTAAAATACTAAGATATATTTATAGTAGCCCTAGGTGTTAATAGGAAGCTCTTAATAAGTTTTTATCCTTAGACTAATAAATAAATAGAACGCACGAATTAAACCCTAGAATAGTACTTATAATTCTACGTTAATAAATAGTAGGATAATTAGGTAGAATTACTACTAATAGCCTAGCTAGCGTATAATAGTATAAGGTTAGGAATAACGCAGTATTCCCTACACTACGTAAATTATAGATATAAGCTAGTTGCCTATTAAGATCCGCGAGATATAGAAAGCATTTCTATAAAAGCCTAAAATAAGGCTTAAAAAATAAGGGAACTTTACAAAGTCCTAAAAAAAAATTATTTAGAAAGCTCTTACAGTATCTAGAAAAGTAAATAAATAAAAGATTAAAAAACTAACTTTTAAAAAGAGAGATAAAGTTTTCTTATTATAAAAATTTTAAGGATAAACTGACCTAGTAGAAAACTAAATTACTTCTAAGTAAGCTCTTTTAAAGTATAAAAAACCAAGGGACCTATTATAACTAAACTACTTTTACTAATAGGTATAAAAATATATCTAATATTTTATAAATTACTATTAACACTAGCACTACTAAATGCTTTACTTAAGACCTAATTAGATATAGAAGATAATAAGTACAAGATTAAAAAAATTAAAAACCTAAAAATAGTCTAAAGTTAGTAAAAATACTTAGTAAAATAAAAAGAATAGCCTAAATAATATAATACCTAGAAAGTAAAAGAAAACCTTATAAACTATAAAAAGGTATAGAGGGACTTTTATCTTAGGATAAAGAAAGACTAGTTCCGCTAAAGCTAAATAGTAAATTTAAAAAGGAAGAAAGATTAAAGAATAAAAAAAATTAAAATTAAGTAAAAAAGGCTTAGCTTATAACTAGCGTAAGTTACCCTCTAGAGGTATAAGTTATAATAGTTTATAATTATTAATAGTAACTATACCCTTTAGATCCTCTCTCTACTTTTTTAAAGCTTTTATTATATTAGTAACACGCAGATTACGCTAAGTATAGTTACACTTTTTTTCCTCTACTTTAGCTAGCTTACGCTTAAGGCGAGTAGCTAACTCTTTCGCTCGAAGGAGCTCTAGCCGCTTTTTACGCTTCTCTCTCTAAACACGCTCCTAATCTTTCTCAGGAACCCACAGGCTACACAGAGTGTAAACAGAAATATAACTAGCATACTCTTTAGAAGTAGTGTCTATAAAGTAGCGTAATTTTATTTTCTAGCAGCGCTTGTAACTAGATATTATCTTTAGACCCTAAGATTCCACCTTCTCCGTGCGGGCACGACAAGTGGTAATAGACAAGCGAGGAGCTTTTGGCATAGTTAGTAAGGCGAGGAAAATTAAGAGGAGGCTATAACCTGTCTTAAGACGCAGGAACGCGTACCTTTATATAAATTAATAATTATATAGTAATATTATAATAAGATAAAAAAATAAAGTATTAAAATAATAACCTTAAGAAGGGGGATAGTTTTATAATTATAAACCTTATAAAAATAAAAAGACTAGATAATTACGATAAAAAAGTAATTATTAGTAAAATAACTAGGTTATAAGAATACACAAAGACGTAAAGTAGCTTAGATTAGTAGTTATATAACGTAGTCCTGCCTAAATAAGAAGTCTAAGGGACTACAAAAGTCTAAGGGACTACGAAAGTCTAAGGGACTACAAAAGTCTAAGGGACTACAAAAGTTTAAGGGACTATAAAGGCGTAGTAGAACTATAATAGTAATTTAGATAATAGTAAGGAATGGAATAAATAGTATATAGCCTAATACTTTTTCTATACTTCTCTTACTCTTTGCAGTTAATTTAACATACTACGAGTATATTTCTTATAATAGATTAATAAATCTCCTAGTTAGCTATTCTATGGTTTATTATAGAATTAAATTATTCTTAAAATCTACTTTATAGCTATTTCTAGCTTTTAACTACTAAATATCTATAAGGTACTTCTCCCTTAACCTATCCTCACCTAACCAGGACTAGGCTTAGGTACGTAGAGCCCTTGTAACACTAAGCTAAGGATCTAATATATAACTATATTACGTATATTACTAAAATTAAGTTCTTACTTTACTTTATTACTACTTTTAAAGCTATAATTATTTAAAGTAATATTTAAAAAGGTTTTTAAGGCTCTAGTCTTATTCCTTTTAACCTACAAGTAATAATATTAAAGCTTAATGTCTGCCTGCGGACGCCTTTACCTTATACTATATATAATTGTACGTGGCAGTTATAAATACTATGTAATACCTTAAAATTAGGGTTATAAATAACGCTAGTAAAGGAGAAAATTTAGAGGTACCTAAATAGTTCCTTAATAAGTATAGTTAAGGTAGTTAAAAAGCTTATAAAAGGCACTAAGCTAATAGCGTATTTTTTAGTATTAATAATAAAGCGTAACGCTAAGCTTTAAGCTGCTCATAAGGCCACTATATAACGTAAATTATATAAAAGAAAGTAACTATAGCAGGAATGAGTCCTTATAATTACTAATAGTTAGTAACTAACTACCCTAAAGGACTTTACAGCGCATAGTAATAAAGAAAAGGTAAAGAAAAAGGTGCGCACTAATAAAAGTAAATTAACTTAATAGTGCTATAAATATAATAGCGAGACTATGTATAACTCGCACACGTGTAAAAAAGAAGTAAAAGTAGATTCTAAGTAGATTAGCCTACTATAATTTCTTACAACTATTTGTACACATTCTGTACTATTGTGTAGAGTGTGGATTTTAATGGGGTCTTGGCAGAGTAATTAGCTCGCTTAACTAATTAGCTGGCTATGCATGTACGTTATTGTCTTAATTATTAATTTATAAACTATTAGTACCCTAAAAGGAAAGATAAGTCTTAAAAGTAAATACTTAAGCCTAAAATATAAGAGTAATTTAATAAAGCTATAGTAAGCTAATTATTAGATATAGGAGCTATAAATGTATTACTTAAAGTAAATATAAATATAATAAAAGCAAGACAAGTAGTGTCTAAACCCTTAATAGTACTATAATAGTTTAATAATTATACAGCTACGCTGAATACGCTAAATAATTATATAGTATAGCTTATAATAAGCTTAGACTACGCAAACGACTAGATAGTTAAGCTAAGCTTAATTAATTAATAAATTTTAGACTCAAAATTAAATATAAATAACGTACCTCACGGGCGAGCCGGTAAGTTTTGCCAAGACTACACTAAACTTTATTTAATCCGTAATGCCTTAACGTAAGAACGCGAAAAAGCTCTTAAATAAAATAAATATATAGCTTACTATCAAGGCTATAAAACGCGACGCGATACTATCTTAGTAGCGTACTATAAAAATTTATAAAGTGTCTTAAAGTACTATAAGTAATTAACTTATTAAGGTCTCTCTATAACGCGATTATACGCCTAATTTAATAAAGCTAATAATTACTAAAGAGCTAGTAATTATCTAATATATATTAAAACTAGATAAGTAAGAATATTCGCCCTAGCTTACTAATATAAAGGATATAGCTAACTTTACACTTATAGAGCATAATTAACTACTTGTTAGTAAAAACTAAGCTAGCACGTTTATTAAGCGTCGCCTAAAGCTTATAGTTAAGTTTACTTAAAAGTACGACTATAAAAGAGCCCTCTATAAGGATCCTAAGGTAATCTAGGGCTAGTTCCGCCTAGTGGAGAATACTAAAGCTAAGTATGACATCCTGGATAAAGACACATATAACTTTAATAAGTCTAGGTTTATAATAGACGTTATATTAATAGGTACTATTATTATACGCTGTAAGCATCGCAGGCGACTAAAGATAGTATAATAAGGTAACTAAAAGTAGACTAGTACTATTAGGAGTATTAACGCGATAGGATAGACTATCCCGCCCTTTATTATTTTTAAGGTAAATACTACCTCTTTACCTAGTATAAGGAGCTAAGTATACCTAGTAACTAGGTTATTAATATCTCTAAGAATAGCTAGATAAATAATAAGCTTAGATTAAAGTAGCCAAAGCACTTTAATAAGTATATAAAGGAGCGCACTATTAGTAGTTATTAACTACTTATTTTAAATAGCTATAAGAGTTATAACTTAGTTAATTTTTATTAATACTATAAGAAATATAAGATTATTACTTTATATATGTTTCCTCACTCGGTGAACCTATTATAGCTACTTAATATAAGTTATTTTATCCTTTTAAAGAAGGCCTATGGTTACTAAGCTAAGCTACTAATACGTAATAAAATTACTTATATTTTAAAACTTAAGTTCTCACTATGCTTTAAAGCATCCTTTAATGCGTTAATTATAATAAGTAATATATAAAACAGTTTTAGAGGCACTAGCTTAGTTCCCTTTAATCTAGAAGCTATAATATTAAAGCTTAAAATACGCTTATATACTCTACTACTACCTGCTATAGATAAGAGTACCTAGTACTCTTAGACCCTAAGTAATATCCTAGAATTTAGATTATATTAAAGCTAATTTAAAACAGATCTAGAGACATAGTAATAGCTTACTAAAGGCGTGGAGATAATAGCGTATTTACTAGTATTAGTATATAACTAAGTTACTAAGCTTTAAGCAGCTAATAAGGCCGCTACACGCTGCAAATTATATAAAAGAAAGTAAATTTAAAGAGAGAAAACTCTTATAGTTAGTAAAGGAGTACGCTTAACTACTCTAAAAGAGTTTAACGCCTATAGTAATAAGAAGAGGACAAGTAAGAAGGCTTGCGTTAAAATAGGCACTTAGTCTTTAAGACGCTATAGCACGTGTGGCGATGCAGGATATAACGCACGAACGTGCAAGAATAATACGTAAGATACTTTAGAGTAATTTAATATACTATAGCTTAGAGTATAACTTAGGTTTGTGTAGTAGTGTTGTAAAGTAGTTGTGGTATCCGTGAGTCTTGGCAAAAGTGACCGGCTCGCTCGGGTGACCGGCTCGTCCGTGAGGTACGTTATTATAAATAGTAGAGCTTATAGCTAAAAGAAGTAAGCTAATAAGATAAATAAAGTTATTAAGACTAGAAACTAAGAGCTATTAATATATAAGTAAGGAGACGTTATTCTACTTATTAATATACTTAGAGATATAAAATAGATAGTGCTTACCTATATTATATATATTTTAAAATTTCTTACTAACGTTATTAGCCTATGAAGCTATTCATTAATTAGTATTAATTTTAACTTAGGCTAACACTACTTATACTAGGAGAGCAAAAACAACGTTATTAATAAGCTTTACTATATTAGTAGCTACTAATTAATAGATACCAAAAGTTTAAAGAAAATAAATACTAGCTCTTTACTTATAGCCTTAGCACACGCCCGCAAGAAGTCTTTATATAAGCTAAAAAAGCTGCTATAGCTTGTAAGGGGCTGGGTGCTCAAGGAACCAAAGGTGCCAAAAGAATACTTATGAATTCGATAGAGAGTCCGAAGTTAAGCTTCGGGCGTCGAACTTATATATCTGGGGTTCGCATAACCGAGGGTCAAGGATCCGAGGCAACAACTGGGCGTAGCCCATTACATAGCTTACTATAGAGGAATTATATATTATATAGGACTATACTAGTAAAAAGGCGATTAAGTACCTGCCTAAGAACGTTAATAGCCTATATATTTTAAATAATTAAGTACTAAAGTAGAAGAGTTATAAAACATATATATAGTGAAGACTAATAAAGATTATTAGTTAAAGGCTATTTTAGAAACTCGTAACTTAACTATTTAAGCATATTAGTATAGATTTTTATATATCTCCTAAACTAAGGTGAGCGCTACTATAATAGTAATTAGTATTTATTTTACGCTTTTAATTAGTACATAATAGGCTTTGTAAATGGGTTGGGTCGCAAGAGCTACAGCTGGGTCTAACTAAGCAGAATACCAAAATTTTAAATTTTAAACTCTCTATACTCGGCCTTAATAGCGAGATTTTGTAATAAAATAACGGTGCGTAGTACGGCCCCCTCGGCTTAACAATATTGTTTAGCTTAACGATATTAATAAATTTTCTATACAAATTACTATAGTAATTACATTTAAACAATTGCATATATATAATTAAGTTACCTCTATAGTCCCTAGCCGCATTATAAAGCTATAGCTATTTTAATATTATATAAGTAGTAGTAGCCTACTTCTAGCAGGGGGGACTATTATAGTACTTCTAGTATTCGTAATACCTTAGCTACGCTATTACTAAAGTATTAGCGCTAGCCTGTGCACTCGTGTATATTTTATTTATAGCTCTTATTTATATAGCCTTATCTGCCTATATTCCTACTCCTTAGCTATCCTCTTGTATTACACCTGAGTATGTACACAGTAGCCTAGTTAATTAAGCTCTCTGAGTTCCTGATTTAGCGACCTGTAGCCTCTCGTGACAATAAGTTTAAAGCTTAAATAGTTATCTAAGAAGATCTATAGCAAGAGTAGGGTAATACGTACGTAGTAACGCTGGCGGTAAATATCTTTTAATGTCGTATTACCCTAGTAATAGTATTTAATCTAGATTTATATTAATACGATATACTTAACGCCTTTTTAAATATAGAGCTGTGTTAAACAGTAGCCTAAGAAAAAGAGCCAAGATAAATACGTTAAAGATGTATCGGCGCAGGTCACTCAAAGGATCGATGTTGGCGTATCTCCTAGCAGAGGCATGTGGGAGTGCGTGTATAAGAATGTAGCCTCGAATGAATTAAGTGCCTATAGGCCTGGTACGAAAGGATATGGAAAAGGTACTAAACTACAAAGGCCCCAAGCTCCTCTAAATACACCTCTTCCCAGATGGCTAGCTAGCACATAACTGCCATAGGTTGACCGTCGGTCTGATGGATCCGAAATAGGTCCGAATCGGATCCGTAGTTCCCCATCGGTCTGATAGATCCGAAATTGGTCCGATACGGATGAGTGTCGGTTTTCGGATGATCTCGAATCCTGTCTTGACTGGCCAAGGGTTCTCGTGTCGACGAGCGATTGTTCCTGTTACAAAAGAAAAGAATGCGTCAACAATAGTCATTTCTCAAGTAGTTCATACCACTCAGGAATTTCCTCGACAAGAGTCCACATGTACTTCTCTAGTTTGACCGCACATTTGGCGTATACCGTCGCTGCGTCATTATATTTCCGGCAATTGTTAAATACCAACTTTAAATCATTAATAAGGTCTCTTGGTGTGTCGTAATCCCCTTTCTCCAGTCGTTCTTCCATTGTCGTCAGATCCATTGGTGACGTAATAACGTTGTAATAATCAGGGACCTCGTCTTTATCGACTGGCTTAAGGAAGGGCCATGCTTGTTTATGGTTTTGAATTTGATACAAAAACATTCGAAAGACGTTGAAGTGAGGGCCGCGACGTGGCTCCCGTGCTAGTGTATCCATTGATGGAGACCAGCCAGTTGCCCGAATGGCTGGAATAGAGTTTGGATCAATTGGAGTGAGGTCGCCGTTGGCCCATTTCTGAGGCGGAGCGTGAATGACATGACTTTTACTCAAGCTGCGGATCTTCGCTTGTACAGTTTCCTTCTGCTTCAGAAGCATGCGACTTGCTTCTAGGTAACGTATTCGGGGAAGCATACTGCATTGCATGAGTGTTCCTCCCTCGTAATCCTTGATAAACCCCATCCATACAGACTTAGGGAGTGTAATCTCTTTGGTAAACCCTTGTTTTTGAAAGTACCCAGTGGCAAAGTTATCGGCGTAAGTTAGAAAATGCATCACCGGGGATGAAGCTCTAACATAATCCTTTAAATGCGCCATTAGATGAGCCCCGTATCCTTTGACCTGTTGATCCGATGAAACAGCGCAAAAAACAATTTCGGCGAATTTCCGGTCTCGGAACTCTCGAATTGTAATTCCTCCAACGACCTCCAAGGGCATTTTTACGAGCGCGAGAGACGTGTGGTTGCGGTCATAGACGAGCCGTGCGATGTAATCCTTAGGCATTTTCGGAAGTTGCTTTTGAAACAGGTTTTTGAGACCTGTGAGAATGATCGTACTCTGTCTGCTGCCATCGTTGTTAACGACTCGAAATTGGATCTCGCCGTTTCGTTCTTCTATAACTGCAGGCTTTTTGATAGTCAGTATAGTTCTTGACATGCAAAGGTCTAGGCGTACCCTCTCAAAGATAGGAACTCGCCGATCTGTAGTTGGACGTTCAGCAATCGGTTCTGTCGTTCCGCCGTCCGAGCTTTTGATTTTTTTGGTATCGGGGGCGGTATTCACTTCTTCGGAAGCAGGACGCTTTGCGGCGGGGACATTCTGCCTGCGGCCGGCTGGCAATAGGTGCGAGTCTGCTTTATCCATCTGCGTAGTCGGCTGGCGACCAACACTCTCGGTACGTTTTATTAAACTAATGCAGGCAAGGCTTGGTATTAATAGGATTAATACGGTCTATGAGCTCAGGAAGTTCGAAGATGGTGAGAGTAGTAAGTAGGCGAGAGAGAGAGAGAGTTTCATTTCGCCCGGCACTAAGCCTAAAGGGCGCTAGTACAGTTTATTACCTAATCCTCGCCTTCTAATATCCCAAACTCGACAAGCCCCTACTGTTACCCTCTTCCTGCGCTACTATCCTTTACTATTAATGTCTTATTCCTATGCGTATTAGATTTGTTGCAAGTTATCTTAGAGTCCTTTCTCTAAGTGTTTATTGTCCCTAACCCGGCGATTGAAGCAGAACTTGCTGCTATACAGGCTTTGTTGTTTTTTGTGCTTGTCGATGCTCTCTAGCCTATATCCATTTTTAACCTGCCTGTGCTGATAGCAAACTGAATCGTCGCCCGGACGGCCTCCATGTCCGGCGTCCACTTTACTCTGTTCGACATTGCTTTACCACCTAGTGCGAAGGAGAGATTACCCTACCTTTCGCCTGCCTGTTGTAGTATCTGTGTTCGTTGCGTATTCCATCTCGAACAGCGAAAGAGGAAGTGTTTGGTTGATTCTTTCGCTGAGCTATATCCACATTGGTCTGACTCCGCCGCTCCAATCTGATGCAGAAATCCATTTAGCCGTACTATCCTTGTCTGTAGCTGTGCTAGCACTCTAGCTTCTCGCTGGCTTAACTTATTGTACAGTCCTCGTGTATGCTTCCTGGGCAGTGCTGTATCTAACTTTCTTAAGTATTCTCTAATTCCGCTTAGTAGCGGTCTGTATCTATCCCGTTTGGCTATTGCGGCATTTGCCACTGTTAATTTAGCTTTTTGTTACAGTGTGTTAGGTGTGCTACTATCTTTTGTAGCCTTCTTCGCTTCTGCTTTAGCCTTCTTGCCTAGGTCGAAGTCACACCTAGCTAGGATCTATACGAACTCTACTTCGTTCTTTCTTACCCTAAACATGCGCACCGTGTTATAGATCTATCTAATTATGCACTGTCCTGACTGCCTTCTTAGATGGCCAATGGCTAGTAGCGCGGCTTGATTACTGGCTAATACGGTGATTTTCCGTGCTAGCAACCCTGGCGGCAAGCTCTTTAACCCTTGTAGTATCGCTACTAGTTCCGCCGTGTATGGGTTTTGCTCGGTTCTTGGTCTGAGGGTCTTAGAGAAGGTGGTAGGTTTGTTCGCCTCCCCTCTAGTGGCTCCGCCTGTGTCTTCTATTGCTCCCCTATATCCCACCAGGCCGTTCCTTAATAAGGTGCTGGTGGCAATTCGAATGCCTTAGCTACGGTCTGCGGTCTTAGCTACTTCTATACTATTTACTTTAATGGTCGTGGCTATGCGTGCGTTCCACGGGCTTATAATATATAGTATAATAGTTTCGATCCTTTCCGCGTCTGCGTCTTAGAGCCGTTGCGCTATCTTTTGCAATAGTGAGTTAAATCTTTAGAACGTTTTAGCCTTGATCTTTGCGAGTGGGTTTAAGTCTGGTAGGGTGTGGATGTTGAACTAGAACTTAATTACTTTTAGGGTATGCCGTTTGTTTGCTGGTTGAATATACGCTTCCGCTTCTGCTATTGCTGTAGCTACTATCTTAAAGTAGCCTGTAATGGCTTGTGCTCCGATCTTCTGCGCTCTTTTAATGGACGCTGTGGACTACTGTCCGCATGCGTGTATCTAAACGCTTAATGTATAGTCTATTACTGGCGCTATTGTCGCGTTAAAGAGCTGTCTTGCCGTGGGCGGGGAGATTATGTGCAGCCATTTTAATGCCATGGCTACTCGAAGTCCTCTTGTTGCTGCTTTGGCTATGTGTTGTTTGTAGCGGAGCTCTGCATCCATGATGACCCCTAGGATCTTGGCCTCGGTGGTCGGTGTTACTGTTTGGCCCTTGATAGATATTGGGGCCGTGCTCGTTAGGGCTCTGTTCTAGGTGAAGTGGATTAACATGGTCTTTTCTCCTTTGAATGTAGCCCCGCTCCGACTCTCCCATTTCTCGGCCTCTTTGATAATGGTTTGGAGACTAGCGTAATTTGCCTCCGCTAATGGCCCTACTGTCTATGCGCTGTAGTTGTCTATGAACGCTATTGCGCCCCTATTAGCGTTAATCTTTCGCTGTACCAGGTCTGCATTAAAGAAGAGGAACAGGATTGGTGAGAGCGGTGATCCCTACGGGAGGCCCGCCTGCGGTAGCCATTGCGCTTCTGATGTGTAGCCGTTTACTGAGATTGTGGCCGTCCGTTCTGAGCAGAAGGCGTCAATCCACCGTACCAGTGTGGGTGGGACTCCCCTGGCATCTAGTCTTTGCACTAGCCTCTCTTTACATACGCCGTTGAATGCACCCTTAACATCGAAGCTAATTAGGCTCACTACCTTTCTCGATCTCCATGCGTTGTATATGTGTTCTTGGAGTAATACTAGCGCTTGTTCTGTAGAGCGTCTCTTTCTACCCCCGAAATGGTTCGTCGGGAGCAGTCCGTGTTGTTTGGCTAGGTGTGATATTCTCTCTGCTACTACCAATTCTAGTAATTTTCCTAGTGTTGAGAGTAGGGAGATTGGCCTCCATGCTTTCGCTGTTGTGTAGTCTCCTTTACCTGGTTTCTTGAGGGGTATGATTTTCGCGTTTCTCCACTGGCTGGGAAGTTTACCCTTGTTAAGCGAGGTTTGGAAGAGAGTGAGCACCCTCTCTTTTACTACTGGCCATAGTTGCTTCTACACTATTGCTGGGAGTCCATCGTCGCCTGGTGCTTTCCACGGTTTAGTTGCTAGGACACATCGCTCTATCTCCTCCAGCGATAGTTGGGGTGTGAAGGTGATTCTTCCTCTTCTGCGGCTTCCGTTTTCCTCTTCGATTTCCGCGGGTAGTGGGGGGAAGAAGGCGGACAAAAGCTCCTTTACCTGTTCTAGCTTGCTCTCCGTTGTCGTGCGGTTGCTTCTGACTAGTTGGGGCACTTTGTCGAACATGGTGCTAGGGTCTGGGTTTAGGTACTTTACCGCTTTCTAGATGTTCACGTCGTTAGCCAGGAAGTCGTTCCAGTGTGCCTTCCTCTGTCGCCGTGCTGTATCGTGGAAGTCCTTTGCTACTTGTTTGGCATGTCGTTCCACATTAGGTGTGACCCCGCCGACTCGCCTCTGTGCTCTCGCTTTGTTTCTCTAGTATGTGTATGTCCTGCGAAGCTGTGTTAGGTCCTTCGTCCACTATCTTTTGGCGTACGGTGACGGCTTGGCTTTTAGGGTCAGCTTGTGGATCGCTTCCAGAACCACGCCTAATAATCTATTGGTCTGCTATTGTGTGTCCCCTCTTGCTGGTATTAACTGGAGCGCTATTGTAATTCTGTCTTGGATTTCCTTCCATGGCGCGTTTTTAAATAGAAGTCTCCTCTCCGCGCTCCGGCCGGGGGTGTTAACGTTAAAATGTGTTTTAATTACTTTATAGTCTAAGCTATGTTCCGTGGCGTGCGGTTTGCATGTAATAGTGGTGGTGGCTAGTTTCTCTAATACTAGCATTAGGTCAATCGTGCTCTCCTCTTTATTGTTGCTCTATGTTTTTGTACCCTGGGGGAGTAGACTGCACAGGTTATATTCTTCTATTAGATCGATGATTAGATTGGCTTCTCCTTGTCTTATTAATACGTTGTCACCGCCCCAGAGCTAGTCGTGTTAGTTAAAGTCTCTTGCTAAGATAATATCTATTCTTGTGCGTATCCGATTGCGGGTCTCTTAGATTACGAGTCTAATGTTCTCTGCCGCTTCCCTTAGTGCTTGTGGTTTAACACCCTCGACGTATACTAATACTATCAACACTGCTTAGTCGTGTAGTCGTAGTACGGCTGCTGTCAGGTCCGCCAAGGATATCGGGATTTGTTTAGATTCGATGTCTTTTCGGACCCACATCATGCTCCGTATGGGCCATCTACCGTCCGCTTTGGTTGTGGGTGTGTATTTTATCCAGTGGGGGTGTGCGATTAGGGTAGTGACTAGCGATTCTTCGTTGTTCTTCTATCCGTGCGGCTCTAATATAACGATTACGCTAAAGTCTCTAAGCTATTTATTATTTATTACGCTGTGTTGCACTACGCTTTGTTTTCTAACGTTTAGTTAGTAGATTTGGAGCGTTCTATTTATGGCGGGCCGGGTAGAGTACTCAACAGTTTCTGGAGAAGGATTCGTGTGGTCCGCCGCATAGTACGTATTTAGGGATCGTTGCCTAACACTTGCGATGGTGGTGTCCCTCTCCTGCACACTTAGTACAGATTTAGGGCTTAGCACAGGCGAAGGCTTTGTGTCCGATCTGTTAGCACTTGTAGCATTGTATTAGTCCATTTCAGGGCTTAAACAGTCTTGTGTATGCTAATTCTCCCGCTATGTGGAAGTACTACTCTCGGAGTAATCGGGCCGCGTCGCTTCCTCTAGTAACATGTATTACTATCAACCCGTACGCTTTTCCATTGTCCTTACGACTAAGCTAGTCTATCTTAGCTATCTGAACCCTGTTCTCGTCGCCTAGTGTTTGCATCGCTTCTAGTTGGAGGTCACCCTTCCTGTCGAGAATCGCTGTTCTGTTGGCATTGTCTACCTTCACCTAATATAGCTGGTCACGTAGTATCCGGGCCCCCCTTACTGCTGTTTTCTGGGCTGCTTCCTTTACTTTTTAAAGTTCGATTTCGTCTCTGCACTTAATTCTAATCTAGTTAGTATTCTTAGGGTTCCTTGTCACTGCTGCGCATCGCTATGTCTCTGTTCCCTCTATCTCCTAGATTTCCTTCTCGATTGCCTGTCTGACC
Source organism: Bimuria novae-zelandiae CBS 107.79 (assembly GCA_010015655.1). Lineage (NCBI taxonomy): Eukaryota > Fungi > Ascomycota > Dothideomycetes > Pleosporales > Didymosphaeriaceae > Bimuria > Bimuria novae-zelandiae. The sequence continues at coordinate 1,461,590 of ML976657.1, forward strand.
GCGCCTAGTTAAGCTTTTAGCTTGTCCTCCTCTTCGACTCTCGATATGTCTATCGTGCAGTATGTAGTGTCCGTTATTACTAATAGTGTTGTGGCTCCGGAGATGGTTCGTAGGTTGCTTGGCTGGCTGCTTGGTGGTGTGCGTGCTATATTGGCATATAACAACGATCCGCTGGGGACCATTTGCGTCTTGGATAGCTATGTCTCTAACTTGTCTGCTAGTGCCTTCGTTTCCGCCCTAAGTGCTTCCACCTGCGCTTTTATTTCCATCCTGATCGCGTCCATCTCTTCGGTGAACTTCTTTGTTAGGGTCTCAATCTAGTTAGCCTGTTCCTTTATTATCCTCTCTTGTGTTTGTCGCGCCTTTTCCCGTTCTAGGTCGGTTCTCTCTATCCACGCTGTTACTAGCTCCGTGAGCTGCGTGACTTCATCCCGCTCCTGCTGTTTCCCCTCATTTATCTCCTTCATGTGCTGAGCCAAATTCCCCATCTCCCGCATGATCTTATCTAGTCCTAGGGTCCTATTGTTTATCCGCTGTGCTGGAGGCTGGGGGGGTTCCAGCGTACGCGTGTTTAATTGGCTCGCAGTCCTTCGTTATGCTGTTATTTTAAGGGCCTGCTACCTCTTGGCGATCTTCGGCGCTGGTCTTGTGGCTCGACCAGACTTTCGTGGAGCTGTTGGCGGGCTTCTTGGGCTGTTGGTAGGGGGTGAGCCCGATATCTCGGGAGGCTCGGCTGCGGTGCCGCCCCGTCGGGGGTGCCTCCGAAAGGTTTTAAGGGGGTTTAAACGAGTGTGTAGAAAACTTTCAAAGACTCAATTTTCTGCGGTCTTAAGAGTCGGCTCTCCTAGTAAGTAGGCGGGACATGTGCCCGCTAGCGTAGCCTTTTGCTGCGCCGGCTTAACTGCGGCCCAAATTGTGCACGTGATTACTGTGTCGACCGGGCGGGGAAATCTCGTACCCCACTAAGCCGCGCACGTGCACAAAATTCGATTGGGAATCTCTTTGATATTGCTAAGGAAAGCATTCATCTTAAACGTACCCCATAGTGATTGGATTACGAGGAACTCGTTTTGAATAAGGAATAGCGCTAGTAGCGCACGTCCCCTACAACCTCGGCTGGCCATTCTCACGCTCAACACCACAACTTCGACGCGCCATTCCTCACCCAAATCACTGCCGATTTTAATAAAAAGACATGCCAGCGACTCGCAGAAAGCCCCGCAAGACAGCGCCAGCAAAAACCCGCGTCCCGAAGACTACGCGTCGCGAATTGCCGCCCAAAACGAAAGCCTACGCCGTCGGCGCGATGTCAGCCGGAGTATCTCATTACAGCCTCGCCAAACAACTTCCTGTGACCCAGGGCGCTCTCAGCAAGTTGCTCACACGCACACGAGAGCGTTCAAAGGCGTCAAAACTCCCTCTTTGAGACCCGCATCTCTACGAAACAGAAGTCGGCCGAGGTGGCCAGGATATCGACTTTTCTCCAGAGCAAAAGGCAGCGATCAACGCCGTCGCTACCCAGAATAAAGAAGCCCGTGAAAAGCAGAGCTCGCAGGCTGTCGCTAGCGGCGATTTCGATCATCTACAGCTGCCCAGGCCTCTCAGCGTCAGCAGCTTCGAAAACCTCATGTATAAAGCTAGGTATGGCCGCAAAGCTCCGGGACGCAAACCAATGCTCGACGACGTGCAGAAAAAGTGTCGCCTTAAGTAGGCGCTCGCCCACAACCCAGATCTTCATATGTACGGCGATGGGCTGGGCTTCAACTTTCAGCGCGTTATTTTTACTAACATAACACCAGCACGGGTCGACGAGCTGCGCGGCAAGCTGCGCGAGGGGGCAAAGGACGACGAGATCTATCATCCTGACGTTAAACAGCCGAAGATTCGCAACAATTGCGCCCTCCAGTTCTACGGCACCGAGACGCCAGAGGCAAAAAAGCTAGCCAAACAAGCCCTCGATGAGGAGAATCAGCGCAACAAAGAGCAGAGGCAACAGCAAGTCCCCCGGGCCCGCGCTGCCCTCAGAGAGCTCGGCGATGCCGACGCGAACAGCAGAGCCTGGGCATGGGCAAAACACCATGAAATAAAGCGCGGAGATCGCTCACGCCGCGGCATAGACGATTACCGAGAAACTAGCGTCTACTAGAGATAGGTAAAGATATTTAGGCTTTTATTAGATTTACTAACTTCTATAAATAGCTTATTTACCACTTTTTTTAAGTTGCATAACTACTAATTAAACTAACATGCGGTAACGTTAGGCGCATGGCGCTAACGCTAGCTATAATACAGGCTTTCAAGATTCTTAAATACGCCTTCTTAGAGGCATTTATCCTAACTTACTTTAACCCTAACGTGTTGGATCTAGACTGGTAAATGGGTTAAGGATTACTAAGCTTAGGTTAGGATTAGGTTAGGATCGCATAGACATTAGGTTAAGGTTAAGTTAAGGTTATATAAATATTAGATTAGGGTTAGGTTAGGTTATTAAAGCGTTAGGTTAGGGTTAGATTAAAATTATACTAACTATATTAGGTTAGGCCTAATATTTAGTATAATGTACCTGGCAAGCGAGCTAATTAGGCAAGCGAGCTGATTACTCTGCCAAGACCCCGCTAAAATATACTATTACCTATAGTATAACGCAATATCTTAACTATCTTATTAATTATTATAATTAAAAGAAGCTTATATATAGCTTATAATTTAGGCTATTAAATAAGACGCGATACTAAGCTAGCAACGCGCTATAATTATTTATAATATTTTTTAAAGTATACTAAGTATAAAATACGCTAGAATTACTTTTTAATATAATTATACTTTTAACTTAAAAAAAACTCCTTTTAATAGAGGAGTAAGCACTTATTTAAGATATACTTAACCTAGACGCGTAAGGGTTTCTGTCTTAGATTATTATAATAATAAATAACGCTAATTTTTTACGGACTAAGCGTAACTAAGAACTAGTTAGTTAAAAGTAAGTTATAAATTTTATTAAGCGTTAATTAAAGCTTATGTTGAATGGGCTATACTAAGCCAAGCATATCGCGATATGATAGGGCTAGATAGTTGTACGATGGTACGGGTGAGAAAAGGGTCTGGTATTCAAGTCTTGTCTGTCTATTCTACGTACAGAGGAAAGGGGGTTATAAGGATTAATGCTCGCGCACGGTGACTATGGTCTGTGCCTTTGCCTGTGCGGTATTACATAACCATTGTCACCTGTCTTAAGACATCGCATTAGGTAGCTGCCCGTACTGCGTACGGACAGCTCATAATAAAGTTTAATTAAAAATGTAACTATAAAAGAGCCTTCTATAAGGTGTTAAGTCCCTAAGGGATAGCTAGTCCCTATAGGACTAAGGTTAGTACTTAGGCAAGAGTACTAGTAAGGTAAAAAAGGGGTTATTAATAGCTCGCGCATATTAATAGGATATTAGTATTAAAAGTAATACGTAGTTATATATAAATTAATAATATTAAAGCATAATTTAAATAATATATTAATAAATAAGGTTGAATATAAAGATAGAGAGTATATCTCTACTATTCCTATATACTAGTCCTAGACTGCTCGCTGGCGAGTGCTCTCCCCAGAGCGCTCTCTCCAGGTCGCTCTTCCCAGATCGCTTTCTAACGAGCGCTCTCTAGAGAGCAGTTACATGACTTCGTAAGCGCTGACAACGCGGCAAGCGAAGACAAGGGTGTCTCCACGTGTACGCGCTGTGACTAAGTACAAAATGGCTCGCTGTCCTTATGTTGGATCGTGGATCCTAACATAAGGATCCTAACGTTATATAGGGCTAGTTCTAGCTCGTAGAGAATACTAAAGCTAAGCATAGTATCCTAAATAAGGACACTTATGACTTTAATAAAACTAGCTTTATAATAGGTATAATATTAACTAAAGTAGTATTTATAAGTTTTAAGCGCTAATAACGGCTAAAAAGTGTATAATAAAGTAACTACAAATAGACTATAGTTATTAAAAATATTAACACGATAGGGTAGGTAATTCTATTCTTATTTACTTTTTAGGGTAAGTACTACCTCGCTATCTAGTATAAAAAGAAGGACCTACCTTATAATTAAGTTATTATAGTGTCTAAGAATAGCTAAATAATAAATAAGCTTTGTTTATAATAGTTAAAGCACTTTAATAAGTATATAAAAAGGGGTACGATTAGTATAGTATATTTACGTATTATTAATAGCTATAAGAGCTATAACTCGCTTAAATTCTAAAACCATTATATATACAAAATTTTTACTTTTTATATATATACATATTCGTCGCACCTCCTATAGCCTCTAAATATAGGGTGTTTTGCGCTATTAATGAAGGCGTATAGGCGCTAAGCTAAAGATTTAATACGTAACTATTTTATATATATTACTAGAGTTAAGTTCCTCTTATATTTTATTACTACTTTTAAAGTAGTAATTATAAAAAATTATATTTTTAAAAGCTTTAAAGGCGCTAGTTTAGTTCCTCTTAGCCTAAAAGTAGTAATATTAAAGCTTCACGTTTATCTACGTACGCCTTTACCTTATACTATACGCGATAGTATATAGTAATTATAAATACTAAGTAACATGCTAGAATTAGAGTTATAATTAATACTAATAAAGAGGAGGATTTAAAGACACCTAAATAGTTCTTAAATAAGTATAGTTAAAGCTTTTAAAAAGATAGTAAAAAGTATAGTAATAGTAGTATATAAGTTAGTATTAGCGTAGAAATAGATTACTACGCTTTAAGCTACTAATAAGGCTGCTATATAATATAAATTATATAAAAGAAATTAAATATAGTAAAAAGGAGTCTTTATTACTAAAAAGAGCTAGTAGCTAATTACTCTAAAGGAGTTTAAGACGCGTAGTAATAAGAAAAAGGCAAAAGTAAGGGCGTGCGCTAATAAAAATAAGTCTACTTAATAACGCTATAGGCGCTATAGTAAGGCTAAGTACATCTTACGCATATATAAAAAAAATAAGTAAAACTAGATTCTAAATAAATTAGCTTATTATAATGTTTAATAACTGTTTATGCGCATTCTATACTATCGTATAGAGTATAGATTTTGGTGGGATTTTGGCAGAGTGATTAGCTCGCTTGCCAGGTACGTTAGAGAGAATTTCTTAGGGTTGTAAATAATTTAATTATAATAGCTATTTATTATAGTAATAAGTCTTACTAATGCTTAAGCCTTTAATACTTTTATAAAAGAAGTTATATTTCCTTATCGTATATTAATACTAAAATATTAAGTTAGGGTGAGGTTAAGGTTAGGTTCTCATATAATAAGTTAACTTTAATTTAACTTTAATTTAACCCTGACTCACTAGTGCTAAAAAATTTAGGTTAGGGTTAGGTTAGGATTAGGTTCTTATATAATATAACCAATCCCAACCTAACCCTGACCTATTTACCAGTCTAGTCCTGTAATAAAATATAGTACTACTAAAGATCATATAATACTCCCCGGTGCCCTAACCGCCAAGGTATAGGATACGAGGACTACGTAACTTGTCTTATAGAATCCCACATATATTATGGTTGAGACTTTATAGGACTAAGGAATATCATAGGATAAGGCGTGTATATAGGAACCTAAAGATAGATTTCTATCTTTATATTTAACTTATTTATTAATCTATTATTTACATTTAACTTAGACTCTTATTACTTTAAATATAGATGCCTTATTAATACGCGTAAGCTACTAATACCTCTTTTTTACCTTACTAGTACACTTGTCTAAGATCTAACCTTTAACTCTCTAAGGCCAGCTACTTTATTAGATTATAACATAAACTTCTTTTTTAAATTTAGACAGTGTAACATACTATTTACTAGGTTAGTAAATGGGTTAGGGTCGCAAGGATCACAGTTTGGTCTAACTAAGCAGAACACCAAAATTCTAAACTTAAACTCTTTATAATATTTTAAATATAAGGGCTATACCTATTCAAACTTAGTACGAGGTGTATATATATATAAGTTATATAACTGTGAAAAAAGACTATATTTTATATTTATTATAAAGAGAAGTTATCCTTTTAGTAATATTTTATGTCGGTTACTAGAATGCATAACTTAATATACTTTAAAAATTTTTAAAAATTAAATATATTACTATTTATATATATACACCTTATATCAAAACTGCATAATTATAGCTCCTATATTTACAAAGTTATAGAGAGTTTAAGTTTAGAATTTTGGTGTTCTGCTTAGTTAGACCCAACTGTGGTCCTTGCAACCCAACCCATTTACCAGCCTACTATTTACCACTACGCCAACCTAGCAAAAGGTATAGAATAATACTATATACGATAGAGTAAATCCTAGGTAAATAGTATATATACTAATATAGGCTAGTAAAGACTAAGGGGCGAGATACTTAGCTAGCCCCACTTAAGCCCGTATATAATTAGGCCTAAATAGTATCTTATAGAAAGTTGAGAAGTCATTGTATAAGAATTTCGAGAAAATAGAGGTAAAAGAAACCACGTATAGAAAGATATTAATATATACTATACTACTAATAAGTTATTTTGTAATTATATCTTATGTAAGCAGGCCCATTTTTTCCCTTATTTATTAATAACTTATTACTTAGGCTATAAACTAACCGAGAAAAAGGCGATTGCTAATCACTTCTAGGCCTATCTTGACTAGTGTGATTTTAATGGATATTTATACCGTAATTAAAAAGTTATAAACAGGTAGACTTTTATATATATAAAAAAAGAAAAAAAAAACCTCGAAAATTTACTAAATCTCTATATTTTAGTCCTGCTAACTAAGCATAAATTAAAATTATAGACTAAAACTTTAGCACTTTCCCTTTTAAATAATGTATTCTTCTTAACCTAAAAGGTACTAGTGGTTCAGTTGTAACTATTTTAAAAAGGTATAAAAAAAGATTTATTTTCTTTTTTGTCACCCCACTGTAGGAATTCATACCCTAGCTAAGGTGGGGGTGGGTGAAACGGCAACACGAGCCAACAGCTCCAAAAAGACTCTCTTATGTCGTATCGATCAAACTTTTCGCTGCTTGAGATCCACCCATACTCGGCGACGCAGACATATGTTTCATGTGCGCGAATTTGAGAGGCTGCACGTGCCATGCCTTGATCTCCAGGTATCTTGAGTATTTGAGCAAGAAGGGTCCCACAGACCATCAGGTAGGCTCCGTTCAGTTTTTAGAAGCAACACAACAGCATAGAACCGTTTGACATTAGCTTTTAGCAAGCTTCTCCAGAGCCCGGTTCCACATTATGTGATTCGATGTTTGTTTTAGTGCCTTCAATTTTGAAGGAAGTTTTTGGAGAAGCAGAGGCGACTTAACACGCGCTTTTTACACCGCGCATCGACAGGACACATACCACACGACCGTTCAACGGAAACATCTTGGTTTGCTCCATGAGTTCGCTTTGGAGCTAATTTGGTCTCATAGCCATCACAAAATAGACATCCTCCCGACCATCGACTGGACCATCGTCCCTTTTAGAGCCTCTCTCTCCCCCAAGTTATTTTCTCGTGACCATGTTACTTTTAGAGCAGAAAAGACTTCCACCCAGCCATTAAATGGTCCTCTCTGCTTTTCAATCAAGCAGACTCTTACAAACCATGGCACTTGGACAGCGTGCTTTGAAAAGCGGCACAAAATCTCCGAGCAATCACGAGGTGGGTTCAAATCTTTTATAGCAGAAACGATCATTGCAGTGAGCGTCGGAGTTTTTAGAAGTAACCACTCATCGCAGTACTCTTCGTGATTTTAGTTCCGTCGAAGAAGTGCACACCACATAAGGCGTTCCCTAACCTACTTTTAAAACCCTCAGTGAAGAGCGGAGGAGAAAGTGTGAAGAATATAAATAGATGATTCAAGGGTTTTATACCGCAGGTCAGTTGATGTGGCTTTGGAAAAGGAGTAGGTTACACGGGAGCGAGGGAGTCCAAGGTCATAGCTGGTACTGAAATGCGGTTTTGATCCAGGAATCTTTGAGCGGGTAAGACGCAAGACACGGCCATGAACACGCTTCATAGTGATTTTGAAACTGCCCACACCATAACTGACCAGTGTGCATTCTTCAAGTACAGCATGAGGACGTGAGACGCCACATTAACCACTCTCTCTTTCAATTTTAGCGGCTCAGTTGAAGGACGAAGTGTGAGGCCAAGAGTAAAGCAAAGACGGGGATTATATACTCGGTCGCGTAGGCACAAAGTTAGGTAAGACAGTTCTATTTGCATTATCTTAGTCCTGTATGTTCCCCAGGATAAGCAGTACAGTGGCTGGCACCTACTTTGTACCTGACCGTTTGGTACCGCGCCTTTGTTATCTGTATCTGCTCGGTCCAGGAGAGCAGGTCATTGCCCGTAAGAACCATACTTTTGTTCTCCTACACGGACCGAAGAGCACAAGTTCCATGAAATCGGCCTTGCTAATTTTCTGGTGAGACTCTCAAGCTGTGCCGCTCGCGGTCATGTAGATGATGTATCACTCTTTAGAGCTTGAGGATTGACCGGTATGGTTTTACGTCCAGAGGAAAAACTGCAAGCGCATGGAGCTGGACGCGTGGCGTTTTAGCGCCGCCCGAGGAGGACAGGTCCACACATATATGGGTCGCCACGATTTTTTACTGACCTCAATCCAGATAGAAATCATCGAGAAGAAGCCCAGCGCAAGCAAGGAGAGAATTTATACAATCCTTCAACCAAACATGGCTTAGCTGGTCACCTGCATCCTCAGTCCCGCGCAAAACCCGCTCATGAAGCATTGGCTGGCGGATTTTATTTTCCCACAAACGCCTTCCCGCAGAAGACAGTTCCCGACCATGACTGAGTATTTCTTCGATTTTATTCCACCGAGACCCGCGCCATGCCCTGAGTTTACGGGTTTTTCAAGGCAGCGCATGAACGCGATCTTGACCGGTTTTGGTCCCGCGAAGAGAAAGCAAAGGCACATTACATCGATCCTAGGGAGTTTTTAGTCCAGAACAGAGGCGCGCAAGACCACATAAAGACCAAGAGGTAGAATTTTAGTCACCTCAATAGATGGAGGAATTATGAAGAAGCCAGTCAAGCCCGTCGAGGAGGTTTTTATATATCGTTCTTTAGCCAGAGTCTTCTCGGACGAGCCGTAGCAGGCTCACACAGCCGAAGGCGAACTCCATGCGTACGGAAGCTCATGCTTTTTTTTGTATAAGCTGCACTGCGAAGCTCTAAGTCACTTATAGCAAGGTTGCTGAAATCTTTGGAGCAACCACACCACATAGTCTCATTAGTGAAAGGTTTTTAGAGACAGCACAGTCCATCGTGGAAGACTGTGCTGCTTTGGAACACCAGAGACCATGTGTGGACAGGTGGGCGTTTTGGGCACACCGCGAGACCACGGCGACATAGCTCCATGTCGTGGGTGTTTTTAGTCCTTCCCAAGAGGCCCGCAAGGAAAAAGGAACAAGTCTCCCTCATAACAGCGATGGCGATTGCATTTGAAGGTAAGAGTGAGGACAACTCCCATAAGCTGTTCTGGCCATAGTTTTTGGACAGAGCTGCCACGACCGCACCTTCCCAGCCATATACGGTGCTATGGGAACGTTTTTTTTTTTTTTTTTTTTTAAAAAGGGGGGGGGGGGGGGGGGGGGGGGGGGGGGGGGGTGGGGGGGCAGGGGCAGGGGGGAGCGCACCATAAACTCTTTCGGTGAACCATTTTGAGAAGCCGCACATCATAGTACTCTTTATTGCCTGTTTTAGTAGGGCGGAAAGGCCCGAGAAGAATATATTTTGTGGATTGCTGCCAATTTTTAATGCGGCTCGGTGGCACGCAACGTCCACATAAAATAGATCTGGAGGTCTTTTTAGAGGACGTGCGAGAGCGGGAAGTGTCAGGAAAGAGGTAAGAGGGAAGAGCGAATTTCAAGGTGCTTTTATGGGGCTCATGGGCTGATGGGAGATAGGATGAGGCGTAGGGGTGTAGAGTTTAGAGGAAGTTCAGATGTGGGGGTTCGGCAAGTTGATAAAGATTTTATGTTAATGTCGTTCGAGTCAAATGTTCTCCTAGCTTCGATCAGTCATTAAGTGGTGTTGTTACTAGTGCGTCGGCATCGCTGCTGTCCATGTTTCCTTAAACAACCATATCCCTTTTCAATAGTCGCTTAACCACCCCGCGTGGCTCATGGGCGCGCATCCCTTCATACTTGCCCACGGATTATTTCTTCTGGCGCGAATCCCCGATATTCCTCCGTCTTCGGCAGTCCTCCCATAGCCAACTGCCCTGGCTGTCCCGTTTCCGGCCCCGGTGGCGTCTTCAGCGCGGTGCCCTCCTTCATGTACAGTATCAACCTGAAGGCTGCATTGCCGTTCAGATAGTACCGGTGTAGGCGCTTGCTCCGTAGAAAGCCCAGCCTCTCGTACAACTTGAGCGATGCCGTATTCGTAACCTCGGTCTCCAGAACGATCTCGTCGGCATCACGCGCAGCCATAGCGTCGATGGCCATGCACACGAGCTTCGTCGCTATTCCCTGGCCTCGGTACGATTCGCGGACGGCGAGCATGGCGATGTAGCCGCGGTAGGGGCCAGAGCGGTGGGGCTCCAGTTTACAAACCACCACGCCGATGAGTTCGTTTGCATTGTCTAGGGCCTGCTTACGTGTCAGTTAAAGTACACAAGCATTCGAAAAGCAGATTAGGAAGTACCATGTAGCACAGATCGCCCCATTGGTACAGAAAGTAGCGGTAGACGTAGATGCTATACGGTTCCGAGAGGTCCTTGGAGATCAACTGCCGAATTGCAGGCAGATATACCTCCTCTTTCGACCCATGATACTGCACATACTGTATCTCGTCTCCCTTCCCATCCTTCTCTTTCGCATCCGTGTCGTCGCCCATCGGGACGGTAGAGGGAGTGAGGGTGGGGTGGGGTGGGGTGGGGTGGGGTGTTCGGAAGGCTTGGCGGGGCGTGTTCCGACTCCGAGAGCTCCCACAGCAGGGGAGCTTTCACATGCGCCGGTGCCGCTATTTTAGCTGCGCACTCTTGCAGGCGATCCTTTGGCTCCCATGGAATGTTACGAGCCCTAACCTTATGTCAACGCCCTCATAGCAGTCGATGTCTTTCCTTCGACGCCGCTTCGGCGGCGATAAGGCCAGTATTGACGACTCCTCGCCGGAGCTCTCGCGCACACCCACGCCCGACCCGGATCACGAGCGTCCTACGAATCTCCGGGTAGTCACGGCAGAGAAGCTGCACACGCTGAAGAAAGGCGCAAAGGGCAAGAATGGCAAGAGGAAGAACTTCTGGATATTTACGCTTGGAGGGCTGGTGGGGGTGATCGCTGCGGCTTTCTTTGCCGGGAGCAACGATATGATTGATTTGAGTAGCTTGGAGGGTGTCAACTTGGATAGCATACTGGACGTGCTGCCGGCGGGCTTCCTGAGCGAGGCGCGGGAGCTACAGGTACGCTGAAATTACCACACACATGGTTACATCGAAGAACGGTGCTGATTTGCCCAACTCAGTAGAAGCAACAACGCGATGCTGTCAACTATGATTCCTTCGCAGTCGGACTCCATGCGCGCTCGCAAGGCATATCGGCCGTACATCCCGTCATAATGATTCCCGGCGTCATCTCGACCGGCCTCGAATCGTGGGGCACAGAGGAGGAATCGCGGCAGTACTTCAGGAAGAGGTTATGGGGTTCTTGGTCGATGATGCGGGCACTGGTGCTGGACAAAGCGAGCTGGAAGAAGCACATAATGCTGGATACGACGACGGGCTTGGATCCACCTGGGGTTAAGCTGAGAGCAGCACAGGGCTTCGATGCGACTGACTTCTTCATCACAGGCTACTGGATCTGGAACAAGATCCTCGAGAACCTGGCTACCATCGGGTACGACCCTACGAACGCCTTCACCGCCGCCTACGATTGGAGAATGACCTACCTCAATTACGAGAAGAGAGACCAATACTTCACGCGTCTCAAAAATCACATCGAAATTGCCGTCCGCGTCCAGAACAAGAAAGTCGTCCTTCTCTCGCACTCCATGGGCTCTCAAGTCCTGTACTACTTCTTCCACTGGGTGGAAGCGGAAGGCTATGGAAATGGCGGGCCGGGTTGGGTCGAAGAATACATCGAGAGCTGGATCAACATTTCCGGCTGCATGCTGGGCGCTATGAAAGGCGTGCCCGCCGTGCTCTCCGGCGAGATGAAGGACACGGCCCAGCTCAACGCATTCGCCGTCTATGGCCTCGAGAAGTTTCTCTCGCGTCACGAGCGCGCCGAGATATTCCGTGCTATGCCCGGCATCTCTTCTATGCTACCGCTTGGCGGGAACGCCGTATGGGGCGACCACACTGGTGCACCGGATGACTTGCCCGGCCAGAACGTGAGCTACGGAAACTTCATCCGATTTGCGCGGGAAAGCAACTCCACTCTCACTGGGACGAACATGACAGTGGAAGAGAGCCTGCCTTATCTCTACAAGAATAGCGAGGAGTGGTACAAGCAGATGGTCCAACAGTCCTACTCCCACGGCGTCGCCCACACCGCCCGCGAGGTTGAAGACAACCAGCTCATCCCTGCAAAGTGGATCAACCCGCTCGAAACGCGTCTCCCTCTCGCGCCTTCTCTAAAGATCTTCTGCTTCTACGGCGTCGGCAAGCCCACCGAGCGCGCATACTACTACCGCGACGACCTCGATCCGCTCTCCAAGCTGAACGTCACGCTCGACACGGCGTTCTCCAGTGGAAACGTCGATCATGGCGTTGTAACGGGTGAGGGCGATGGCACTGTCAACTTACTGAGTTCTGGCTATATGTGTTCGAAGGGGTGGAAGATGAAGCGATACAATCCCGCTGGCGTGAAGGTCACGACGTACGAGATGCCGCATGAGCCGGATCGGTTTAGTCCGAGAGGTGGGCCGAATACTGGTAAGCTGGCTCATATACCCTCTGCTCTCACTCTATTCTTCTTGAACCATTGCTAACGTACTGTAGGCGACCACGTAGACATCCTCGGCCGATCCTCCCTCAACGATCTCATCCTCCGCGTTGCGGGCGGGAAAGGCAATCTCATTGATAACAACGTCGTCTCGAAGATCAAAGAGTACGCCGACAAAGTCAAGATCTTCGAGGAGGACGAGCTAGGCGAGCGGTCCCATGTCCCGCCTTGAGAGACCACCGAATGTTGTAGGATACTAACTGGATAGCGGCGTTTTGCATAGACCGGCGGGTTTTCCTTGGACAGGGAACGGCTGGGAAGGTGTGATACCATGTAGTTGAAATTCTCATTATGACTTGTACGGGCTCGAGATTTGTGATGGGACGGCGCTGTATTATGGCGAATGAGAAGACTGATGTACTGGCGGTATGGGTAGCAGCCAGGAAGTTATACAGCCTCGTCTCGCACTGTTGAAGACGTCGAACCACCCAGTATGCGTTGTTCAGCCAGCATGGGTTTTGGTTGCCTAGCCGGTGGGTGCCCCACCGGATCCCAACATATAGTCTCCCAGAGTAGTGGGATTCTCGGCTTCTCCCCGTGCCAGATTTCACTACATCGACTATATGGTGCACCGGATTCAAAACACCACACGTACAATACCATGTGAGAAGGCCCGGTTGCTTCAGGACTACGAAAGATCTTTGTCTACTCCAGCCTTTTCTTCATAGTCCTTCATCGTAAAGAGACTAAAAATAACTGAGCGAGGATTTGATGTCGCTCTCGGTCTCTTCCGGTGCCCAAAAGGCTCTGGTAAGACCACACATGGTGCGCTGAGTCTAAAAGATCCCACATGAGTGGAGACTGAAGAGTTTGTTTCGACTCTCGCCTACTCCTCACAGCCCTTCCCCGTGGAGCAACTAAAAGGACACCAGAAACGGCAATGTGTCTTTGTGTGTCCTGCTCAAAATGCAATACGAGACCTTCTATGGTGTGCGGCACCTAAACCTCTTACCATCCATTTGATATGGGACGCCGCCACCCGAGCACTTAAATCAAGGCCTCCTCCGCTCAGATCTTCTCTTTGCACCTCTTCATGGCGAAGAAATACTCAAAAGATCTCACGAAAAACCTATATCGTTCTCGGCTCCCCGTTCTCAAAACGCTTCGAACCTCTGTACATGGTTCGCCGCACCAAAAATTCTCCAGACGCACGCTTTGGTGGACGTCGCCTGGCAACTTAAAAAGCTTCTCGATCCCCCCCATGTCCAACGCAGCTCTTCCCCTCCAAAAGCCTAAAATTGCTACACGGAAGAGCGTGTCGCCCCTGGTCTGCCGTGCCAAAAACAACAGGCATGGGTGTTTATGCTCCGCCCTGTCCGCGAGCGACATTCAAAAAGCCACCACGAAACTCATCATGTGGGGGAGCACGGCTGGCGCACTATAAAGACCTTCCTCTATTACAGTATCTTTCCTAGTTTCACAGATCCTGCTCCTCAAAGGACCAAAAACGGCGTGGTTAAAAAGGCATGGCGCTCCCGGCTTGTCCTGTGCTAAAAAGAAATGGCGCATATTTTCATGTTGTGCGGCGTCCAAATCCGCTATGACAGGTGGTCATGTTGGAGAGCGCGGCTCACGCACTTAAAACCCCTCCTCGGCTCCGTTCTTCCTCTCCACGGCTCTCCTCCCTAGGAGACTAAAGCCTTTTTCCACAATCCATCATGTGCACGTGCCCTCTTGGGAGTACTAAAATCTAAAACGAAGTTAAGGAATGCTGTGCGAGTCCAAAGAAGCGGAGCAAGAAAGTAATGTGGGACGCCGCCCGCGGGAGGCTTTGAAGCCTTCTTCAACAGCTTTTCCTCCCCACGGGGACTAAAACGGAAGAACACAACACATATGGTGTGCCAGTCTAAAGGGGAAGACCGGAAGTGGTAATGTGAGGAGACGTGCCCACTTGAACGCTCCAAAAAATGGAAACAATCGCGTTGCATGGGTTGGTGGCGCGCTTGGCGTGCAAGGCTATAGGACGTTGGGAGCGTATGAAGAAGGATGTGGTGATGGAGAGCACCAGCGCGACCGTCCTTGACCATCGATACCAGTCTGATTCCATAAGCCTACCGCAGAGACCATGAAAAAAACCAACGCAGAGAGACATCATGAACTATCTGCAAATCACATTACACAAACGCTACACATGATCTATCGTCTACACATCCCATCCCGACCCCACCATCTTATAAACGCCCCGCCCCCATCATCTACAACTCATCCCTCTCCCTCTCCGCCGCCCTCTCCTTCTCCGCCTTCCTCTTCTCCTCAATCTGCAGCTCCTCCTGCACATCAACCTTCTTCTCCCCACTCTCCCCCTTCACCCTCCTAAACAATTCCGCAACCTCCTCATCATACACATTCCACTCCGGAACCTGCCTCCTCGCACGCTCCAACTTCGGCTCCTTCGTCTGCGGATTATTACACAAATCAATCGTCTTGGCATCCTTCAAACTCTCATCGCTACACCACGTCTCACACCACAGCCACTCCTGCGGCAAGCTCTTAATCTCCAGGTTAAACTGCATATTATTCGGGAGATCCTGGTCGAGATTCGACAGCGACGCCGGGTCCGCCGAGAGGCTGTGGTACTGCTGACGGAGGCGATCGCCCGCCGCGAGTCTGCGGAACTGCACGAGGTCGACGACGTACAGCGCGGAGATATGGTAGGGGCGACCACGCAGGAAGTTTGCCCAGTAGCCTGTTTTCCAGAAGCGGAAGCCCTCCATCTCGGTGCGGGAGTCGCACATGGGCGTGAAGCCGTAGGGGGCGCCTTGCAGGTCGAATTCCACGAGCTCGTACATGTCGGTGCGCACGACTTGGTCGGCGTCGACGAAGATTACTTTGTCGAGGTCGAGCGGGAAGAGCACGTCTAGGAATAGGATCTTGTAGCCCCAGATCTCGCGCTGCTTTTCGGATTGGGCGCGCAGCCAGTGCGGCCACTTGTATGTAACCATCTCGTACTCAAAGCCGTACTCTGCCGCCATGTGTGGGAGGAAGGATTTGAAGCTAGGCGAGAGGAATTGCTCGATAAACCAGAACTTCACGGTGTGCGACGTGTGCTTCATGACGGAGAGCATCATGATGTTGAGCATGCGTTCGTAAAGATGGCCTGAGGCGACCGAGAAGATGTTGATGTCGGCTTGAACGCCTTTGCTTGATGGCTTCGATCCTTGGATCAACTCAGCGCCCTTCTTGAGGACCTTTTCGGTGTTGAAGTTCAAGCCGACTTTACTAAGTAGCTTGTTTACTTTCTGGGTGCCCTTCTCCATGAGCTCAACAGCGAGCGAGTCTTCGGACGCGAGAACGTCAGCGGTCTCCTGGCCGGGCTTGCGGGAGAGGCGCGGAAACAGCGTGAGCCCTTGGAAGGACATGAGCACTATTTCGCTCGTCTCGTCACCAGGAACAGGAGCCCAGCCGACCGTCCCGGCGCTGTCGAACGAGAAGATCTCTTGGCTACGGCCGGCTTTGAGTTGAATATTGTAGAAGCCGGGGTTAGCCTTGAATTGGAAGTAGCCCAGGTTGGCCATGATAATGGTATCGGCGAAGTGGGGATCTTTCTCGGTAGCAAGGACGACTTCGGAGCCACGGGGTGGCTGACCGCTATTGGTGGTGTCGCGAGAATGGCCTTCGATGAGGATACTTTCGAGGCCGTAGATAGCGTCAATATTAGTGCCGGCGGGTAAAGTGCTGAGCTTGATATTGTCCAGGTCGTGGATAGACTCCTCAGGTGCGACAAGCCAGGATGGTGGAACGTCCATGCCCAAGTTGAGCAAAGCTACTTTAGGAATACCGGAGAAGTGGGCTTCCAGGTTGTTCACGGAGCCATCGTCATTGAAGGTCGGCTTGGAATCGAGCAAGTAACGATAGAAACGTTTCACGGGAAGCTCCGATAACATCTGCTTCGGGTTCAGGAACAGCTTCAAATGTACACCGTCCATGTCTGACAATGCCTTCAGAATTGGGATCCACTTTTGTGCCAGCTCGGTAGCGGGATCGATGGATGCCACAATCTGGATAATGGCAGTGTTATTGTCGCCTTTCACGATTGCCGTATGTGCATCGTCCCACTGCTTGAACCTATCCATTCTGAGCGTCGAAGCCGATTCAAACATGCCTTCGGGAACATCTGAAATGGTAGAGAGCGCGACAAGAGACTGGATTTTGGCGACATCGAACGGAGACTTGACCTTTTCAGTCAGCTCCAGTGCTTTGAGAGCTTTGCTGAGCGGGTCGATACGCTTTTTCGTCTCATAAGAGACCAAGAGCTCGACGTCCGATTTTGACAAGGGGTCGTCAGCTGGGATAGGCCCCACGAATCGGCCGTTGACTAATATACCATGCTGACCAGGCTGGAGGCCGAAGGCATCGCAGATAGGTTGTGCTGCCTTCCAGAAGAGTGTCGTATTGCCTAGCGTAGGCGAGAAACTGGGTTCCTGTCCTGCGATAGCCAGCATTTGTTCGATACTGAGCTTGTTCAGTGACTTGACCCATGCCTCCAGGATGTCTTCCGAAGCACTAGACTGATCGGCACCAGCTTGAGGATTGTGAATGAGCACGACTTCTACATTTGGGATCTCTTCGCGGAACCAGGCAACCGACTTGAGCAGTTTCAATCCCGATTCTGAGTCGAAGTCTGCAACAAGGGTAACATGTGCCCAGTCTTCCTTGCTGGCTGACTCGGCGGCTTGAACGCGCGGCAACAGATTGAACACCGCGCCGTGCTTCTCTTCAAAGTCTGCCATATTAACGAGCATGATGTTCTTCTCATTCTCAGGAACGATGAGCGGGTTGCGCTTGGTAGCAGCCTGGAACAAGAAAAACTGCGGGATCCAGCTCTCATCTTTCAGTGTATCGTCGAATACAAGCTGCTGAATCTGGCGCAGGTCCATGCTAATCCGCTGGCTCAAATGTTGCAGCCAGGTCTCATCTTTCGCCAGGGGCACGCCGTTGATGAAGATGGGCGCATCAGATCCATCTGCAGCAAGACGCGCGAGATACTTTTGCGCATCTTCCACATGCTGCGCAATCTCATCGGAGCTCAACACGTCTTCGAGCTGGGATACCTCACGTTCGGGGCGCAGCGTAGCGTCCTTAACCGTGGCGTGGAAGATGGCTTTGTCTGGGCGCGCCAGCTTCTTTGCTTCCAGAGCCTGTATACGTTAGCGAGGGCGGGACATTTGTTACCCTGGGGTGCGACTCACAGCATCGAGATACTTGATCAAAGTACTCAAACCGTATGTATCAATCAGATGGTATACAAGCTTCGCCTGCTCAACTGCACCTTCCGTCTTAGTGAGTGGTACGAGACCCCACCTGATAGGAATGCCGCGCTTGATCAGACTCAGCACTGTTTCAATGACCATGATGACATCGTCCTTGACCGTAAAATCGACGGGCACGATGGCGTTGTGAATGTCTCGACGGACTGAAGGTAGTTGTCCTGGATAAGTCCGCTGCAGCAATGCTTGAGTATGTGAAGGCCACGTCTCGTATCTAGAATCTTTCTCGATGTTGTTCATCCACACGATAACATTGCCTCCTTCAATCTCGTCCCGGAAATCGTACCGCTGAGGTTCATCCTCTGTCTGTGTTTCGGTGATGGCAGAATGAGAAAGCAAGGCGATGGCGTCAGAGCCAGATAAGCCTTGGCTGCGGACACCGTTGATCAGACGACGCTCTCGACGAAGATGTTCTAGAAGCGTAAACGGATTGATGTCACGAGCAGGTATCTGTACACCGTTGATCAAGAGGAGGTTGAACCCAGCAGGAAGGAATTGTTCGCGGTTGAGCTCATGCTCAGCGACGAAGTCTTCAGAGACGTCGTGGGCCACAATCGCTGATGAGTACTTGGGGAAGTCTTGAACGAGTTTCATGAGGGTGTCCAAGGGCTGCTCGCTCTTCATTACAAAGCTGGCAGCCTTCAGCCCAAGTTCCGCAACCTCATCCTTGGAAAGCGGTTTGAGATCCGAGACCTCTGCATCCTCATGAAGCTCCGCATCCAAGGGCTTCTGTGTTGCGACTGTCTCTCCCTGATCAGCAGGCGCCCGGTCATCAATGACAATGTAATCCGTTCTCTTCAGCTGCAGTGCTACACCGTATCCGTTTACCACCAGAGGCGATGCTGACGCCTTCGGAGACGGCTTATGTCGAACACGGTATGATGTCTTCCCCTCCCCCGCAGTCTTCCTCAGCATCTTGTGGAATTTCGCAAATGAGGTCGCCGTGATATCGGCGTATAATATCGAGGGTAACGCATGGGTAGTGTTCCCCAGTATCCTGTCGAAAGGCAATTCGTATGACCTGTGCACATATCAGCTACCGTTGCAACGCTGCACTCGCATCATACCCACCTTTCGCTCTTCACACTCCCACGGCTGTCCTCCAGCTGCGGGGAACAATATTGCTTGCCACCAAACGCTACCCATGTATCACAGTCAGGCCCCTGCTGTCCTTGTAGCGACGGCTCCACCGAAGTATTGTAGAACTGGTAATGCGCCTCGATTCTCGGGGCGGCCGATCGCACTGACAGCGCAAACTGGAACGACGAGAGCGTCTCGCGGTCTGTGATGTGACCATCTGTCTCGAGAAGCTGCACAAAAGATGTGAAGAGCTCCTGGTCGGTCTTTGCGTCGTGAAAGTAGCCGTCTGCTATCCGGTCGAGGAGGGGGAAATATGCGGTTGCGTTCTCTTCGGCGGCCGTTTCTCTGCCGTCTATTAGCTGGCGCGACACTTTTTGGGTGCTGCAAGACTCACAGAAGCTCTACTAGATATGGCGCGGAGCTGAACGAAGCTCGTAAGGCGACGTTGATTGTGGGCCCCGCGAGGACACCAAGATACCTCCATGCGCTGAGCACCAACAGGCCCCGCACACCCAGCAAGGAATTGAGCGCCCGCATCGCGTTCTGAATTGTGCGAGGCTCAGGAAGGTTCTACGGTGTTCCTTCAAAAACCCAGCGAGGCCAACAAGCGAGGCCAACAAGCGAGAGGTTTTGCGAGGTTGAAAAAGGTCAGCTCCTGTATCAAAAAGATGCAACGTATAGCTTCTGGCCCCGGCGCCTGCTTGTTTCAACGCGGCATTGAGGAGCCGACAGACTGTATACAGAATGTGTAATTGATAGTAGAGTGCGCGTAATAATTCCAGGGCAAGGCTTCTTCCCCGAAGCGTGCAACTTACGGAGCGCTCGTACTGCGTCGCGGAAGTTCTTTGAAGTGTAAAGTGTGACGCCACTCTCCGCACCGCCACCGGAGTGGCGCGAACTTCCAAGTCGCAACTCTCCACACGCATGCAGCAACCCTCAAACCTGCTTAAAAAGATACAAAGAGATGGGTACAAAGTTGAGGTGTGGGAGCTACAATAATGCAGGTATAGCTCACAAAATACAAGAACATGCAGCTAACAACGAATCTAGAGCTACTGTACATCGAGCCAATGCACGACATCCTCTTCACATGCATGCTGCCATAAACCCGTGCCCTACGACTCCAGCCATCCAAACCAGGCGGTCAGTAATCAAACTTCAACTTCTCACCCCCCCTCTTAACCAGCCGTATAGGAATAGTGTGCCCTCTCAGCTGCAGCGTGATGATGCTTGACGTCTTCGTCCGCAACAACAACAGTGTCCTATCCACCGCCTTCTGCCAAATCTCCTTCCGCTCGTTCTCGCTCATCTTCTCCAGCTGCTCTTCGCTCGCCCATTCATCCGCCGCAAGCTCAACGCTGTATTGCGTGAAAATGACCGCAAAGGCAGTCAGGAGCTCCACCTGCGCGAATCGGCGTCCGATGCAGGATCTGAATCCGTCGCTAAACGGGATGTACGACCCACGGACGGGTCTAAATAGGTTGGACGATGTGTCCTCTCCTGACGGACCGCGGAGTTCCTCGTCGTCGTACGCGATGTCTGTGAAAGCCTCGGTGGTGGCAGATTGGTTGAGCCAGCGTTCTGGGCGGAAGCGTTGCGTGTCTGGAATACCGTTTACAACTTCTTCGCCTGGAGGTGCAGGCCAGTATTTGGGATTCTTGTGGATGGCACACGAGAGGGAGATCTGGGTTTCGCCAGGCATGGTGTACTGTTGGCCGTCCATGGTAAATTGCTGGGGTCGGCCTGGCGCAGTGGACTTGGGAATGTTGATGACAGGTGTCAGCACGCGCAGAGTTTCATTCATTACAGCCGCAGGCATGCCATTGAAGAGCTTTTGGAAGATTTCTTCGTACTTCCACTCTTCAATCGGTCGTCCCTGTATCACCTCGTCGATCTCGTCTTGCAGTTTCTTCTGCGATGACCACCGCATAGCAAGGAAAATGAGGGAATAGTGCAGGGTGTTGGCGGTGGTTTCGTGGCCGGCGAGCATGAGGACGAAAGCGTTTCCCAAAAGATCGGACTCTTGGATACTGGTTTGACTGGCATCGAGAATGCCAGAGTTGCGAATCAACGCGCGAAAGAGATCCATGCCGTGGGCGTCTTGGCCCGCAGAAACTTGGGTTTTTTTCAGCTGGAGAATTTCTTCCATGTAGTCGCCCCATTCGAGCAAGGCTTTGGCGACTGTACGATGGACCTTGAAAGGGGATTTTGCTGCATTGCTATTAGCTTGGGGATTCTGATGGGTTTTCCTCTCCGGCTTCCAAGACAGTCACTTCACAAGTGCGAATACATACTGAATAGACTTACACAGCACGGAAGGTGGACCCATGAACGTCCACATGATATTGTGGAGAAGCTCGCTGAGTGCCTCGCGGTAGTTCATCGTATGCCCTGGCGGCGGTTGGGACCCTTTGAATACAGAATCCGCTCTATCTGCCTTGTCGGCTTCATGTTTGCCTTCTTCATGTTTGCCTTCTTCATGTTTGCCTTCTTCATGCGGCCAAGTCACTCGAATGTCGAATCCTGCGCCACTAATGATATAGAGAGCCCAGCTCATGGTATCAGTACCAGGGTCATTAAGTGTTCGACTCTCCATTTTCTCGGTTCCCGTCCATAACCGGAGCAAAGACGTGGTATGGTGCAATGTTTCCGTGAACACGAGCTCATTGTTGCGCTCTCCAAAGCTTGGTGCAGTGAGCTTGCGATGCATGCGCCAATCGGCTCCTTCACTAGAGACGAGATTCTTGCCGTACAGGTCCAGGCGTGTGTACAGCTCAAGTGGCTTGGGAAAGTCGTTCCGCCTCGTAGTTATCTGCGCGACGACCTCTGCATCCGCCACAAAGGCGGCAATTTTTGAAGGGGACACGACGAGAAAGACATCCGAGTCAATCTTCTCGAAGGGCTCGTGGCCAAGCCTGTGAGCCCATTCCGGATCCATGATTCTAAGCACCAACAATCAATGTCTGTTGGACGGTTCAATACATTATAGCACGTACTCGAGCCACAGCCCTTTCACAGACGCTGGGAGTTTCTTCAGAAAAGGTATCCATAGGTAGTATGTGGCAAGCCAGCCCATGCCGAAGACGTGCACTGGGGTTACAACATAGGGCAAGCCGGAGCTTTTAGCGCACGAGATGTTGTGCTTCAGGCGTTGATAGGTGCTGAGGCCGTAGTACAACAGCACGCATGCGACGGCGCTCAATACGAGCAAGTAAGCCATTGGATACCCCACTCTGTGCGATAGCCGGGCGATCGGTGCGAAAAGACAGCAGCAAGGAGACGTGTTATCAGTGTATGAAGCGGCAATTGCGAATACTACACGGAAGTGACAGCTCGTGAGGAGCAGAAAGACGTCGTGGCCGGTTGCGATGGTGATGTCAGGAGGTCACGTTTCCGTGCATCACTTGTGTTTGAGCCCCGCATTGTCGCTTCTTGAGTTCCTAGGTAACGTAGCGCCATTGTGCTGTCTGACCATCGTGAACAGTTTGCCGCGCTGGAGACATCCAGGCGCCCTCCAGACGAGACTGTAGCAAACAAAAGGAGACGTATCTGAATCATTTGGCTGGAAGTTGGGGAGATACTGTTGTGATTAGCTCCCGAGGCGTGATGATTAGTAAAGGACGACTTCGCACTGCATGTCTCAACGGCAAACAAGCAATGCTGCCTCGCGCGCTTTTTGCTGGAGTGGTTAACGGCTGCAGGTGTCACAGCGATCAACCGCAAAAAGAAAAGCATCCTTGGGCCACTCGGGATGCGCGAGGGAGAGCCGGGCAGAAGAAAGGTGAGCGGGCATGTCGTTGAGAGTGGCAGAGCGCGTGGAAGGAGTCAGGACGGCGGCGAAAGGTTGGTCTTTGCTTTCAGAGTTTGCTGCCACCACGGGTAACTCACGCGCCGTTACATGACAGCGTTTCGAAAACATCTGGTCTCGTTTGGAGGCGATCCGCAATGGTGCGGAGCGCTACACCACGGCGCCCCTGCCTTTTCGTGGCACTTGGTCGTCCACGTGGGCATCTCGTTATCGTGAAGCGGCCAGGGGTGGCGCGCAGCAGATTTTGCCGGAGAAATTCGAATTAGTGAGCGGATGGACGCGGTGAGGATTGTCTTTGTTTTCAGCGCGCGCGCGCTCCGCTGCTGCCGGGCGGGCAAGGTGAGGCTGGCTCAACTCTTGCTGGGTTGGGCTAGTTCCTGCTTCTTCTGTCATCTGACTGACTTGTACCTGCGCGCTGTTTCTGACTCTGCGGGCGACCGATTCCCGAGGCAGCGTAGGGAGCAACGAAGAGTCGTGCCATTTTCTGCTGCATGCCACCACATCGTGCATCGACAACCTGGTTGTGAGGTGCTGCGTGACTCGGCGCGCCTGACCGCACGAATCTGCTATAGCTATCCGACCTTTGCGGTGAGATGTCGCCGCACTTCCTCCGGGCGAGGTAGGTACGAGCCTACGAATACTGTATCGTCGCTGCCCAAGATGCGCTGATCAGTAGGATGCGCTCGCTGATCTCGGGCGCTGGCAGGTAGCTGCCCTCGCGCGTTCTGACGCCAGCAGCAGAGCGGCGAGCGACTGCGATGCTCTCGCACACTGAGTCGCCGAAACGACGGCTTCGTGGTCGACGACAGATGTCAGGCCCTACCAAGAGAGGCCCATGGCTAAAGCCGGCGCCACCAGCCGCACATCACTTCCAGCGGCATTCTCGAAGCCTCGTTGGACCGTGATCGCGACGAGGAGTGGGGCTCCATCGCCGCGCTGAGATTCATGCACAGGTGCACTGGCAATCTCGCAACGCTCGGCTGCCCTCGCCTGCAATTGGCCGCGCGCGTCTGGAAATTATCCGACACACTTGGTGAGAGAGCGCACTGCGACGGCGCGGAGGACAGCGCCCGCCCACTGAGTGGTCGTCGCACACCCGCCGCACCCATCACGCTCGCACTCGAGCGCCCGCGATGCAGCAGTACCAGTACCAGCACCAGCACCAGCACCAGCACCAGCACCAGCACCAGCACCAGCACCAGCGCCAACACCAGCACCAGCAACACCACCAGCGGCGACATTTGGCTCGTTCAGCAGCAGCCTCCAGGTGCGCCAGCCGAATGCACAAGGCACGGCGCGCGCTGCGACTCCGGCCCTTCCAGCACAGCGGGCCTGGTACGAGGCGCTGGACGTGGCGGGACCGCTGCTGCTCAAGCGAGCCCCAGCGACCGCCTGCACCTGCGTGACTCGCGGCCGCTCACACATGTACTCGCCCTGCACCTTCTCCACATGCACACGACGGGTGGCCCCTCCCACCCACTATCCATCATCCATCACCACCAACACTCTCACTCTCCCGTCCCGTGCCAATTCAAGTTGCTGCTCCAGGGCCCCCCCCCGCTGCTGCCGTCTCTTCACCACTTTCCCTGCCCTGAGCTAAGCCCGAGCCCGCCCTCTCGTTCTACGCACGGCCCGCATCGCAGCCACGCCTCCGCGCTACCGAGCCTGCGAAGAGCGTCAACCTCGACACAGGCCTGGTCGGAGCGTCTGAGCAGCGCCCACAGCACCCACAGCGCCCACCTGTGCGAGCTAGAAGACGCCCTCCGGTCTTGTCTGCTTCCAGCGTCCTCTCCGGCTCCATGGTAAGCTTGCCGTCAGGACTGCGTCTCCATCGCGCGGCTTGACCAGCTCCCGCCTCTGCATCGCATCTGCTCTGCCCTACGCAGCCCAGTCAACCTGGTGCCTTGTCAGGTGCTGGCCTGCTTCCTGCGACGCTTGTCAAACTCTTTCCCCCCCCCAAGTGATGACGCGGATTGGCCCACAGACGCTCCCAACAGCCCTATCCACTGTTGACGTGCTGGTGAATTCAATCCAAACCCTCCCTGCTCTGTTGTTGTGCCGAGGGCCATTGCTCCTGGTTCCAGCGTTGGGCAAACACGAGTGGCACCTGTGAGTACACCGCAGTGATAATAGCCAGTGACGGAATCGCCGCCGCATGGCCTGAGCGGAATCTCGTCTGATATAAGGATGGGTGATCCGGACGCGCCCACCCACAAGAGGCCCCGTTTGGATTCGGTCAATCCCGTGTACAGTAACGGTCACGGTCTCCCCCCTCCACAGCCGCCTTCAGCCCAATCCGACCGGCACCCATCACATCCCACTTTGGTCCAGGCTTCCTCACCCCCACCGCCTCGCACCTATCCCCCTCACGCCCTGCCGCATCCCTCCCAGGCCTACCCACCACCACCTCCTAGTCCCTACGGCCCAAGTCAACCATCACCCTCTCTTCCACCATCAGATAATCGCCACCTACCCGATCCCAGGAACAACATCTCGTCGCCCGGCCACCGCTCTCATGGACTTCCCGGCACTCCGGTGACACTCCCCCAAAGACACGTATCGCAGGACTCCATCGCATCGTACCGCACCCCAACGCCGCAGACTACCACCGCGCCGCCGGACCAAGGCTCGAGATCGACCAGCGTCAACATCAGCATCGACGTCAAGCGTACAGAACCCACCGCTCCCCAAGGCATGGAGCATGGCGGTCCAAGTCCATGGCCTACGAACCCTGACCTCCATGCTCCTCGCCATGGCAGTATGTCCAACGGCTACAACGCCACCATGAGTCCTCCCAACGAGCCGCAGTTTCACACGCCACCGCTGCCACAGACTCCGCATTATGGTCAGCCTCCTCCTATGGCGCCCTACTCCAACGGACCGTACATGGCGCAGTATGGTGCGAGCGCACAGGTGCGCCGGAAGCAGGTCCGAGCTACGCAGGCGTGCAATCACTGTCGTTCGCGCAAGCAAAAGTGTGACGAGGCCAGGCCGTGTCAATTCTGTCGCGAGAACAACTTTGAATGCCAGTACAAAGACGTTCCACCGCCAAAGTATGTATTCGAAACCCTTTGGTAGGTTGGAAGTTGACACCCTATACAGGCAAGATCGCAGTATGATGCAGCTGCAGGATAGCGTCAACAGCATATCCGAAACTCTGAAAAGTTTCGTCGATAACTTCAACATTTGGAAGCAGCACGTCGACAGCAAGCTTGCTGCCAATACTTCCTCAGCCTTCGATCATGCATCTCCGCAACAAGGTTTCGGCGGCCGCGTCTCGATAAGCGAGCAGCACACACCAAGGTTACCGACTCCTGTTCAAGGGAGAACACAGTTCAGCCGGGTCAACAGCATGAAAATGGAATCTCCAGTCGCGACCCATCCGCGCGTACCTTCGCCAGGACAAACTTCAACGCCAATCAAGAGAGAATCGTTTCAAGGCCACTCAACGCAGCCTGCTACTCCCGCCGACTCTGTTGGAACAGGGCACACCATGACGGCGGCCCATCGAGCCAATCCTAACGAAAAACTCGGTCTCAAAGCTGATCACAAGACTCCGGCACACCTCTTGCTGGTTGAATGGAAACATATGGAAAAATACTGCAACGGTGTGGAGTACATTGAAGGTTTGAAGGCTCGAAATATACCCATAGAACAGTATCCGATGCTCCTGGAACAGGATCGTGGACTACTTCGAGTTTGGGGTGTTGGAGAAGGACACGACCTCTACGATGGTGCGCATGGTCCTGGGAGCCCCGAGAACTACAACGACTCCGACGGTTCCTCTCCTGCTTCTACAAAAGAAGGCTTGTGGGGATGCCCACCAGCTGATCACCAGAGTCCCAACACCGTGAATGGAGATCTCCCTCGATACGACCATGTTGGTGGCCTCGGTCCTGATGGCAAGCCCGATTTTAGATCCAACACCCTTTGGTCCTTGTTCTACTCGTATCAGGAAAACATACACAATCTCCACCCTTTCGTAAATCCAGCAAAGCTGCGGAAGATGTTCCAGGAATTCGAGGACGTGTACAGCGCAGATCCCCGAAGCAGTGCTCTGTCCCCTGCGGCTGCATCTGGGCGCCTCAATGGCGGTGTCAAACGCAAAAGGTCTGGCGGCCTGTATGGTGACGCATACGGAGTTGCTGACGATATCGCTCGAGGGAACATCGAACACTCTCTACGCAATGCGATCGTTCTGCTTGTCTTGGCGCTGGGCAAAGTGTGCAACTTCAAAGGAAAACTACCTCATCCCCACAGTGACAAAGCGTTGGCGAACAGCGCGCTACGTGGCTACCATCGGGATTCACCGCGCTCTGTTTACGATAGTTTTGGAAGTGAGACAACTACCACTTGTCAAAGGAACATCGACATATTGCCCGGCATGGCATACTTCTCGTACGCGACTGACATCCTCGGCAACCAAAATGGCGGTAACACCGTAGCTCATGCGCAAGCAATGCTTCTCGCTGCCCTGTATCTGGGACAGTTTGGCCGGGTGCTCGAGAGCTGGAGCTGGACCAACAATGCTTGCAGAATTTGTCTAGTGTTGGTCCGACGCGAGGGGATGAAAGTACGTCGCACGACGAATGCTGCGGGGCAACCAGATGCGGGAGAGAATGGAGAGCCAATGTCGGCCGAAGAGCGCCACCGATTGAATTTGATCAAGTGCGTGTACTGGACATGTCTTCAGATGGAAAGGTAAGTGTTGTAGTGGACCACGCTTGAACACCCTTTTCCCTAACGCAGCCCCAGTGACATTTGCGCCGAGATCAGCGAGTTGCAACCCAGTGCAATTACTGGGTACCAGAGTGACATTCAGTACCCTTCCGGAGTTATGGAATCCTTCAATGAAGGGTCGCAATTGCCAGAAGAAGCAGTCGCACAGAACCAGAACTTGTTCATATACTCCAGCCAGATCCATATGCGGGTAATTCTCAACGATGCCCACAACACATTGTACAGTAAGTGCATGTACTCCCCAGTGTCGCTCTATCTAAAGCTCTGCAGGTGACCGATATGGATTTGATTGCACGAACATCGACGAAATTGCCGACATGGCACGATCGCATGCTGAACTCTTAGTAGCCTGGCGGAAGCTCTTACCTCCACAACTTGCCTGGAACGATGATGATCCACCGTCACACGACATCAACGTTGCCCGAATGCGAGCAAAGTACTACGGTGGTTATTACGTCGTTCTGAGACCGCTCCTCTCTAAAGCTATACATCACATGAAGTTGCCGCCGTCCTTCAGCAATTCCATGACCAACGATTTCAATCGCGACATTGTGGAACTGAGCAACGAGGATCAAAAGGCTCTTCAGACTGTTGAGCAATGCGTGAAGAGCGCTATTCAGAGTACGATTGCTTTTGATCGTATTGGTGCTAGGCCAAACGAGCCATATGTGGACTACCAAAGTCAGCGGAGGACGAGACTCATCGTACCTAATATTTTTGGCACCTTGCATGCGTAAGATCGTCCTTCGTACTCATTCTTGATTTCGCTAATCTATGGATACAGACAATTCGGCAACATGCTCGTGCTCACTGCCGTTTATTTCTCGGAGTTGGGCAAGTTCCTTCCTGATAAGACCTGCCTCACCATGAAAACTCTCTCTGCCCTTTATCAACGAACACAAGACATTCTCGATGAACTGTCAGGAAACTCCCCAGTCTTGGCAACGGACTACGACATTTTGGATAAACTTGCACGACAGAAGAACATTCCATACGATCGCTCAAAACACGCGCCGAACCATACCCCGCACTACAAGTGAACTTCGAATGGACACGACTTCGGCTCCGCAACAACGCTCCGCTCCACTCACCGACGAGTAGCAGCAAGAAGGTGGAACCAAGGGTCACCGTTGCATAGCTCCCAACTTCAGCAACACATCGCAAATTGGTTCTTTGTCGGCATTTCCTACGGCGCATTTGGACATTTGGTATTTTTACATAATCTACATTGGGTGGCAAGCGCTCGAAATTCCACCACTGCATATTTTCACTTTTGGATCATCATCATTCACCTATAGTTGGGCGGCCATCTGTTGACTTCTCGCCGGAACACTTGTATACCCGGATCAGGTTTGGAGCTCTCTTGGGCTGCTGCGTTATCAGCCATCCCGAGAATACGTCGGGAGGATTACTCGTTCACGTTTCATGATGTTATTTTATCTCATCTCGCATTACTTGCATATATTTGGTACTTACGCGCTACGCTAGCCTTGACTGGGCTACCATGTGCTTTTCGGCCCTTCTTTGGGCTTCAGCGGGGGGGACCGTGAACGGACAGTGTCACGTCGGGGATGAAAGGAGTCGCGTTGGAGAAAGAGCAGATTATTGCTTGCCCGTAAGCGGGAAATTTTAATCGAGACCCTGAACATCGATTCCGCTGTGTGAAGCGCTAGCTGATTGCCACGAGTGGATCTTCCGAGACAGGTTCGGTATGCACGTCGTTGATAATCGTATGTTTGCCCACCGCCTATCCCTGATTACTCACTGCGAAGTTGAGAAAAAAAAAAAAAAGAAAAAGAGTTTGTCGCACACGAAGTCGTGGTGTTGTTCTGGACTTCACCCTCATACGTTTTCGACAATAGCATACCCTGCATGGCACGGTGTGTGTATGATTATTACTCATTAGGCCGGCCGTGCGAAATGGAAACTTTGTGCAACACGAACGCCTTCGCCGTGCGGGACCTCCGCCTGGCCCATCGACAATCCCTCTCAGCCTTGCGGTGGGTTGAGGTGGCAAGCCACGCGCTCCGCACACCTGGACTGGGATACGCGTGCTGGAGGGCGGGCGGTGCCCACGTGCCCTTTGGAGTAGTACGTATAAACCTAAACCGTAACGCAGGCTTGGATCTGGATCCATCGGCGCGGATACGCTGCAGCGCTGCCTGCGACAATGGCGTTTCTCGCTTGCACCTGGCGCGGTGGCTTGCTTGCTCCACCTCCACAACTCCTCCTGCGTCGTGTATAGCCTGTAGGTATGTTTTCTTCTTTTTTGCTGTTTAGCTAGTTACGGGGGCAGAGTACGGAACGGTGAGTGAGCGTGCTATGCGAAACGGTGAGGGATGCGAGGATGGTCTGATGATCCAGACCACACAGCACATCACAGTGCAACCTTTGAAAGTGTTATGTTATGTTACGATATCTGTCTACCTATACTTTGCACAATCGGGGTGTAGAGTTGCGATTGGCCAGGGGAGGGGGGGTTATGATACTGGTTAGGGAAAGTGGGCTCTCTCGTACACAGATCATTGCGCGTGGGACAGTGGTAAGCGGATTGGCGACAAGCATTTGCTTAAGGTCTGGTCTTTGCGTGTTGCAGTTGAGTGAGGTGCGGCGCGATCACTTCGATGCACGTGTGGCGTGTTGGGCTTGGACTGAAGGAGCAGGTACCCCGGGGCCGATCACGGTGTGTGCCCCTCCCGAACGTTGGGTTTTCGCAGGCGAACCAACCAGGTGCAAATGGGATTGGATTGGGCAGTGAGATCGTCGCTCAGGGACCAGAGCGCGTTTGATCGCTGTGGTGCGACATCCGCTATCTGTGGAGTGCATCCGAGACGCGTGTTGTGAGCGGAGCCGTAGGCGTGTACCGCACAATACAAAGTTTGTTATATCAGGTATGTCAGACTTAGGTCAACGTTTGTAACAGCGATGATGCTGCGAGCTGCGCGCTTCCCTGGATGCCTTTGTTCACCCTGTTGAACTGCTGGATCAGAGCGTGCTGGTTGTGGAGTGCTCCGTGCTGTATTGAATCGGCGACGAATCATATTTCGCCGGTGGGAGCTCCGACGTCAAACTCTGTCTGTTTCTCGCGCGCAGCGTATCGGAGGTTACCTCTGACGAGGGGATCGCGTGGGGTTGTAAAATAAACTTTGGTGTTGGGGTCTGAAAAGGAAACGCGTAGATTTCGGCATTGTATGCATGGTACAGCAGAACGAGATGGTGACATAGCGATGGAGGGCGCATTCAAAGACGATCATGGGACCTGCGGGTCCTCACGCTAGGGATATTTTTTCCTCAGTCGTTCAGGAGATGTTGCAAGTTGGTATCACGTAACGTGTACTTGCGTCGATGTGATTGCGATGGTGACAAATGCGGAGATGAATTGATGAATAGGACTGTTCGACAAGCACGTGGTAGATTGTGCATACCCTTGCTTAGCACTCGCAGCTGTCGCTGAGCCGTGCATCGGTAATGATTGATGCGAGATCATAACATTAGGGATACCGCGTACCGTTACCGATTACGGTATTACGGTAATGCGTTACGGTAATTACGGTACAGAAATCGATGGCTCGTAATGCAAAGGCGGGTAATTGCTGCCGGGAAAATGACTTCGACGGGAGTAGCTAAACGTAACTAGAGCGAGCATAGATTTCTCTATAATAAAGTACGCAATCGTCTCGTCAATGCCAAGATTAAAAAGCTAGTGTTTTGTTATTATAACCTGCGCATTCGCAACTTCATTACGGCTAAGGATGCCTAGTTTTTCGACCTGTTAACGCCGACGAGCATGAAGATGATGGCTAATTGCTTGATTACCCGGCTAAACAAGTACATGAAGAGCGTCCCAAAGATCTAGAAGATACCTAGTATACATAGATTCAATTGCATCTGGTTCTATATGTGATAATTAGACCGAGAAAGGCACCGATTGGCTCAATTCACCGTGCCAAGATTGTACCAAAATACCAGTAATTACCGTAATTACGACATTACGGTAATCCAACACCCCTACATAACATGCCTTGACCACTTTACTTGACACCTGGCGGTCAGTTCGAGAATCGAGAGCCACTCGGTACTGATAATGAATCGTCACCTCATTCCAGTAAATGATGTTCGCAGGCGAATGCATGTTGGACATGCATGCTGGGGCTTGGGTCAGCGTCCTTTTACCCATCTTGCGCAATTGCTCGGCCCATAAATCACACCTCCAAGATGCACGATCCATCCTCAGCGTATAGATACAAGAAATAGTTGGCGACCCCTGCCCATGTCATCGAACAGGGCCGTTACCGGATTTCTCGTACGCCTCACTTCTCTTATTGTAGCCTGTAGGGCTTACTTCTAGCTTGCAGGATTCAATTTCACCGAATCGCGTCCACGAAACGGTCGGCGATAGCAAGGAATGTTGCAATTTTGCGCGCCGATACGTGTCCTGTGCACTGCGTATGAGTTGCATTTCTCCCGCAGCAGCGTTGGGGCACAACGAGGGGGACGTCGGTATGCATGTAACACTACGACTCCTCAGTGCAGGCCCCACCGCAACGCTTCTCCAACCGTTCCTTCCCTCGCTGACCAGAGACGTTCGGCTACAGGCGGATCCCTCGTTGGAGATCGGGGTAGATGTCGCCGAGATACTTGTAGCGTGTCGAACGCCAGAGGCTGGCCCTTGCACTCAATGCCTGAGAAACTTCCACCATATTGTAGACTGCGATACTCTGCTCTCAAAGTCTTCATTTCATCCCAGGCAGAATCTGACAACCAGTGTCTCTGTCTCCCACATTTGCTGTAGGCCTCGAATGCGGCGAGGTAGGTAGACGAGAACAACTATGCCGCATAGCTTACGGTTCGCCCGCTGCACTGCGTATGAATCCCAGACCGCCCACAGCACTCACCTAACCAACCACCACACGAAGGCATGATCATAGGTGAAGTTATTGCTTTTGGAGGCGAAGCGCCAGCGATTTGAGTGAAGAACGACAGCGTCCTGAACAAGAGCTTGCGTACGAGACTCAGAGTTGAGTCTGCTGCGGCCTCTCTGTGCCGCCACTGGCCTCGCCGAAATTGAAAGAGTCAGCCGTAAGCTCGGCCATATACTTTTCGGCCACGTATACTTCTCGGCCACCCTAACGAAGAGAGCCAAACTATTTTGAATCGCGATTTTTCAACGACAACAATTATATTTGCTACTTAGTACACATAGACTTAAGAGTAAGCGCTACTGCTGCTGCTACTGCTTTTTAAGCTTCTTTCTCTAGCGAAGTGCTTTTCTATTAAGCCTATAGAGTAGCTACGCGATTAATCGTAGCCTTAATACTCTTAATATTACTAAAGCGTTTATTTAAATTAACTTAAACTTACTTTCTTATGCAGGTAACCCTAGTACTATTTAATTAATATTTAAGTTATTAATTTTTAGCCTTAAGCTAAGTTACCCTAGTGTTAGCTTTTATAATAGCATTACTTATTTTACTAAGCACTAAGCAGGTGCTTCGTAAGAGAAATTCTAATAACGTGTTCCACCAGCAAGCTGGCCACCCCACCAAGCTGGCCACCCCACCAAGACGCGTCCATCACATCAACTTTCTATCGCGATAATGCCGCAACCACGTCCTTTACAGTCTTCAAAAGAAGGCAGGATTAATCTAGCTATTGCCTCGTATAGATCTAATCCTTGTCTATCTCTCCGCCGCCTTGCTACGTCTTTTGACGTCCCACGATCGAAGCTACAGACGCGCCTACACAACGTCATGCCAAAACACGAGACGAGACCACCAAATCGAAAGCTACACCCTACAAAGGAGCAGGCCCTAGTAGAGTGGATCCTAGACCTTAACCGACGTGGATTTCCACCTTATATTATCGACGTACGTAGGATGGCCGACTATCTACTTGCTGCGCGCGGCCAGATCCCTACCCCACAGCCTGTAGGCAAGAACTGGGTATCGCGCTTCATCAAGGCTCAGCCAGACCTACAGACCAAGTGGTCTAGAAGCTTCCATAGCCAGCGCGCGCTCTGCGAGGATCCTGTCAAGATCTCTGCCTGGTACAAGCTTGTAGAGGAGACGCGACAGACATACGGCATACTTAATACAGATATCTACAATTTTGATGAGAAAGGCTTCATGATAGGGGTCGCCTCTACGTCTAGAGTAGTGACTAGCTCAGATACTATAGGGAGGGCTGTGCATCTAGAGCCTGGCAATCAAGACTACGTTACGACGATTGAAGCCGTCTGCGCAGCTAGGTGGTCTATACCACCCTTTATTATCCTACCTAGCAAGCTCCACCAGGCCAGCTGGTATACTAACCTACCTGCTGGCTGGGTACTGGCTGTCAGCGACAATGGCTGGACGACAGATAACCTAGGGCTCGCCTGGCTAGAGCACTTCAATCGGCATACAGAGTCTCGTATAGTAGGCACCTGGCGGCTGCTCATCGTAGACAGTCATAGTAGCCACGCTACCCCTGAGTTCGATCAGTACTGCAAGACACACAGGATTATCAGTCTCTGTATGCCTGCCCACACGAGCCACCTCTTACAACCTCTAGATATCAGCTATTTCTCACCTGTTAAGACAGCGTACGGACATGAGGTGACTGAGCTAGCCAGACAAGGTGTCTATCATGTAGACAAGGAAGAGTTCCTGTCAATCTACCCACGTATACGTAGGGCTGTCTTCACAGAGCAGAACATCAAGGCTGGCTTTCGAGCGACAGGGCTGGTGCCTCCCTGTCCAGATCGGGTCCTCTCATGCCTGACTGTAGTCAGGACACCGTCACCACCACAGACCGTTGCTGAGACAGCATGGACAGCTGAGACGCCTCACACTACTACTCAGGTTAAGCAGCAGGCTAGGCTTATACGTAATCGTCTGCAGCGATAGTCTCAGAGCCCTACAAGCCAAGCTATCGCGCAGCTTGTCAAAGGCTGTCAGCTTGCAATAAACTCAGCAACGATCTTAGCAGAGGAAAATAGAAGGCTACAAGCAGCTAACTATTGCCGTAGACAAAGGCAGGACAGGTGCAGATAGTATATTGCCTCTGGAGGAGCTCTACAGGCTGAGGAAGGTCAAAGGCTAGCTGCAGAGGCTGAAAGGGTGGTTCAGCAGGTAGAACAGGAGGACCGTGCAGGACGATCACGAGCACCACCTACATGCAGTAACTGCCACGAGCAAGGCCACAGAAGGACTCAGTATACCCAGAGACCGTAGCTATCATATTAATCTATTTATATTAAATTTAACTATTGCGTTGTTAAGCTATCGTGCAGAAAGCCGCGTTAGTTTTGGTGAGGTGGCCAGCTTGGTGGGGTGGCCAGCTTGCTGGTGGAACACGTTAACGTGTTCCACCAGTCATCCGGCATCCCTAGTCACCCGGCAGCCCCACCAAGATTCCGCAACACGTCCTATACAACTAGCCATGCCACAACGCTAGCAGCCTGTACAGCCCTCGTAAGAGGGTAGACTTGCTCTATCAATGCACGCGATTCAGATAAGATAGCTTACTAGTACTAAGCATGCAGCTCGTCTGTACGGCGTCCCTTACTCCACCCTCTAAGACCGCCTCCGCGGTGTCCGTCCTTAGCGCGTCGCCAACGCCTAGAAACGAAAGCTACACCCTATAGAGGAACAGGCTCTAGTAGACTAGATCCTAGACCTTAACTAACACGGTTTATTACCTTATATTATTAACGTATATTAGATAGCTAACTATTTACTTACTACGCGTAGCTAGCTTCCTGCCCTATAGCTTATTGTCTGATTACATGGTCCCTTGCATGAGATACATTCCTTCCTTACAGAGATACATTCCACAATAAAGCAAGGGATGTCTTTATAGTTATATAGATGCTACCTCCTATAGTAGGAGAACCTAAAGATTAATTATTAATTATTTTTTATTTTATAAAAACTACCCTTTAATTTAATAATTAAGAGTTTTACTACCTTAACTAATTATAATAGCCCTATTAACCCTTAGGAATCCTATAGTAATTCTAACTAACTCTATAAATTATACACTATAGCTTAAATAGCTTAAAATAAGATGCTAATTCTTAAAATTCTAGAGTATTATTAACCTAGCACTAATAAATAAACTAAAGTAAAAACCTACGATACTAGTGCCCCTGTTAATAGGTAACTACTAGCTAAACGCTGTCTATACAAATGCGAACCTAAATAACGTACTAATATTACTATCTTATCTATTACTAGCAGGTGCAAAAGCATATAAGAATAATAGCAACTATTATAAAAGATAGCTCGAGATCTACAAGATTATAGATCGAGCCTATTAAGAAGAAAAGGTAGATCTTAATAAAGTAGTTACCTTTCTCTAATTAATAATCTCTGCGTATCTATAGAATAACTACTACATTCCTAGAGAAACGATAAAGTAATAAATTAATAACTTTATAATTATAGTTAGGGTTAACTATTAAAATAAATATTAACGAGCAAGGGCAAGATACTAAAACGCTCTTAAACTAATATAAATAGCTAGATTATAGGCTATATAGCTATCTAAGTATAATTATATAGCTGTAGAAGCAAAGACCAATCAAGTCCTAGAGCTTTAAAGGCTAGACTTAGTTAAAGAAGACTTTATAAAGGTAGTTATCTATATTATACCTATATAGGTAATAACCTTTAAGTAATATAGAAGTAAGGATATAGCTGTCTCGTAGAAGTATATAATAAAACTATTCTAAGACTATATAATCCTACAGCACCTAATTAAGGGCAAATAAAAGGGCGCTTTTACTACTATAGGTTTATCTCTTACTAATAGTAGTAAATCTACCTAGTCTATAGACAGGGACGCCTTGTTAGGATCCGTTGAAACCTCAACCTGACGCGGGGCGGGGCAAGGACACTTATCCGTACGACTGGCTAAGATTCCTAACTTAGCTACGAATCACGTGACTTAGTCACGTGTCCCAGAAATATCGGGCGTCCCAGAAGTATCTTGGCACATGGGACTTTGGGACTCTTGGGACTTATGGGATCCATGGGACTAGTCATGTATATAAGAACGTGATGGGGATCTTTTATTATCGTGTTTAACCTGTTTATTAATCTATCGTTTAAATCTAAGAAGTAACCTTATTAATTTAATTATGTTATATATACCTTTAATACTAACGCCCTAGTAACAAGCGTAAGCTATTACTATACTTTTTACTTATATTATTAACACTCTTACCTAAGAACTAACCCTAGCCCTTTAGGACTAGCTACCCCTTTAGAATTTAATATTTTAAACACCCTTAACATAAGCATTAACGATACCTTTTTTACTAATATAATAAATACATAAATAGATACTCTTAATAGAATAGGTATTACTATAGCTAAGGAAGGAACGAAGAGCTTCTATAAAAAGCCTAACTTTTTTTATAGTAAACGTAATTACACGGAACTATAGATCTTGTAACTTAACCTATACTTTTATAGAATAAAGAAAGAATAAGAAGATATAAATAAGACTATATTTACTTCTACCTATATAAAGGGAGATGCTTTTAAGTGGATTTATCCTTACGTTAATTAATACCTAGCTAGAGCTAATATAGAAAGCGACGCTATAAATAAGATTATAAAAAATTATAATACTTTCTATACTAAAGTTAAGTAATATTTTAGAATTACTAACTAAAAATGTAACGGTATTTAGATTGTTTATTATTGCCTATGTTAGGTTACTACTGCCTACACTCATTTACTGCTGCCTAGCCTGCCTAGCAGTATATATCTTAGCTACTACACACATACAATTAAATCAGTGTTTTTTCCGACTTTCGCTTTGCAGCAACAATCGCTATAGTTATAAGCCCGGATTGCGACAGGATCTCACTCACCTGACTTATTACCTACTCACACATAGAGTAGAGAGACCTGACCTACTAGCCTACTTATATATAGAGTAGAGCAACCTGCGAGCACGATAACTACTAAAGCAGATCTAGTAATTATAAGGGTAATAATTATACTTAGCTAATTAAAAGATTAGTATAAATAACTATTTATCCGTAAGGATATAGCGCAAAAGAATTAACTCTAAAAGTATATTAACTTAGATATTATAATAGACTAGCTACCTTAGCTAGAGGAGCTAATAAAACTTTAGCTAAGTAATTATAACTAGTAAGCTACATTATATACTAGCTTAAATACTAAGTAGTAAGCTAACTATTGTTAGGCGTATAAGCGATAGGAGAAGAAGGATCTAAAATATAAGCATGTTGATACGGCAATAGGCTGTTGGATCAAGACTTCGTTGCAACGATGTGGTGTTGATTTGATTCTTGATTGCAGATCTATTGTGGTGGGCTGTTATGAGAAGTATTTATCGAGCGTGGTTTGTCCCTTGCTAGCCTAATTAGGACTAGCGCAATAAACTACAGGCAAACTACGCAATAAACCGTAGGTAAACTATATAGTGGTAAAAGCCGTAGCAGTGTTGCGCAGGTTTGAAGCCAACACTAGCTATCTTTTCTTTTATGCTACATGTGGCTAGTTTAGCCTAGAACGCTTAAATCTACAATAAAACACAATTTATAATAGTTGCTAGTTTTCTAACTAGACTAGCGCCGGTGCGCGTCCTCTTAGTGCCTATCTTGCTACTCCTTTTATAGACTTACTACTTCTTACTGTCGTAATTATACTCTAGGGTGTTAACTTTAGCACGATTGACCCAGCCTTGCACGCGAAGCTTAAGCTAGTTATAGTTAATAAGATGCTTTATAGCTAAGTTAGAGCTGGCCTTAGTTATTAAGTCTGCTGGATTATCACGTCCATTAATCTAGCGAATGTCCATGAGATTATTGCGCTTATAGGCCTCACGCAGAGCTATAATATCGATTATAAGGCACTTTTCCTTAGTAGTGCCAAGCTTAATAAGGTAATTATATAAGGAGCGTAAGTTAGTGCACACGACGATAAAGACATTAGGGAGGTTAAGTCGCTACATAATTATGTTAATTATACCACTAATTATAATTATAATGTCGACTCTATAGGCTATCGCGTAGATCTTAAATACAAGGACGCTGCGAGTAACGCGCTTACACTTAATAAATAACTAGTAGATAATATTACTAGTAAACTTAAAGTTACGATCGCCATTTTTAGTCTTATTACTAAGCGTGATTACGAAGCCTATTTATAATAACATGTCCTTATTATTAGTAAATAATGCGTTAATAAAGGCGTATAGCTTTAAGTTGCTTAAGTCTAGTAGGATGAAGTTAAGGCCGTAAGTGATATTCTCCTTCTACTAGATAATGCGCTTATTTAATCTAGTAATTTCTTCTTTTATAGGCTTACTTGCTTGGGCTGCGGCGGCGAGGTCGAAGCTTGCCTTAGGTTAATAGATTATCGTAATGTAAGCACCTCGAGCGCGCTATTAAATGTATAATTACTTATTATTAGCTATTTCTAGCTTCTCGCCTTGCTTCTTCTAGCGCAGAGTAATAGCGCGATTATTATTATTAAGCTTAATAATATAGCTATTAAAGTTAATTTGCGCGTTTGGTGAGAAAAACTACTTAGGCTTGGCCTTAAAACGTAACTCTTAGTCCTTAAGGTCTGCAAAAGCTTTATTAGACAGACTAAGCGTGTCGTTAGTTTGCATGCTAATAATACCAAAGCACTTACTACTAGCCTTACTAATAAGCAGGCATAGATTATAAGTAGATGTTACTATGTAGAGAGTCTCGGTGTAGTGTTTATTATACGTTAACCACCAATAGGCACCTACTTCAGCAATACCGTATAGTAGCTTAATAATAACTATAACTATGTTTGTTAGATAACTTTCCTTAAGCTGGGCTGGTATGTTAGCTATAATAGTACGCTAGAGTGGATTATCCGATTGCGTATAGGCCTGAGTAATGTCACGGAGCCAGAGGTACATGCCCAGCTTCAACAGTGATGGTGCTAGAGCGATAATCACACGCTGGCTTACACGCTAGATGGTGGGAGACTGTGTTAAGATAAGCTTCTTATCGTTATTAGCGTATCCTTAGATAATAAGATAGGACTTCTTATACGGGCGATTAGTAGTCTTGCCCTTAACTTTATTAATAATGCGTGACTTAAAGATGCGGATCTTATTATAATAGTAAGGACTATACTTCTTAAAGCGAAAGATATCTTATATTATAAGGGCGTTAATCTCTGCCTTTGTGGATACTTTAAATAGTTACCCTAGTATTATAATCTTGCCGACTACTTATAGCTTCTTAGCTAGGACAAGATTATCACGCTCACGTTAATTAAGGTTAACTATAGTAGTTATAACTTTATTAGGTTTTGGCTTATTCCTTAAGCCTTTTGGCCTACCGCGCTTACGCTTAGGCGCGGGCTCCTCTATAATAGGAGTAAAATTATTGTTAGAGCCACCGTTATCCTCGTCCTCTGCAGGAGGGGTAATAATAGTTATATTGTCTATATAATACGGGCGCACTGCGGTGATGCGGAAGGTAACTTATTTGTTATTAATTTTAACAACCACGGATTACTTATTAACGTGGAGGGCAATTATCTAATACGGGCTAGACTATCTATAGTTCTCCTGCTAGACCTTAACGCTACTTAGAATAGGTAATAGTAAGACATTAGTTGCGTTAGGACTATTGCGAGTTACAAGAGCCTTATTAACTTAGCGCTTTACCTTAATCTTGCGCACTTTAGCTATTGCTTTGCGCACTACAGCGCCGCGGGCGGTAATAGATAGCGATGGTAGTGATTTCTTTAACAGGCGAGGATATACTCTAAAGATAAGAAGAGTTAGGATAAGTCCGTTAGGACCTGCGGTGTTATTAACAGCCTTAATAGCCATCTACAAGATATGTTTAGGAGCGGCTGTGCGTCTAACTTCTGCAGAGATTACCCTATAAGTACGGCGAATAAGAGCATAATAGCGCTTAATCTTGCCAATTAAATAATATGCCTCCACCGGGACTTCCTTAACCTTAATTACAAGTGACGTGGCGTTATTAATAAACTTATTAGTAATAAAGTTCTTGCCAGCATTTGTCTTAATAACGTTGGGAGGACTAATATATATATTAATCTATATAGCGCGAAGGAGATCCTAAGTAGTGTTTGCCTAGATATTTAGCATAAATTAAGTAGCTTAAAAAGCTGTGGCTTTATTAACTGCGTGGAGCACTGGTTTCTGATTAATATACATTACATTAATAATAACGCATAAGTTAAAGTCCATGTTATCGCGAATAGTAAAGCGGAAACGGCCAGGTGCTTTACTATAGATTTAAC
Organism: Bimuria novae-zelandiae CBS 107.79; assembly: GCA_010015655.1. NCBI lineage: Eukaryota > Fungi > Ascomycota > Dothideomycetes > Pleosporales > Didymosphaeriaceae > Bimuria > Bimuria novae-zelandiae. The sequence goes on from ML976657.1 coordinate 1,502,785, forward strand.
ACTAGTAACAGTACTTATTAATGCGATTAATAATGTCCTTGTTAATATCTTTATAGCCTGCTTTGCTAAGGATCTTGTGCAGTTGTCTAGTAGCAGGATGGCCAAAGCGTCGGTGAAGCTGGCGTAGCTTAGTCTTGGTTAAGTAGTAAATAACGGTCTCTTGTTTATTAATCAGGAGCCATGGATGTCCCTATTTACGGACAATTAAGAATTCTTTGCTACCTTAAACAAGCATATTATTAATGTTATTAAAGAAGATACTATAATAATCCATATTATTTAAGCAGAGTAGAAATAGTGTGTTGGTTAGTATTACTACAAAGGTAATTGTTCTAAATGGCGTGCTAACATTAACGTCGCTAAGGGAGAAACACTTTAGATTATCTCTAAATTAGATTTAACAACGTCCTGCGGTAGACTTATTAATAACTATAAATAGTTAGATAAGCTACAGCGCCTTTACTTGTGTCTTGCTAGTAGTTAAGACACTAGCTACACTAGTGTTAGGCATAATACCTTAAAAGATATCTGCGCCGTAGCGTGAATTAAATAAGAAGAGTTAAGCATCTTTATTTACTTTGCTAGAGATATAAGGATTATTATCTATAATTGCATAAAGTGTGGCAGCGTTATTAAGGCTAGAGATAATAGTGTCGCCGTTAACCTTGCCATAGGATATAGTTAAGTAGACTTAGTTAGTAAAATATGCTTTAATATTATTATTACTAGTATTATTATCGCTGCCGTCGCTGTCTTCAAGCTCTATACCTTTATAGCCAGCGAGAAATACTTCATAGCTTGGGGCATTAGGATTATCTTAAGCGTATTAGTTATAGCGTTGGCGATGCTCTATGCGCTTCTTCTTTAAGTGTTAAGTTAACTAGCACTTAGGCTACTTGTAGATAAAGCATGTCTTGTTGCGGCGATTGCCTAAGTAGTTTAACTAATAGTTATTATTATTAAATTAATTGCCGCGCGATCCGCCTTAACCTTAATAGCGGTGGCTATAGTAGTTATTATCTAATAATCCTATAGCTTATTAATTATTATAAATATAGCGACGATTGGTATAATACTGCTTATCTGCATCTCGTGATAGAAACTGGCTATTAGGATAATAGCTTAACCACATGCTGACTGCGTTGCGGAGATCTGCAGCGACACCTTTAAATATAGTTACTAGTTTTAAGTAAGCCATAGTAGTTACTTTAATGCCACGACATGCGCTAAGGAGCTATTACGCAAGCAAATACTAATTATAGCTTTTACCCTAGTCCTGTAATAGTACCTAATAAAGCATATTTATCTTACTAATAACTATTTTAAGACACTCTATAGGGTCTTTTTTAGGGTTAGCAGTTATAACGCTCTTAAGCGTAGTGCTATGCCACTCTTAGAGATATATTTAGTAAGCTTATGTAGTGTTAAAGTACGTGCGCAGCTTATTAAGCATTATATTATAAGTAAGCGTAAGCGCCTAGGGAGCAATGTAATCGTAGTAATACTAAAGCGCTTAGCTAGTAAGTATAACAAAGAGTACTATTTTGTACTACTTATCCTTATTAATCCTAATCTTGGTGTAAAGGTCGTTAAACACCTTAATCTTTGTCTTAAGGATGTCGTATTTATCACCTAAATACTTCTGCTCCGGCGTGTATAACTTGGTAAGGTTAATAAGTAAATAAGAGTTGTTCTGCACAGGCGTAAATCTAGGTTGTAATAATAATAATAATCCTCCACCTAGCGGAGCTTACTACTACCACTATTATTCTTTATTATTTGCGGTCTAGTGGCACTTAAAGCCTTCGCAGAGCCTTATAAGCTTAAGATGCTTAGCGGGCCATTTTAGGACGGCGGTTAATATAAGGAGTTCTGCGAATTAGTTAGGGAGATTATTACTATTACCTTGCTTAATATAGATGCCTTGCTAGCAGAGGAGCTCTTTAAGTGCTTTTTAGATGCGCTTGTTAATGCTATTAAAGAGATTACAGGTGAAATTCTTAAAATGCTCCTTAAACTTAAGTAGTAAAAATAGGTCGAATATGTTATCTTCTTCTACCTGTATTATCTAGTTAGTAACTATAGTGTTAAGTTTATCTATATTAACGGTGGCGTTAGCGATGTTAAAATCTTGGTTAGCGTACTAGTTTTTATAGATTATCTTGTCTAGGTACCACGAGCGATCCTTTATTTAGGTGTACTTTATAATAGCGTTTTAGATGTGGGCCTGTAATTGGTGTAATTTGACAAGAGTTAGCGTGGTTGACGCAAATCTCCTTCCAAACTAAGCCTTGGTAGGGATAATCCAGGCGGAGAGATCCTTTAAATACGAGGCGCCGCTGATCCTGATACAGGATAGCAGTGAGCTTGTCGTACCTGTACTTCGCACTAGCGATGCTATATCCTGGGCCTTGGTAGGGGAGGAGGCATGCGCTAACCGCTTCTATCGCCAGAATACTCAGCCTAAAACGTGCGCTGAGATTCCCTGTACACAGTATATCTTGCCAATCTATAGTGTAGCAACCACTGATTAGTGTTAATACGGCAATAGGCTGTTGGATCAAGACTTCGTTGCAACAATATAGTGTTAATTTAATTCTTAATTACAGATCTATTATGGTGGGCTATTATAAGAAGTATTTATCGAGCGTAGTTTGTCCCCTGCTAGCCTAATCAGGACTAGCGCAATAAACCACAGGCAAACTACGCAACAAACCGCAGGCAAACTACATGGCGGTGAAAGCCGTAGCAGTGTTACGCAGGTTTGAAGCCAACAAAGCATTAGCTTAAGGCTCTAGTAGACTTTAATTTTAAGATTAATAAGATAATAGTAGCGTATTATATATACTTAATTAAAAATAAAGATACGCCGCACTAATAACTTATAATCTTTAAGAAATATCTTATACTATTAGATATAACGCGCCGTCGCGATTTAATAGTAAAATATAAGGATCTTTAGACACCGCTAAAGGGTAGAAAGGTTAAAGAGTAGCTTTAATATTAAATTAAGGTTACTAGCTAGTGCAAGGCTATTAAGCTTTTAAAGACTAAAGACACTTATACGTAGAAGGACTTCCTAGTCGCCTGCAAGATAATTAATCTTAAATATAGAATAGTAGGTCTGCAAGACCTAATCTAAAAAAAAAAGGCTTAGTATAAAAGTCTTATTAGTAGAGGACTACGTTACTAAGTTCTTAGCATACCTAAAGCGTACACGTCTAATTAGTATAGGCTTTAGTGCATACGCGGCAAAGCTAGAGATAATAAAGCTAATAATACTATAAAGTAATAAACCTTCTTAAAGTGGTATATACCTCTATAGTAAAAGACACTTATAGTCTAAGTGCTAGGTAATAAACCCCAACGCTTCTAACTAACCCTAAGAATATAATAATAAGAAGGCTAGTAAGAAAGTAGTAGTAGCCTTTACTAAAGATCTAAGCTTAAAAGCAAGAATAAAGAAAGCTATATAAGACTAGAAGATAACTTAGTTAAGCTCTAAGTTAGTAGTTACTATTAATAATAGTAAACCTCCTTCTAATCTATTAACCTATACTACATAATATATAGTATCTAATGCTATTATAATTAATAAGCACGATAAGCGCGACAAGCGCGATAAGGATCTAGTACTTAATAATATTAATAGCTATAACTTATTAAGTAACAAGAAGCTAGCTAATTATATAAAAGGCCTATAAGTAGAAGGCAAAGACAGCGACTTCTATAGCGTATATATTAAATTAAAACTTTTAAAGTAAGTCTCTAGAAGATAGTAGAAAGACTTTACACCTAAGAAGTTATATCGCGTCGCTATAGACTTTATATAGCTACTACCTCAAGAGGCAGATTCTTGTCTTCATAGTAACTAAGTTACAGGTTATATAGTAGATTAGTATAGTAAGTAGCACGAAGTTAACTACTTTCTATAGTATATAAAGGTATTTCTAAACTACTAGCTTATCTATAAGATTCGTAGGATACAGCATATCTTTAATAGTAATATTACTATAATTAAAACTAATAATAACTAAGGATATAAAGTTATACTAAACGTATTAAAGGAGCTCTGCGCGGAGTTAGGGATTTAACATAAGCTATAGGTAAAGTATATAAATAAGTAAAATAACCTTGTAGAGCGAATAGGCAAGATTATTATTTAAGCTTAAGCTATAAGGCTTAAAGGAAACCTGCTAAAGTTATTATTAAATAAGCTATTTAGAATAGTAGCATATATACTAAACCGTACACTAACTAAAGCGCTAGGATAGAAGACTCCGTATAAGATTATATAGGGATTAAAGCCAAAAGTAAACTACCTGCGCCCTATAGGCTATCAAGCATACGTTTAGAATCTGTCTATTAAAAAAGGCAATAAGCTCGAGTCTAGAGCTCTAATTAGCTATTTAGTAGGCTATAATTTAATAAATATCTTTAAGATCTAGCTACCTATAAAGGATAGAGTAATTCGAGCGAGAAACGTTATTTTTAAACTAACGCAATTTTACAAAGGACTAAAAGGCTACGTAGTAGAGTTAATTATTAAAGAGGTTATAGAGCTACTTGCCTTTCTAAAAAAAAGCTAAATCTAATAATATTACTATTAAAAAGCTTATAACGCTTAGGCAGACACGCAATAAGACGCGTAATAAGACTTATAACGTACCTATAATTATAGCTTACGCAAGCGAAGAGCAGGTAGGGGGTAAGAGTAGAATTAACAAAATTAATAGAGTTAACAAGGACGTAGAGAATCTGTTTCTAGGAGGTGGGCTGCCTACGCCTACGTCACCTACGCCTTACGTAAGCTAGCAACAGAATAATAATACTTCGGTCGAAGTTTTCCTAGTAGAATAAGATCTAGAGACAACACTACAAGAGCTCTCTACAACCTAAATCCCTAATTATATACCTAATTACTATAATAATAACGCGCTAAGACGTAGAAATCCTAAAATTAATAAGTTAAATATACTTATAAGCTCGCGCTAATAACAGTAGCGCACTAATAATCTTACTAGTATAATTAGATACTAGACACACGCGATTTCTTATAGAATAAGTATTAATAACTACTTATACGCGTTCATAATAGCGCTAAAGCTATAGCTTATTATTAGAATCTATTAATTACAGGTTCTGCCACTACTAAGGACCTAGAGAGACCTAGAGACTTATTTATACAGAGCTAAGTTTTGACAAGCGGGTTAAAAAGAATACTATAATATATAGAATAAAGGATACTTTACTAGAACTATAAAAATAATAGTAAATATTAATGCTAAGGTCCTACTACTTATATAGATATTTACTTATAAATTTAATAAGGATAGCTTCCTCTTATAATTTAAGGCACGATTAGTAATTAGAGGTAATCTTTAGTAGCTATATAGAAATACTTACGCTACTACACTTACAGCACGTATCTTTAGAGTAATTATTACTATCACTAATTACTTTAGGCTAAAACTTATTTAGTATAATATACTTGCAGCTTTTCTTAATATTTTACTTAACTAACTACTCTACGCGCATACGCTAGATAGATTTTAAAAAAAATAAAAAACTACTCTAGATACTTCGCGCTCTCTATAGATTAAAGGAGTTACTACTACTATAGTATAAGGAGCTCTGCAGGACGTTATAGTTACTAGGGATAAAGCCTGTGCCAGGCTTTCTATGTGTGTACACGAACAAGTGGCTTATACTATTCGTCTACGTTAACGATATTGTTATGGCCTTTTACTCACACAATACCGAGCTCTACTAGTAGTTCGAGCAGAAGCTTAGCGAATACTACTAACTAAAGCGACTTAGTCTACTTAAGTGGTTCTTAGGTATACGCGTCGTACGAGACATCGCCGCCCGCAAACTTTGGCTACTCTAGGATGCCTATATTGACCAGGTAGCCACAAAGTATGGCATAACGCCTACCGGCCGCCGTACAGAAGTACCTATGATGGTCAACTACCTTGAGCCATCTATAGAGGAACCTAACACAGCCCGTACAAAGCTCTACTAGGAGCTTGTTGGCCATCTCGCGTTCCTAACGCAGTTCACTCGACTAGATCTAGCACGCGCGTATGTGATACACGCTTCGCATCTTGCCAACCCTAGACAAGCTTACGTGGACTCTATACGCAAAGTATAGCGTTATATCCTAAAAATAAAATACTACGCGCTTAAAGCTTGCAAAGCTAAGCAAGAAATTTAAAAGTTTATAACTATAAAAAAAGATTATCGCAATCCTATTTTCTTTAGAGCATTTAATACTACTTTTATAAATAACTTAAAGATTCGCCACAGCTCTTAAGGCTATATATTTTAGCTATTTAGAATAACTATTAACTAGAAGTCTACCCTATAGTGTATAATTACTAAGTTAACTATTAAGGTAGAGCTACTTGCGCTCTCCCTTATAGGTTTAAAAAAAATAGCTACACTTGTTTAATAGCTTTTTACTAACGCTCTATACTATTTTAACTATCTTATATAATAACTAGCAGACGGTTAGGATTATTATAAAAAAAATAAAATAAACTAGTAACTAAGCTTAAGCATGTTAATATACACTAGAGCTAAAAGCTAGATCTACTAAGAAGTAGAGTAAGGACAACTTTATATATAATAGTAATTTACTAATAGGATGCTTGCTAATAGCACAATTAAGATGCTACTACGTTAGAAGCATGCTAAATTTGTAAGGTAGCTACACCTTATAAACCTATACTCTTAACTTTAAGGCATAGTAGATATGTAAGAGAGATTATCCTTACGTCGTTAACAGACTATAGGATAAAGGGGTGTATAATAGTATTTAGATTATTTATTATTACCTATATTAGGTTACTATTGCCTATACTTATTTACTGCTGCCTAGCCTGCCTAGCAGTATATATCTTAGCTACTACACACATACAATCAAATTAGTATTTTTTCCGACTTTCGCTTTGCAGCAACAACCGCTACAAAAAAGCTATTACTAAACAAAATATCTAATAACTTAAGTAAACTTATTTAGTAGCTAAATATAAATCCGAATTCCGCAAGAACACTAATTAAATTATTTAAAATAATAATAGTCTCGTAACTATATTCTAAAAGGAATTAAAATAATATATACGCGAAGAACTATTACGTAGTAAAGTAAAAACTAATACTTTAAAAGAACTTATAGTAGAAGTAACTCGAATTAATAATAAATAGTATAAACTAGAATAAGGCCTACGCTAGAACTAAAATAGAAAAGGCTACGGACTACCTATAATAAAGGATAACTATTATAACTCTAAGCATTAGTTATAGTAAAAGAACTAAACTAATTATAGTTACTAACTAATAAAAGGAATCTAGTACTATTAAGTTAACGTAATAGAAAAAAGAACAGGAAAGGTAAAAGGCTTCTATAAGCCTAAATAAGGACGTACCCTAGATAGAACCTATAAGCAAGGAACCAGGGCACGACTTTACTATACATATAGTAAACTAGGCTACATAGCCAGGAACTGCAGATCTAAGAACAAGATCACCAGGCAACTAAACGTAATAATTATTAATAAGGAAGAAATAACTGACGAAGAATAATAAATAGTAAACGCTATTAAATAAATTAATATCTATAATAAGGAATTAGAATAATTAGGGTTACTTAACTTACGGCTCTACGAGGATGCATATAAAGGTTTAGATAAAAAAGAGAAAGAGCTAATACCTTAATCCCTTATACCTTACCTTAGGTAAAGTAAACTAGTTACTAGTAAAATAATAAACGTTTTCGACTTCTTAAAGGAATACTAACTAAGGGAAGGAGACTTTAGTTTTATAATAATAAAATAATAAAACTATATAGTAGTATTTTAATATACTTACTAACCTAATCTAGTTAGTAAAGTAGCACGTAAAATAGCAGACTATTACTACGCCTATAAAGACCTTAAGAAGAAATACCTAAATAAAAACCTAAACTACGAATCACAGTATAACCTAGACTACTATAACCCTACGCACGATTCTCTACGATAGACTCTTTATAGAGAAGATTAATATACCTTTTATTACTAAGCTAAGGAATATAGCTACTTTCCCTAAATATATTACTAATATAAATAGGAGTAGTTTAACTACCCTATCGCTAACTACAAGGTTTATCTATAGGATAAACGTAAAACACGATACTTTTTATACTTTAACTAAATAGTAAACTAAGTAATGTTACTACTAGTTAATAAAAAATATATATTAGATATATAGCAAACGTGCTTACACCTTAACTATAAAGAATATAGGGAATAAAAGAAAAAGCACGGATTTAATTATATACTAAAAGGGACTACGATCCTTAGGATTAAATTAGTAATAAAAAGAGAAGATAGTAAAGCATCCCTAAAAATGGCCTAGTAATAGCCTTAGGAAAAGAATAAAGAAGGACACCTTAAATCTATAAAGCTAGTAATAAAGAAAATATCTTTTTTAGACCTAGGCTTAGGCGGGAAGACGCCTTTAGAGAAGTAAATGCTACTAACAGTTAGGTATTAATTAAGCTACTAGTATATCTTAAAGAAATATAAATAAAAGCTATGCTAAACTTAAGAGCATAGAAAAGCTATATATTAAGAAAAGCACTTAATAGAGCAGGACTCTACGAACGCAAGAAGACTATGCCCTATACTATCTATGTCGCAAATAAATAACTAATGCCTAGCAAAGTAATAATTAAATACGAGGTTAAAACTACCCTTATAATTTATAGACACTAGGGATTAATTATCCTCGATATTATTAAGGAAGCTAACTATAATGTAATTTTAAAGTTACCTTAGTTAAGAAAGCACAACCCTATAATTAACTAAAAGAAATAAACGCTATCTTTTAAGCACTATAACTATGCATTATAAGTAAGGCCAACGTATCTATAGAGTACGATAGTAGATAAAAGAGCTATTAATAATATAGTCTCGTAACTAAAAGTTAATAAATATAAAATTAACTTAGTAGATACTAGCAAGAACTACTAAATTATAAAGCATAAATATAAAAAGAATAGCACACCTCTTAATATCTCTAACAAATATAAAGAATAGAGTTATTTATTTTAGGAAGAGAAAGGAGTAAAAGCCCTTTCTAAGTATATATACTAAGATTATTGCGTTATTCTTAAAGAGGAAAAAACGCCGCCCTTTAGACTACTATATAGCTAGAGCGAAAAAGAACTCTAATAAACACGTAAATTCCTAAAAAAAAAAGCCCTTAAAAGGTAATAGATATATAAATTAGAATCGCTAGCTACATTACCCTTAATATTTATTATACAAAAGTATGGAACACAACGTCTATATATTAACTATAAGAAGTTAAATAATATAATAATTAAAAATAAATACCTACTACTAAATATATAAGAATCTCGCGACAGACTAGGACGAGTCAGGATATTTATACAATTTAACTTATAAGATAAATACTACCTTATACAAATAGCAGCAGGTAATAAGTAGAAAATAGCCTTTTAAACCTAATATAAGCTATTTAAGTACTAAGTTATGCCCTTTAGACTCACGAACGCACTAGCAACATTTTAAGTAATAATTAATAATATACTAAGAAACTACTTTAATATATTTATAGTTACTTACCTCGACAACATTCTAATATTCTTTAAGTAAGAGAAGGATTATATGCAACACGTATAAATAATACTATAAGTACTAAATAGCGCTACCCTATAATTAAAACTTAAGAAATGTAAATTCTATGTCACGGAACTAGAGTTTCTAGGATATATTATTAACACTAAAGGCATTAAAATAAGCCCTTTAAAAATTAAGGAAGTAAGGAAATAGAATATACGTACTTATTTTAAAAAAATTAAAAGCTTTTCTTAGATTTACTAGATTTAATAGATAATTTATTACGGACTACTTAAGGATTATACTACCACTTACAAACCTTATAAAGAAAGATAAACCTTTTAACTAGACAAAAGAATGTAAATAAGTATTTAGGACTCTATAAAAAGTATGTATTACACTACTAATCCTTATATATTTTTTAAAATAACTAACTATTACATATTAAGATAGATACAAGCCACTTGGCAGATAGAGCATGCGCGAAGTAAGAGAGGAATAGCAAATAGCACCTAATCGCATACTACGCACACAAGTTTATACTAGAAGAATTACAGTATAAAGTACACGACAAAGAACTACTTGCGATAGTAAAAGCTATAAAACACTAGAGGATTTATGCACATAGCTACTTAAAACTTATAATTTTTATAGATTATAAGAATCTCACGCGCTTTATAACTATAAAAGAACTAAACCTAATAATAAGTAAAGTAGTTAGAGACACTAAGATAATATAAATTTAAAATTATATACACCCTAAGTAAAGAAAACGGACGAGCAAATACTCTTAGTAAAATAAATAATAAAAGAAAAAAGGTTAAGACATAATCCGCGATACTATAATAGAACCCTAATAGTTTTTTAAAACTAATAGCTAAACTTAATTAACTCCTTATACTTACACGCAAAGTATCTAAGGAACTATAGACTAAAATTATATAATAATACTATAATAACCTAGTGTACAGACACCTAGGCATTAGAAAGATAATAGAACTTATCTAGCAGAACTATAGCTTTAAGGAAATTAAAGAAGTAGTAACTGTATATATCCATAAATATGTAGATTGCTAATGCAATAAACATGTAACATATCTTAAGTATAGAAAAATATAAGTAATCTAAATACTAGTTTCACTATAGAAAGATATCGCTATTAACTTTATTATAAGATTACTAAGATTAAGAGATCCTATAACAGGAATTAGTTACGACGCGATACTAAATATTATCTATTAATTTACTAAATACGTGGAATTACTACTATATTAAAAGATAATTATAGTAAAGGAACTCGCATTCCTTATGCTAGATTAACATATACAACACTATAGTATTCTAAAAATAATCATTAGCGATAGAGATAAACTCTTTATATTAAACTACTAAATAACCCTTATAGCACTTATTAGAATAAAATAAAAACTATTAACAGCATATTATCCGCAAATCGACGGACAGACAGAACGTACGAATTACATAATTAAAACGTATCTACGCATCTACTACAATAACCAGAAGAATAACTAGATTTCCTTATTACCTATAGCATAGTTGGCGTATAACAACAAGATATTAGCAGTAACAGGATGTACACTATTCTATGCAAACTAGGAAAAATACTTATATCTCTTTAATTAAATACTTCCTGCAGCAATTAAGACAGAAAAAGTAATAAATATAGTAGAAAATATAAAGAAAATATACGCATAACTCTAAGAGAATCTTAAAAAAGATTAATAATAAAGTATTTTATATATAAACTAAAAAAGAAAAATAGCACCTTAGCTAAAGAAGGGGAATAAAGCATATTTACTTATAAAAAAATCTTTAAACTTAAAAGAAAAAGCACAAGAAACTAGATTATATTAAAGTTAGACTATTTTTTATTATTAAATTAGTATTACTAGTTACCTACTAATTAGAACTATCGCTAGACGCGAAAATACACCTAGTATTTTATATAGACTAACTTAAACCTGCGGATCCTAAAACACTAGTTAAGATAACCTTCTATTACTAGCTAAAGGAAGAAAATAAATTCGAAGTTAAAATACTCTTAGAATATAAGGATGTTAAATAAGAACATTTTTAAAATAATAAATTTTTATAAGAATAGTTAGTTAAGTAGAAACGATACCTACACTTAGAAAATATATAAGAACTTAAATCTAAACTTCGCAAGAACTGCTAGTAGCTCTTTCAAAAGGTATAAAATAAAATCTATAACTACTACTACTACTACTATACTAGAATAACGCGAGAAAGTTTTAAAGGAAAAGAAACTTATAACATAATACTACTTAAAGAAAACACTACGTAGCAGAAGAGGAAGGCTTTAACTAGATAATAGACTAGTCTATTACCTTATCACCTAAAGCGGTATCTAGATTAATAAATACTACTATCTAAGCTAGCTTCTTACAAGCCTCTAAGGCTTCTAACTTATCTATAGTAGACGTACTATAATTAAATAACTCTTATTCCTTTTAACGTAACTTCTTATAATAATCGCGTAAACGCGCTATCTTCTCTTGTGCTAGATAGACACGCAAGAGCGCTGCATAAGCAAGCTCTTCTTCTACCTAAAGTTTTACTTTCTTCTTAGCCGCTAGCTTTTCTAATTTTTCTAACTTAGTATTAATTTTTAAATAATCTAGCAAAGTAATATCCTCTAGCTTCTACTTTTAATTACTATACTAAATATAATTTATGCACTTTAAGTGTAGTAAAGATAATTAGTAAAATAGTTACTTCTTAGCGTAGTACGTATAAATAATTATAATAAATATATACTTTTGCTTAAGACAATTAGCCTATAAATAATAGTATTAGATAGATTAAAAAAGCGGCTTTATAGGTGGTTAATCTATAAGGATATTAAGTCTAGAAAAGGGAGCTAATATTAAGATTTATTAAAACCCTAATATAACGTAAGGCGGGGCAAGAACACTTATTTATATAACTAGCTAAGATTCCTAACTTAGCTATAAATTACGTGACTTAGTCACGCGTCCTAGAAATATCGGGCGTCCCAGAAGTATCTTGGCACATGGGACTTTGGGACTCCTGGGACTTATGGGATCCATGGGACTAGTCATGTATATAGGAACACGATAGGGATCTTTTACTATCGTGTTTAACCTATTTATTAATCTATCGTTTAGATCTAAGAAGCAACCTTGTTAATTTAATTATGCTATATACACCTTTAATACTAACGCCTTAGTAACAAGCGCAAGCTATCACTACACCCCTTACCTATATTACTAACACTCTTGCCCGAGAACCAACCCTAGCCCTTTAGGACCGGCTACCCCTTTGGGATTTAACACGCCTTTCTTATAGATAAAGTAGCATTATTTAAAAGTTAAAAAAGGCCTTAGAATTATAAATAATAAAATAATAATTAATATACTAGATTTAAGTAGTCGCCTTAGAGCCTTAAGCTAATAGCAGTTAGTAGTAATTATTACTTTATTTATAAATTACGCTATAGTCTTTAAGACTATTTCTACGCCTTTCTAGATAAGTAGTTAAACTAGTTTAGAGTAAACTCTCTTATAGTAAAGCTAGTTAAGCTTAGGCTAGAATATAATACTAACTTCTAAAAGAAGTTAAGAATAGTAAAGAAACTAAGATCTTAAATACTTAAAATTAAATTATTATATTCTCCTACTCTAACTCGAATCACTAAGGCTAATAATAAGTAACTAAATAAACATAAGATTACTAAAACCCTAGCGAGCTTTAAAGCCATATCTATCTATACTAACCTAAATATATACCCATTGCGATGCTTAGCTATACTTAATTTAGACATAACCTACTATATTTTTAAGGACATTAATTGCTTTATCTTATACTAGCCACCGGCATCAGGAGACTTTATATAGGCAGGGAATATATAAATATAGATTAAAGGATATAAGAGCATTTATCTTAACGTATAGTATATAAGTAGTAATTAAATAATAAAACTAAATAATATTACCTATTACCCTAATCTACTCTACAACCTTATATTATTCTAATTACTCTAGAGGCAAGGCCTTTAGTAGGATATAAAAGTAGACCTAATAACTCTAAAGGTAAGAAATAATACTATACTAGTAGAACTTTAAGAGTAATATAGACAGTGGGTATTAGAATACAGGATTAGACTAGCAGGTAGTACTCCTACTAAAGCTACGCATGCCACTAATAAGACTAACATACGCACTAAACAAAGACTATAAAAGGTAAATATATTTACTTAGCACTAATAATTAGGCTATTTAGGTCCTTAGGCTCTTAAATATCTCGTATAGTAATTTAAGGGGGGTAAGGATTAAAAGCTTCCCTACTATTAAGTATAATACCTATAGTAAAGTAAAACTAAAACGGCAAATACGCTAGTAAGCAAGGGAGCTAACTAAAGGCCCTAAGAAGTAAGTTGTAATTAATTTTTATAACTATAAAGTAGACAGCTTAATAAGAAAAAAAAGCTTAATACTAATTACTAATTAATTCTCTAGCTTTGTATAGGACTTCTACTTTAAGGATAATTATCTAGCACGTTTAATTATTTAATTACTTAGCACTTTTATACTGTTTATAAAAGTATAATATAATATTATGGTAAAAGTAATTAAATCTAATAATAAGATCTTCTCTATTAAGATAAATATTAAGAAGTAGTGCTTAGCGTACGGGATCAAGATTAAGCCTTTAGCACCTAATACTTAAGTATAAAATAAAGAGGCTAAACGCTTAGAGGGTGTAATAAAAAAAAGCGCGTATAATATAACTTAATTTTAACTTACCCTAGTAGATATAGCCTAAGATTACCCGAGCCGCAGTCTACCTCTATAATTAAACCCTAAACTACGTAAATTAATAGCGATTACTATGCAAAGTATTCTTTATAATAGTAGCTTTTTAGAATAGCGTTATCACCTAACTAAAGAAGCCTAATTAAGCTTACTTAAAAGCCTATAGCTATAAGGCCTTTACTATAACTAATAACACTAAACGTAATAAGAGCAAGCTCTAGCGACTAGACCTTAAAAGTTAAATAGGCTATTTTTTTTAGCTATAAATTAACTAATATCTAGAAGATATAAATCCCCTCTTTAGTAAAACTAGTTAGTACTCGCGACGTAATATTCGACAAGGATACTATATTCTTAGGCAAAACTAAAAACCTAATAGATAACCTTATATATAGCATATTAAAAGAAATAGTAGCCTAGGTATAATCTATAGAGTTACCTCACTTATTTTAATAAGAACAAGCTATCGAGTCATTTTTTAAGGATAAGATAATTAGTAAAATACTAAAGAAAGAGGTTAAAGGAGCTCCTAAGTATAGGTAAGGAAAGAAAGTTAGGTTTAAATATCTAACGCCACTTTTAACGCCGCTACTAATAATACTTTTTATAAAACTAATAATAAAAGGCGATTAAGCTAAACTATCTTTAATAGTATAGACTAAATAATAATAGACAAGTCCTTAGGCTGCTATCTTTATAGCAGGCATAAAAGTAGGACCCCGTAGTCTTATTAATAAAAAGACGCTTAATAAGTGTTACGGTCCAGAGATCGAAGGTGGGACGACGGGCCTTATAACGACACTCGGGCCCCACCTAGGGATTACGTAATGTCTCAGGCTGCCTCAGACGCCAAGACTATGGGACATTATAGGACCACGTGACCACGGTTACATAACGTCCCAAGATATCCCATGAGATCCCATGAAACTAGGATATGGGATACCGTGGGATTCTATAGGACAAGGAGGATATATATACAGGACGGGTTTCTTTTCTACGCTCCTTGTAGTCAACTCACATATCTTCTATGCAAGTACGCTCTTCTATATAGACTAATAATTATTTTATTTATTATAAGATTAGATTATCTAGCCACGCGCTAAGTGTCGTATTAACTTATACTACTAAATAATCTATAAGGCACTTACTACCTTACCGCCCTAACCCGGATCGGACCAAGCGAGAGCGTTCCATAACAATAAGGCATAGCTAAAGCGTATAATTATTACCAATAAGAAACCTTACTAAAGCTTACTACTAGAATTACCTACCTATAAAGACAAACTCGAAGATTATTTACTACATTACTTATAAAAAGAAGCTAAAAAATCCTATTTTTAAAATTATAGTAAAATAAAGCCCTAAAGTAAAGTAACTACCTCTTTAGTAAAAGCGACAGGACATTAGATTTTTAATTATATATAGGTTTATACCTATAAGTTTAATAAATACTATTAACTACAAAAGTGCAAGACACGACTAACGTGGTTTACTACCGAGCGGGCCAACCCCACCGAGCGGGCCACTTTTTAAAAGTCAGTCTATTGCGAAGCGCCTCCTACAACACCACTATAATTTACTATAATTCGCAGAACATAGAAATACTATTTAGACTTATCGCTATTAGATGCATCTATAATTTCTACTGCGCAGGTGCGAGCGTTGTGGCCAGCTTCGCCGCAACGTCTGTAGCGCCTCTGCCCACGCACCCTCTTTGCAGACTCTTCACCCTCCTTTTGCCCACTACTATCCTTTTTAGCTATTAAATTAACTACCTTTCCTACTGTAAGTGTTTTAGCTGCCTAAATATACTTCCTCTTTTAACTTTTTACCTCTATTACTATCTCTACTGTCTTATAAAGCCCTGCTATTTCTTATTATATTAACACTATTTCGTGCCCTATTAATATAACACCTTTATTAAGCTGCTTAATAGCTCTAAGAAGCGGAGAAACTAGTAAATCTCTATACTTTTATACACGCTCACGAACTAGTGTTAACTAAGCCTCTATCTCGCAGAGGTTACTTAGTGTTTTTAATTCCTATAGGGTGCCCTCTGCGTTAGGTGGAGTTGGCGTACGAAGAACTATATTAAGTCTTAATAACACCGCCTCTAGGTCGTGTAGGACTAATCTAGCACCTCTAAAGCCTGCGCAGATGTTTGCCTTTATTATTACCTTTTTAAAAGCTACTTTAAAGGCTAGTAGAAAGGCCTCCTTCTTAATCTGCTTAGTGCTATAATATACCAAGCTACTCATCTTATTGCTATACGCCCGCTTTAAAGGAGAAAAACAACCTACATTAAGTAGCTATAAAAGGTGTGATGAGTGTAGAGGCATATAAAGAATAATAATCTTCTATTCCTTACAGTATTTGTAGAATTCGTGTGAGCAGTAGCTCTCGTACCTATTTATAATTAGTAGCTAGTGTGCACCTAAACTACGCGCCTTAGTATAAGTATTAAAGTACCTTAGCTAGGCAAGGCTAAGCTTGTTTAACGTCTAGCTATTAGGACTAACTTTAATAACCTAGTCTCGGGGTAGATTATGGAACCAGGACGTGATTAGAACCTTACTAGGGAAGATAAGAAAGGGTGGTAGAGCCTAGCCTTTAGCGCTAACACCCTAGATATTAGTAACCTACCTATAATTACTAGGTTAAATCTTCTTTAGGTTGCTTCGCTTCTTAGAGCCTATAAAGACCATCTAACCCTGTATTACCCCTATTATAAAGCCTGTCTTGTCGAAGTTATACGTGTCGTTATCAGCAATACCGTACTTAGCCTTAGTATTAGTAACTAGCTCGAACTAGGGCGTTATAATACGTAGATCTTCGTTCAGGGCTCGCTAATAATTATATAGATAGCTCCTTTAAAGCTTAATTTCTAGCGTACGCGTCTTAAGCCTGTCTACCTAGTACTTACTAATAAGCTATCTACCGCGCTTAGCAAGTAGATTATTAGCTATATCTTAGACTATATCCCTTGTTACACCTATTCCTCGCTAGTTAAGCTTAAGTATACGTTGGACTAGAGCCTCCTCCTCTAGCTTAGTTAGCTTCTTTAAGTTGGGCTCGCGATCGCGTTAAGAGAGGGCTCCTTAGCGTCGTTATTATACTATTATTTAAGGCACGCTAAAGGCTATAATAACGCGTCTTTTGCTCTTATTATAATCTTTAATTATAGCTTAGATAGCAAGCTATAGTACGCTTTTAGTATAAGGTTATTGCGCGTTATGTTGTGATAGCATTGTGGTATAAGCTAGAGGTGGGCTGCATTTAGCAAAGTTGGCCCGCTCGGTGGGGTTGGCCCGCTCGGTGGTGAACCACGTTAGTTATAAAAATTAACTAATAAAAATACCTTACTTTATAAAAAACCTACGCTATAATGCTTATAGGACGATTTTTCTGCATGCTTATAGTAATTATAGCTCGATTCGACCTAGAGCTTATCTAACACGACGTTACCAACGCTTTCGTTCACGCAAAGCTGGACAGAGAAATCTATATGAGAATGTCTCGCGGCTACTCGCGAGCGGGTACAGTCCTCTAACTACACAAAGCACTCTACGGACTGCGCATTCCTCCACTACTTTGGCAGAGAGAGTTCACATTAACGCTCCGCGATATTGGCTTTTAAATAGTGCCCTACGAGCTTTGTTGTCTTATTAAGGATAGTATTATTATTATTTTTTATATAGATAACCTTATTATTACTTATAATAAGTCGTAGAAGTAAGCTGCTGAAGCTGCTTTAATAATAATAAATATTAAATTTACACCCACTAGTAGTAATAATCTATAGTAGTTTCTAAGAGTTAAAGTTATTAAAGATTAACTAAATTAAAAACTCTAGCTATCCTAAGCGTTATATATTAACAAAATATTATATTTTGTTAATTACTATAAGATTTACTATAATACCTTAATAATAGTAGCTAAACTACTCCCACGCTTAAGGCTCGCTAGTAAGGCTAAAATTAATTAATATTAGTAAAAAATAAGATTAATTCTTTATACTATAGTAACTACGCGATTAAATATCGCCTTTATAAGTTCTTAACTACTATAATTCTTATTAAACCTAAGTAAAGATTATTAAGTAGCTACTAACTAAGTTCTCCTCTACCTTACTAATACTAAATTGCTAGGTCTTTAGCTTAGGGGTATAAATACTTTAGAACTAGTAAGTAATATATTTTTTACTAATAATACGCTCGATCGCAAGAGCTTGCAAGGATATATTATTAAGCTATTTAGTAGTCTAATTACCTAAAAAGTAAATAAGCAAAATATAGTTACTATATTAACTATAGAGGCTAAATTACTAGCTCTCTCGCAGGTTACTAAGGAGGCTCTATTTATATCTTAATTACTAAAGGAGCTAAAGATTAACCTTAGTAATATCTTTATTATTGTTAATTATAATAATTAGTAAATAATCTAATTTATTACTAAAGAGATTACAAAGCTGCAGATAAAGCTCTGTAATATAAATATTTATAATTACTAGCTAAGATAAGAAGTCGTACTAGGGATAATTAAAATAGACTATTAATGCTTAGAAGACATAGTTATAGATAAACTTATAAAGGCCCTACTAGCTAATGAATAAAGCGGGTTTCGATATAAACTAGGACTTATAGAGATTAAGAATAAAATTACTAATAAAGAAGTTACCCTACTTAAGCTAAAGTAAAGAATAGAGGGTTTTAATACTAAACTATAAAGGATAGGCCTCTAGCTTAAGGATAAGCCTAAGCTAAAGAGGTATATCTAATTATATAGTCCCTTATATTCTATAAGATAGCTAGTGCACCTGTTCCCTTACATAAGATACATTTCTCCCTTACAGAGATACATTCTACAACAAAGTAAGGGATGTCTTTATAGTTATATAGATGCCACCTCCCACAGCAGGAGAACCCAGCGATTAATTAATAATTATTTTTTATCTTATAAAAACTACCCTCTAATCTAACACTTATAGATAAGAACTAGGTGTCGCGCTTTATTAAGACTTAGTCTAACCTATAAACTAAATAAACTAGGAGATTTAATAGTTCGCGCGTGCTCTATAAAACCCCTATTAAGATCTCTAACTAGTATAAGCTTATAAAGGACACACGCTAGACGTACGGTATACTTAATATAAATATTTATAATATTAACGAGACAGGCTTTATAATAGGGATTGCCTTAACGTCTAAAGTAGTTACTAGCTTAGATACTATAGGCAGATCTATACTTCTATAGCCTAGTAATTATAACTAGGTTATAATAATTAACGTGTTCCATCAGCGAACCCGACATATCAGCGAACCCTACAAAAATGCTAAGACCCCACCCATCCCTCTTCAAAACACAATGTTACCACCAAACAACGCGTTATCTCTGAGACATGAAGGTCAAGTATAGCTTGCTATACAGGCTTATTATACAGGCTAATTTTAGAGCTACCGGGCTGCGGCACTCGCGTATAACGTTAAGCATCAGACCCTCTCTGAACGCGTCCATAGAGTCCCTTTTCGAGCCGAAACGCGCGCAAACAACTATAAGCTCACACCAAGTGAAGAGAAAACTCTCATCCAGACTATTCTCGACCTCGACTTGCGAGGCTTAGCTCCCCGGCTGAGCGAAGTGGCAGATATGGCAGATAAACTACTAGCTGCGCGGGGTGGCAAGGCAGTAGGCAAATGCTGGCCGGAAAGATTCGTAACGCGTTCTGATGAGCTCAAAATGGCTTTCAGTCGAGAAAAGGATCGCCAGAGAATACGCCAAGAAGATCCGGAGTTGATTAGCGCGTGGTTCAAGCTTGTTTCCGACACAATTGTCAAGTATGGCGTGAAGAATGAGGACATCCACAACTTTGATGAGACTGGCTTCCTGTCGCGGTGAGCAGAGCGCTGAGCGGACAGTACGCAGTGGAAAAGATTGCAGGATTAAACTAAGGTTGTTCTATCTAGAAGCTACAGAAGGTATAGGTGCGCAGGCACAAACAACGCTAGTCCTAGATAAAAAAAAGGTAAGACGCAACCATATTAAGGTAGGAGTAACGATCTTATAGCGTAAGAGCTATAAACTATAATACACCCCCTAGCTAGCGTGGACGTTCAGGCAAGGAGTTAATAATAGCTAATTAGTATTAGTGTATATAGATACTATTAAGATTATTATTATTAGTTTAACGCAGGCCCTTTAGACACTTAATAATATTAATAAGGCTAATTTAGCAAACGAAGTCTGCAAACTTCTGCTTAAGTAGAATTTTTATAAGTCTATTAGCAGGCATATAGTTAGTAAGGACCTATTTAACGTTAATATAAGAGGCTTTAACTTCCTGTCGAATTTAGAGCTAGTGGATGTTAATATGTTTAACCTTTATATAAAGCTTATCTTACTATTTAGTAATAATACTAACGGTTTGCTAATTGTCACACTAGATAGTAGGTATATAGTTAAGAGTAAGGTTAATACTAAAGAAAAATTGCATCTATTCTTCTATTTATAAGCTAGTAAGTAATAGAGCTAGTAATTTAAATTTTATAGTTAATTTTATAACTATGCGTTATACTATTAACTTTTAGTTAATTATTAGTCTACTAAACTTAAAAGTATAGCCTTAAGAGTTTTAGTAAGTCTTAGGCTCGTTAGCGTATAAGGCGTTAGAGGATCTAAAGAAGAAAGGATCGCGATATGTTAGATCGTTAGATAGATACTTAGCCATATCCTGCGCGCTAGCAGAGGCTTCAAGTGCGAAAGCCTTCGTGCTGAGTAGGTAGCGCCAGGTCTTCCGGATTTTCGAGATGTGTGACTGTCCTGGGTTGGTAAGGTAACAAGCAAAGACGACGTGCGTTCGGGCGACGTTAGGTCTACCCTAAATAGCGATATATACGAAAAAGCTAATTAGTTACTAATAGAGCTTTATTCGCGATAAATTAGGCTCTTTAGTAGACTATAGCAGCTAGTTCTTTGCTAGTGAAATATTTAGAGCCTTACCTATAGCTTTAATACTAAATTAAGTATATACCTTATTAATAAACGCGTCCTAGACTAGCCACGTCTTATACAGGGCTTAATCGCGTATAATGTAGACTCTAAGAAACTAGGTAAGGTCTCCTATAGCTTTAATATTATATAGGTCCACTAGATCCTTCTTAAAAGACCTGTGGTAATAGGTATTAGACTAATAATATGCTATAATAATATTATTAATATAGATAAATAGGATAAGCTAGCGGCTTGTGTATAAGTAAAGAAAGCCTTTAACTAGCTTTAGACCTAGCTTAACAAGTTGTCGACGTAGTTTATTATACTATAGGATTGGTGACTCCTTTAGGCTATACAGGGCGCGGAGTACTAGCATGATCTCGCATGTAGTATGGCGGAACGCCTTAGGTTTTTTTGCGTACAGTTTTTAATTAATCTTAGCGTTTAAGAAGGTAGTAGGGACATTATACTACTTTAGCTCTAGATTAAAGTAATTAGTAATTATAATAAAAGCGCGAAAGTTATAACGTACATGCATAGCGAGTGGCCGGGCATAGCGAGTGGCCGAAAATGCCAAGACCCCATCAAAATCTACACTCTACACAATAGTACAGAACGCACACAAATAGTAATAAGAAATTGTAGTAGGCCAATCTACTCAGAATCTACTTCTACTTCTTTTTTACACGTGCGCGAATTATGCCCAGCCTCGCCGCAGCGTCTATAGCGCTGTTAAGTTAATTCGCCTCTATTAGCGCGCACCCTCTTCTTCGCCTTCTTCTTATTACTACGCGCCGCAAAGTCCTTTAGGGTAGCTAGTTACTAGCTATTAGTAGTTATAAGGACCCCTTCCTGCTATAGTTACTTTCTCTTATATAATTTACGTTGTGTAGTAGCCTTATTAGCGGCTTAAAGCTTAGCGTTACGTTTTATTATTAATACTAGAGAATGCGCTATTAGCTTAGCGCCTTTTACAAGCTTTTTAACTACCTTAACTATACTTATTAGGGAGCTATCTAGGTGCCTCTGAATCCTCTCCTTTACCAGCGTCGATTGTGACCCTAATTCTAGGGTGTTGCTAGGCGTTTGCGACTGCCACGTACTATCGCGTATAGTAGAAGGCGAAGGCGTACGCAGACGAACGTTAAGCTTTAATATTATTACTTTTAAGTTAAGGGGAATAAGACTAGCGCCTTAAAAGCCTCCTTAGATATTACTTTAAGTTATTATAGCCTTAAAAGCGGTAATAAAACAAGGTAGGAACTTAATTTTAGTAATATACGTGATATAGTTACGCATTAGATCCTTGGCTTAGCGCCTATATGCCTTCTTCAACGGCGAGAAACACCCTATATCTAGTGGCTGCAGGAGGTGCGACGAATATAGAGGCATACAAAGAGTAATAATCTTCTTATCCTTGCAGTATTACTAGAATTTAAGCAAGTTATAGCTCTCGTGGCCGTTAATAACGAATAACTAATAGCTACTAATAGTACGCTCTTTTATATGCGCGTTAAAGTGCTTTAGCCACTATAGACTAAGCTCGTTGTTTGTCTAACCGTTCTTAGAGACTGCGAGAACCTAGTCGCGAGGTAGATCCTTCTCTTGGTACCAGGCAGAGAGGTGGTGCTTGCCCTGAAAGATAAGGAAGGGTGGGATCGCCTACCCTGTCGCGTTAATGCTATAAATAGCTGTTATCTACTTTTAATTACCCTGCTACACGCTTTTTAGCTTGCCTTAATACTTAAAGCCTATAATAACTACTCCTGTTAATATTATGCCTATCATGAAGCTAGTCTTATTAAAGTTATAGGTATCTTTATCTAGGATACCATACTTGGCTTTAGTATTCTTTACAAGCCGGAACTAGCCCTATACAACCTCAGGATCCTCACAAAGGGCTCTCTTATAGTCGTACTTTTAATTAAACTTGACTTAGAGCTCTAGCTAGCGCTTAACAAAGTGGTAAGACTACCTTTAACTAACTAGCTCGTTATAGCGTGTAGCTAGTAAAGAATTAGCTATATCTTTTATAGTAGCGAGCTAGGGTAGAAACCCTCGCGTATCTAGATTAAGTATATGCTATATAATTACCTGCTCCTTTCTTATAGTAAGTCTTATTAAGTTAGGTGCGTAGTCGCGTTAAAAGGTAGTTCTAGCGCGTCTCCGTTATAGTATTCTTTTAGTAATGCTATAAACTACTATAGCGCGTGAAATTAAGAGTAGCGCGTCTTCTTTAATAGCTTAAAGCGTAAGCTATAATCTAGCCTCTTTTAATTTAGGTAGTTTGTTGCGTTGTTGAGACATCGCGTTGTAGTAGAACGTTTTGATGGGGTCTTGGCATTTTCGGCCACTCGCTATGCCCGGCCACTCGCTATGCATGTACGTTAAATTATAAGTATAGTAGCGTATATATTATTAAGTAGAGCTTAAAGATCTCTTTAAATAATAAGTTAAGTTTTAAACTATAAGAGGTATCCTTCTTCGTCAATCTTATATACAAATATTTATATTAACGGTAGCACCTTAGCGTTTATAATAGCCTTTATTTTTATAGTTTTCTTAAAGACTCCTTTAGCGCGTAAAGCTTACTACTTAACCTCTATAGCGCGTTAAAATTAATTACTAAATATGTGTATTTTAAGCTACTTTATTACCTTTAACAGAGGTGGCAGTTGCAATTAATAGATTTTTAGTATCTTATCTATAGTAGGTATAAAGCAAATCTCGGTTAAAAATGCATAAAAATAATTAATAAGAGGGGTAGCTCCTAGCGCTATTACGTATATATAAATTATAAAATTATTTAGATCTTTCTACTTTTAATTGCGTTTACTAGTAATAATTAAGCTTATATTAGTTAGGTCTAAGTTAACGTCTCGTAGAGCTCTCTCGCCGCGTTAGCGATAGCTCTTAGGTACTTTATTACTCTTAGGAGTGTGATTACTTATAGCAGTAGATATTATAGATCTTAGAGTAGGTAGCTATTACTGTTGCTATATTAATTTAAATGCGTTGTCTATCTATTTACCCCCTACCTAGGAGCCTATAGCTCTCGAAGCTGAGGTCGTAGGTGTCTCTGCTAGGTAGTAACGTTATCGAGCAGTTAATAGATCTTTAATACTAATATTATTATATTAATATTTTTCTAAATATTTAAGTAGTTTAATTACCTCTTTAAGCACTAACCCTAATACATACCTATTTATTCTATTAAAGAAAAGTATAGATTTAAATACGACGTCGCGGGTGATAATAATAGTATCTTTTATAAATAGCTAGATACGAAAGATATTAGTGCCTTAGTAACTAATACGGTGGCTAATTAGAGTGCGCGATTTAAGCTTATTAGTAGCTTTTAAATTATAGTTATAGACGTAGGCGCGATAGCTAATAGGCCTTATATAAGTAATAAGTAGCTTTTATCCCTATACTACCTCGTACGGTGTCTTCTAGCCTAGTGCTTTGGTAGGCGTGCGATTAAGGATGTATGCGGCGGTGCGATATAGCTTATGTAATAGACTCTTTAGCAGATTGGCGTGTATACGCATAGCGCGAGCTTGCTGCGTTAGTACTCTACTAGCGCGTTTAATAAGTCTATTTAGTTTTTTTATGCTAGGTAGTACTAGCTTATATAGCATGCCTAGTTCTTTTATTATATTAATAAGATTATTTCTAAATCCTTTCTTATTATTATATTAAATAATAACTACGTTAGCGTTATACACGCGTTAGATCTTACGGATTAAAGATATAAACTAATGTATAAGAGTTAACTTATCCTTTCGCTTAATTATAGCGATTTTATGCCACTTTAAGTACTTGTCTATAGAGTATAGGGCGTACCTGCTGCTATTAATGCATTCCTCTCTTACAGGGATAATATAAATAATATCTATTATAATTTAATAGAATAGTTATTATGCACGGCTCTTAGCTAGGCGTTTTAAAATAATATAAGTTATTTACGCTTTAATATATATTTAATAGAGATAGTCTATGTATTTTCTTGTTAGTTAAACGCTAGTAATATTTACCTTTAGTTATTTAACTATCTTGCGGCCTAGGTAGCCCTAAATCTAATATACAACATGTTAATTAACGATGTTAGTTAGCTTTGGTACGTATAACAGGCGATATAATGCTCTAAATATACTTAGCACTAAGTAAAGTAATAATAAAGGCGGTTAATGTAATGGCTCTGCGTTAATAAGCTAGTAACCTCTATTATACTTAAGTTATGCGATAACGTAGGACGGCTAATACATATATAAGATATCTTAGCTAGAGTTAAAGTAGATAGACTCTGTATAATAGCGAGCGAGTCCTAATACGCTTATAAGAAAGCCTTTAACGTACGCGACGTGCGTTAGCTCTAGCGTTTATAGTTTATGTAGTATATAAGCGACGAGTTTTATCGTGCCCTAAGCTATAATAAGGATATAGCTATTGCTAGTATAGAGGTAGTAATGCTTTAGATTATCGTTTATCTTCTTCTAGCCATGCCATAACTCTGTATTAATAACGTGGGTGTTTAACCCTGGATCAACGATCCATCGATTGAGAAGCTCAGTCTTGTCAGTATCATCTCCAACCATCACTGTAAGCTCTCCCACAGGCTCAGTATTGGTATCCAGCGTAATCATGTTTGAAACGTCATTTGATCGAGATTCGAGTGATTCGAGTTCGAGAGAATCGACTTGATCGATACTAATATGTGATAGGCCAGCAACTGCCACAAAGGTGTTACTATCTTCAGCAGGAGGATTACTATTATTAATTTATAGTAATCTAGTATTCTATAGTTATTAGGCTACCTATTTAGTTAGAGTAGTCTTAATACGCTTATTAATTTTAGGGTCTTTTTATACTTCTTTAACCTTTTATATAGCCTTAGTAGTAGGCTAATAGTCCTTTAGACGTTATAGGTGTTGTATATTAAGGATAAAGTAGTTAGCATACTAGTGCTTCTTTTTATAGATATAGTTCTTAAATAGCTTATCTTAGTTATAACTACTACCTTAGCCATTATCGTGTTTAGGATTAACTTGTTTGGCGATGCCTAGCTTAGCAGCGGATACTACTAGGCCTATTAAGTATAGTTTTATACGGCGTAGATAGGTGGTTATCTTAGCGACGTAAGTCTTTAAAAATAAGATTTTAGTAGTAGTACCTCGCGCTTTATACTTAAAGATCTTACGTAGGTAGGACGTAGCGTACTTTTAATTAAGTACTTTATAGGTAATAAGGAAGTCCTCTTATAATTAATTACTATTAGTCTTAGGCAGGCTAATAGCCTTACCTTAAGCTATAATATATACTTAGTCTAATAGCTATTACTTAATCTTTTTTGCAGCTCGTGGCGTAGTCTTAAAGGTATTATATTTATTAGCTAGCTTATAATGGCGCGTCGCGTCTATAAGATAAAAAATCTTCTTAAGAGTAATTAGTTAATTATACGGGGTATTATAATTCTTAATTAAGTATATGTAACGTGTAGTAATTATTTTACTAATATTTATGTTTAGATTAGCTAGTGCCTTTATTTAAGTATAGTACTTATTATAATGGCGTTCCTATCAATCGTATTTTATTAGTATAAGTCTTAATTATTAATAGTAAGATAAGAGAGCCTAGTAGTTTTAAGCTTATAATTAGTAAGTTAAGGCTTAATTAGCTTTTATAGCTTAGAGAGATTCTTCTTTACTACGTTAAAGTTAATATATTACTAGAGGCTATATTAATTAGCGACGTCTTAGTAAATAAATAACTAGGTAAACTAGTTATTTAGTGTGTTTAGTATAATAGTAACACGCGTCACTGCGGGGTCGGACTTAGTAGCTATTATAGAGGCTATAGTTAACTATATTAATAAATCTAGGCAGAGATCTTAGTATATATATTATAAGAACGCGGTAACAGGTGCGTTGTAAAGAACGCGGTATAGCAACGTGTAGCTCGTGTGTTAAGTGACGTTATAGCAGCAGGTAAGAACAATCTAAGGTGCAAGCCAGGCTCATAACTGTCGCGGTGAGCAGAGCGCTGAGCGGACAGTACGCAGTAGAAAAGATTGCAGGATTAAACTAAGGTTGTTCTATCTAGAAGCTACAGAAGGTATAGGTGCGCAGGCACAAACAACGCTAGTCCTAGACAGAAAGAAGGTAAGTCGCAACCATGTCAAGGTAGGAGCAACTATCTTGTAGAGTAAGAGCCATAAACCGTGACACTTCCAGATGGGCGTGATCGGGTCTATGAAAGTCGTCACTGGTTCAGAGAGACGTTCCCGACCGACTCTAGTTCAGCCAGGCGATCGCGAGTGGGTCACGGTGATCCAGAGCATTTGCGCCGCGGGACATGCGATCCCGCCCTTCATCATCTACAAAGGGCGCGTCCACATCTCAGCATAGTACGAGGAGACAGACATCCCGCGCAACTGGAAAATCTCGGTCTCCGACAATAGATGGACAAACAACGAGCTTAGAGTCGCGTGGTTAAAGCACTTTAACGCGTACCCTGCCGAGACAGTCAGTGCGCCGCGACACTAACGCGCCACCCCAACAGATGTAGCACCTCAACTTTGACGCGCCGCATCTCCACCAATATGGATCCGATTGAGGCTGCAATCATCGCTATCGACTCACGAGAACCTGGAGAAACTTTCTTATATAGAAAAATTACAGAAGAATTTGGTGTTGTGCGGTCAACATTAACGCGCTAGCATAGACGCGCCATGTAGGCGCGTACACAGCTACTACAGACTCGCTAAAATCTTAACTAATAATAAGAATCTAAGCTCCTATAGTATATACAGCGTTTTACTTAGAAAGGTCTACCCCCTACGCGTTAGATAATCTAAAACTTTATATTAATTATCGCTAAAAAGGATATCTCTATATAATAGGTTAATTACTTTATTAAGCGCTACCCTAACTCCCTAATCTCGCGATGGACGACTAGGCTAGATAGTAATTACTATAACGCTAATTTAGGCGCAAGATATAGGTTCTACTTTAAGCTTCTATATAAGAAAATTATAAAGTATGGCATAGAGCCTTAGCATACCTATAATATGGACGAAAAAGGCTTCCTACTCGGCATCACCGGCAGGTCAAAAAGGATCTTCGACAGGCCTATATATAAGAGTCGCCAAGTGAGGCAATCTATCCAGGATAGTAGTCGTGAGTGAATCTCGCTCATCGCATGTATATGCGCCGATAGATCTACTATTAATCTATTACTAATCTATTAATCTAACGCTGAGACTCTACAATTAAGCTAGGTTAAGGAAATTAACATTAATTCTTATAAAGTCTTTATCACCTCATTAACCTCTAGATGGTTAAACAACGAGATAGGGCTTTAATAGCTAAAACAGGTATTTAATCGCTATACTAAGGAGAAGGCTTGACGGTAGTAGCGACTCTTAGTCCTTAATAGGCATAGATCTTACGTTACTATAGATTTTATTAATTACTATAATTAGAAAAAGATCCTCCTTGCGATATTTCCCCCTTACGCTACTTATACGCTGTAGCCTCTAAACGTCTATATGTTTAAGTCTCTTTTTGCCGCCTACTCTGACGAGCTCTCCGCATACCTGTATAGGAGTTAGGGGCTATTAATAATTGCTAAAAGAGACTTCTTTACACTATTTTAGAGGGCCTAGACAACGTTAGTTACGCCGTAATTAATTACTAAAGCTTTTAAGTATATAGGTATCTCGCCGCTAGATCCTACACTAATCCTTAGTCGATTTAATAGAGATAAGTTTCTAGAACAGAAATTGCGTAAAAGCTCTACTTTAGTACTTAGCGCGTCTAATTAGCGCAAAATTAATCGGCTTTTAAAGGTTGTTGTTAATACAGGGGGAGGTAATAAGGCCAAGAAGCTAAGTCGCACTATATACTTAATCTCTATACAGAAGCAGCTCCTAGAGCATGAGAATTAGGGGCTACGAGAAGCCCTTATAAACCAGAAACGGCGTTAAACAAAGGGCAGGACTCTACCTTTTAAGCAGCTAGATAAGTGGCATAAAGGATCTGTTTTCTAATTATCTGCCCGCGTATAGAGGGCGCGCGATTCTCTCAGCCAATAAAAGGCTAAAAAGCAATAACTACAACTCTAGAAAAGTGAGTAGAGAGAGATCTAGATAGTAAATAGGCAGCTTAAAGCTTATCTATTATAGGAGAAGCGTATTACGCGTGTAGTAACTAGAAATACACGCGCTAAAGAGAAAGCTAATTAGGCTACTAAGTAACGCCTTTGTTAATAGGCTCGCAAGACTTAATAATAACTTTAAAAACGTCTTAAAATTACTAAAAAGGGAAGCCAGAATGCTTTAAAAGCTACTTATATAATTATAAAGAGGAAGAAGCCTACGCCGGCATCTATACGCGTTAATATAGTAATATCTACGCTATTAGCGCTAGCATCGCGCAGTGGCTAAATAATTAGAACACTAAGTAGATATCTATAATTTAACTAGCTAGCAATCTTCTATAGCTTTATAAAATCTTAACTCTAGAAAATTTCGCGATAAAAGCTTTTATGTAAAACTCTATAGCCTTATGTTGCTGGCTATGGTGCTGGTGTTGGGGTGACGCGTTAGTATCGCGGCGCACTAACTGTCTTGGCAGGGTAACGTGCACGGACAGCTTATGCCCGGAGACACCTCGTGCCCCGCCAAACACCAAGCCGCGTCTCAACACCATAACTTCAACAGACTATAACGCTATAGCTATAGCACCTATCGACGATGCAATTAAAGATTTAAAATCGCGTAATTTAGGAGAATACTTTACGTTAAAGGAAGTTACTAAGAAATACGAGGTTAACTGCTTAACGCTAGGGCGAAGGTAGAGAGGCGTAACAGCGTCTTAAGAGGATAAATACTTAAATTAACAAGCTCTTAACTAATAACAAGAGCTAGAGCTTATATAATATATTATAAAGCTTATAGAGAGAGGCCTTCCTTCTACAAGAGAGATAATTAGGAATTTCTTATCTAGAGTAGCCTATTGGTAGCTAAGCGATTGATAGGTTTCTCGCTTTATTACTAGACACTAGATCTATATAATCTTAAAGTAGACCACCGCTATAGATCGTGTTCGCCACCTGGCTAATTCTAAGTTAAAATACCGTCTCTATTTCGAGCTACTGCATTAAAAGATCACTGAATATTACCTTAAGGCTCGAGATATATATAATATGGATAAGAAGGGCTTCTTAATTAGCTTAATAGGCAGAAGCAAAAGGATATTTAGTAGGCATTAATAGGAGAAGAAGGAGGTTTAAGTATCTCTCTAAGATAGATTACGCAAGTTCCTAACACTCCTAGCTTATTACTACGCTGATAGGAGCTTACTACCTCTAAGCCTTATTTATGTAGCTAAAAAAGGAGCTATATAATTAAGTTAGGTAGAGGATATTAAGGCAGGAGAACATAAGGTCTTTGTCTTATTATTTCTAATAGGCTAGTTAAACGACGACATAGGCCTAGCTTAACTAGAGCAGGTGTTTAATCGCTATATAAAGTAGTAATTAGGGAGATGGCGATTACTTATCTTTAATAGCTATAGATTTTATGTCACGATGGAGTTTATTAACTACTATAATCGCTATAGGATCCTCCTTATAATCCTTTCCCCCTATTCAACTTATACGCTCTAGCCGCTTAATATAGTACTATTTAAGCCTCTCTCTTAAGCTTACTCTAATAAGCTTAATAACTATCTCTATAAGGCTTAAGGTCTTATTCTAATTAAGAAAAGAGACTTCTTCCTACTCTTCTAGAGCGCCTGGATATCCTCCTTCACGGAGAGCCTTATATTGAAGGCCTTCGAAGCTACTAGGATTTGGCCTATAAATGCTAACATTATCCTCCGTAGGATTACTAGCACGCTAGAAGCTAAAAGAAGCTTATTATTAGGGCTCTTTAATTATAATTAGAGAAAGATAGATTAATTAGTTTAAGCTACTATTACTAATAATTATTAGTATAAGGTAAAAAAGCTGCGTTTAAGCGTTCACCATCTCTCTATTTAGAATAAGCTTTTAAAGCATGAGAATAAGGGCTTAAAGGAGGCTCTTTAATATAAAAAGAAGCATAGGAAGAAGGGTAAAGCTCTTAACCTTTAATAGTGCTAGGAATATTATAATAGCGCTGTCTACTAGTCTCCTTGTAAGCTACGTAAGGCTCGAGCTAGAGAAGTAGTACGGGAGCAAGATAAGATAAAAAAGAAACTCTAAAAAGCATAGGCTAAGAAGTAGCGCAAGGAGGCTTAACTATAGCGTTAAGTTAAGCTTAAGGAGAAGCGTATAGAGAGGTAGAGGCTTAAAGAGATAAGGAAAGTTAAGTAAGCTAAGAAAGTAGCTTAACGCACGCGTAAAGTTAAAGCTTAATACTAAAAAAAAGCTATCTAATAAGCTTAAAAATATAAGCAACTAGCCTTGTAAGCAATTTTATTAAGTAATAAGTATTAAAAACGCGCTAGCGCTACTTACGCTAGTATTTAAGCTTAAGATAAGCTATTTACTACTCTACCTAAAGTTATATTACGTAGCCGCAACATTAAGCTCCTAAGTAAATATAATTAGTTTAAATTAATTGTAAGAGTCGATATAGTGCTTCACTAGAAAATCTCATGATAATAGCTATTGTACGTGGCTCAGTAGCCTCACTTTTGAAGTGGTGGATATGGTGTTCGGCGGGGCACGAGGTGTCTCCGGGCATGAGCTGTCCGTGCACGTTACCCCACGCAGACTGACAGTTTCCTTTTTCGGTTGACCCTGCATATTCCCTGACGTCGTCTCTCGTCAGTCCATCACATTGCCATTTTCCTTTTCTGCCTGTTCGTGCACATTTCGCTCATGTCTCGGTAATTTTGCCCACAGTATTTTTGCGGAGACACAGCCGTGTTTCCCGGTGTCGTCTATTTCGTAGTAGGAAGTGGGTATCTAGTCCCACAAGGCCTACCAGCAGTTGAAAGAGACTACCACTTGGGGAGCGACACCGATACCGTGGAAGAGGTGCATCTCACATTAGCGGTGCCTGGAAACGCGATCCATTCTCCACTTCGCGGTGGGGATGTGGATTCGAGTCGTCCCCGGATTTACGACGGTACCAGATTGTGTGGATGCCGCAACAGTGGAGCGGCTCCCAGTGCACTGGTATCCGGGCTTTCTTTCGTATCATGGTTGTTCAGATGGTGTAGGCATCCCACAAGGCCCTTTGGCCAGTGTGGCCGCTGAAGCTATTAATTTATATTTCCCTAAGCCCTCTATCAAAATTCCCAAAGACAGATTGTTCGACCTGTGCTGTAGTATTGGAGATATCTCTCATAAATTGCTCGCAGGAATCTATACATAGTAGCAATGGGAAGCAAGAGGGACGATTTGTACCACCGCCATGTATCACGACTGCCTAGTTTGACTCAACGAGCAGACCTTGGATACCATGCACGCATACCACCAGCATCCTCTACTCTACCTCGCTCCTCTTCCTCACGTTTTCTCGCTATCCTTCCCTCCCCTATAGATCTCACCCTATCAGTACGCTCGTTTGAGTTTTATATCGCTCATAGCAGCACTGTGTTGTCTACAGTCGTCGCACAAACGCACGTCACGGCCTCGGGGAAGCGAGATGCAGCGCCACGATCTACAACGTGGCCATTCTCTACCGCCCCGATGGCCTGCACATGCTCGCTACGCACCCGGGTACCCTGTATACGAGTATCCAACAACAGCGCACGCAACGATGTTCTTCCCTAAACCTCAGGAGAGCCACATTAGAACCGGCCCAGCTCCCCGGCCCATACCAACACAGTCACACCACAGAGCCAGCATACTCAAAAAACAGGTTCACTTCAGTCCGAGACCCAGTCCTGTAGGTACCCCGTGTGAGCAAAATATACATCAGAACCCATCGATGTCTGACTTCCACAAGGCATCTCGCACGCCGCCCGCGCACCATCTTCCCCGAAAACCCTCACACCACGACCTCCGCCAGCACGAGCGACGCCACACAGAGCCCACGTACCCCGTTCTGCCCCAAAATATCGGACATAAAGGCCGACCATCCCCGCAGGAGCCCACGATCTATATCATAACCTACGCGCACTCGCTCACCCGCCACGACTCCGCCGTGGACAAGATCCTCGCAAACGAGTTGCCTCCTGGCACCCCCCACCTATACACGATCCGGGCATATGACTTCACGCCGCCGCCCGCGCACATATGCGACGCGTACTCGGGCATCTCACCCATAGTCCAGGAATACGTCATGCGAGATATCCGCGCCCGTAACGCTGTGTCCGACGCCATTGAGAACATACTAGCATATGGAAGGCGGCAGCTGAAGAAGGAGCATGAAGGAAAAAGGCCTGTGAGGGACGTCGCGATCAGTGTTTGTTGTATGCAAGGGACCCATCGGAGTGTGAGCATTGCGGAGAAGATTGGTCAGGGGTTGATGGGGATGAGGCTCGGAGTTAGGGTCATTGTGAGACATATGCATCGAGTTAGAGGAAGTAGGGAGGCTCGTTGAGCATGGGTGGAGATCGGATGAGATAGCCTGAGGCGGTGAGAGATTGAATTGTTGTTTGAGGTGGCCTTGATGTTCTTGAGACGTTTGATACCCTAGATACCCCATATTCGATATTTCTTTTGCTGGAACCCGGTGTATGCGACTCTTGGATATGATTTAAGCTCGTAGAGTATACTGGACAGCTCACGGCGATCAAACATTCAGCATCGAGATCCAGGAAAAGAGTCCATAGGTCAATTTTACAGCGCGGAAAGAATAACAAAACGCAGTAAACTCGCAGACAAAACACAGAGCTCACGGCTATACTCACCACCCTCACGCACAGACGGGCACCATGTTCGACTTAGCCAACGACGCTCTCGAAGCCATCTTGTCCTCCAGGTCCGGCAACGAGAACCGAGGCCTACGATACGTGTAGCCCACAAATGCACCTAAGCAAAAGCGATCAGCAATCTATACATCAAGGTACATAGGAGTGACTTACCTTTCTTCCTTAGTTCCAAAACCGTTCGACCAACCTGCGGGTCCCGAAGCAGCTTGTCCCTCGGCCTTTTCTTCTCCTTCTTCCTCCTCTGCACCCGCTTGACGCCCTGCGCCGTGGGCTCCTGCTGAGGCATTGTGTCTCCTCCACCATCCCTGTCTCCAATCTTCTGTGCCCCCGCAGGCACTTCGTCATCCGCGGGAGCATGGTCGTAGCTGGAAGAGTCGAGATGATCCGAGGCGCTCATGATCTCCGCCTCGTCATCGAAGTACTTGGTGATCGACTGGCCGCCCTGGACGCGCGGCACGAACGGTGGGCGTGTGAGGTGCAGATTCTGCCACTGGATAGTGCGGAAGAAAGGATGACTTTTGATGTCCTCGGCGTCATTGGCGAAAACCATGTGCCCGGTGATGTTGAGGTTGCGGACGCGACGGGGGCAGGGGCTGCGGTCGCGGAGGACCCAGTCGTTTTCGCGGTAGCGTTTTGAAGACAACCGGTCGACGCGTTCGTCGAGGAGGCGCATCATGAGGTCGATGGCGGGACGAGTCACCGGATCGAGGAGGACCTGGGGCGAGATACTCATTAGTACGTGCGCATAGTGTGCTTGCAGAAGTTGCTTACACGATCGATGTTCGGTCTGGCATAGCGTTGCTCTGGTGGGAACCTCAGCCACCGCTTGTGTTCCTGGAGCGGTTAGCCAATACCCAAGCAAGCTATGAGGGAAGTATCAAAACGAACCAAAATCCTTGCCTTGGTCGCTTGTCGGTTCTCGCAGAAGAACGGGGTGCATCCGTAGAGGCACTCGTAAAGGATGATGCCGATGCTCCACTAGTCGCATCTACCATCGTAGCGCTCGCCTCTGATGACCTCCGGGGCCATGTACTGACTGGTACCGACCTAAGGTCACGCGTTGCGATGAGCTCACTTCTTCATCAAGCCGGGGTCAGAATAACTCACCACGCTCTTCGCGAATTGGCGTCTCTGCGTCCGATTGAGCCAGTCGAGAATGGGACCGCTCACGCCGTTTTGTCTAGCTTCGAACTTCTCACGCACAGCCCTTCCATGGATGAGGTCAAACGTCTTGCGATGCTCTTGCCTCGCTTTCTCCTCTTGGCAGTCCTGCGTGTCGCCTTGAACTTCCAGGTCCAGGTCGCGGAGTAATGTGTATCGCTGCTCGTTGTAATATGTTTGACTGTGGGTCCAGTGACCATCGAACGCGAGCCCAAAGTCTGATATCTTCAAGTGACCGGAAGACGTGATGAGGAAATTGTCGGGCTTGACGTCGCGATGAATCCAGTTCATCTTGTGCGCTTCTTCGATGCAGAGGATCATCTCAGCAATGTACCATCTAGCAACACTTTCGTCAAGGAGGTCCTCGCGGAGTAACAGCCCCAGAAAGTCTCCGCCCACCATGTACTCCATGACCTGCAACAACATCAATACAATCTCATTCTTCCTTGTTATGCGCAGGAATAGCCTACCAGGTACAGATTGTTATTGTCCTGAAAGCTCGCGATGAGCGGCACGACCCATTTCGAATTCTCCGAAGCAACTAGGAAGTCTCTCTCCGCACGTAAATGGCCTTCTTGACTGTTGCGAAGCATATCTGACTTCCGAATGACCTTCATGGCGAAAACTTGCTTGGCAACTCCTGATCCTTCTTTTTCGTGCAAGCCATCAACGTAGGCCGCCTTCTCCGAGCTGCTCCCCGTGGAATGACCACTATTGGTAGACGGGTTGCTCTTCTCACGTACAAGACGCACCACACCGAAGCTTCCCTTACCTAGAACACGCACGATCTCATAGTTTGAGATATGCACACCCTTCGTTGTCTGGCGCACGAGGCTCTTCGACTTCAGAGCACGTGTCTGTCGAAGGTGGTTACTCTCGGCGACAAACCACTCTTGCATCACCTGGTAGCGCTCTTCGTTCGGAAGGGCCATGGCGAACAGCTTTCGCTCGATGTTGCGTCTGCGCATGGAACGAGGGCTCGTCTTAGTGGCAAGTATCGTATTGAAGTGAGACTCGAAAAAGACCTTTGCTGCCGCGGCGTTCTCAACGGTGGCGACAGATGGTCGTGCTAGCATCGGGGCGTCCTGCCGTGGGAAAACCAACCACTGGCTATTGAGCGGGTCGATTGACGGCTCATAAAACGGAGAACCTCCCATAGAGATATGGCGGAACCCATTATTTCCTCGCTGCGTCGTCTCGCCAGAACGCGGGGCACCGGAAGACATGGGCGAAGTCGGTGCCGTTGACATTGATTGAAGACTGAGCGGGTTGCTGCTTCCGATGAGACTTGAGATCTGCGAAGGCAAGGTAGGAACATCGCTCATCGCCCCTTGCAACAAAGAGGCCTCACTTGCTGTCTTGAGCTGTTGTACCTGTAAGCGATGTAATGTTAGCAACTACATCTCACGCTTGGAGTGAAATGCGACCACGCACGACGTTCCCAGTAAGCACAGTAGGGCGAGAGGTCAGCTTCGGTCGATGGATCACAGTAGGATTATGCAGAAGGCTGGCAGATATCCTCCGGGTAAAATGCTGCGAAAGACCCGGTGTCGAACGGCTCGTATGAAGAGGAGGTGGGTGCCTCTCTCTTGTATCCATGACCGGCTCTGACTCTCCATCGAATCCGGCAGCGCTGGGAAGGTGCAGTACGGAAGTTGTCGCATCCATCCGTACAGTGATCTCCGTCTTTGGGATTGGGACCTCAGGAACACTGGGGCATTCTAGGGCCGTCCTTTCCTCTGGGGTACTGGCACGCGCAGCATCGGCGCACTGGGTGTTATCAGAAGTATGAGGGCTCGAGCTGCTGCTTTCGACGGTAAGTGGTCTGGAGCCCACGCCAGAACCTGTGCATGGTCAGTATTGAAGGGCCTGCAACCGCAGTGAAACATGCCTTTGCCGGTTCTGAAGATGGAGAAGATCTTGACGCTTCCTCGACGCAAATTGTTGAAGGCGCGTGTCGGAGTGGTTTTGATCGGAGGTGGTTTAATAGAGGATCCGGAAGGGCGGCTTCCATGGCGTTCAAGGATACGGACTTTGCCTTTGTCTTGAGAGGTGATAATCGGGTTATGGGCATCTTTCCGCTTCCTATTGGCAACGAGAGACACCATATTGGTGATTAGGAATGATCAGAGTTCTATACCTTAACAGTGCGTACATCGTCAGCGACCGCAACTTACTCAATGGGGTGGACTTACCGTGAGAATACCTGCATGTAAGAGCCCGAACCCTGAGCAATGCGTCACTGGGAGGATGATGAGGCGTGAGGCTAACGGCAGCGCGTTCGTACTACGTGCCGAGATCATAGCGTAATATTTAGTAAGTACGATGGCAAGGGGCGTACGCCCCACATAGGAAGGGACAACAGATTGAATGAGGAAAGGGATAGCTAATCATGGCCATGAGCACCTTCTCGTTCGTACTAGTACTTGAGTATGACGTGACCCTCGAGTAAGGACATTTCATTGTCTTCTTCGCATCGTCGACGGGATTCTGTCGTGAAATATCAGGAAGCTGCAATGATGCATCCCACTTCATCGCCTACAAGACCCCAGTGCCTTTTAGAGCGTTCCAGCGGGGTACTAGTAGTGTCCTGCCTTGAGGGTTTCTATTTACGAACGCGAAAGTTGCCTAGGTGAACGCCCCCCCTTGTGAGTTTCTCCGTGACAGACATCGAATCTCTAAAAAGAGCTGCACACCGCGTATATTAAGTAGCGGACCCAGCGACGGAGGTAGTCAAGCCCTGTGGTTGAATGTCCTTAGAGTTGTTCCGGTTGGTTGATAAGAATTCAACCCAGTTCCCCATATGCATGTGTCACTAACGTGTCCGTGCGCGTGAAGCGCTGGTTCGCGTGATGCACCACCCTTATCAAAAGTAGCTTACGCAAAATAAGGCTATAGAGCTACTAAGAATTAATACTATTATAAGATATTTTAGTAGAGTAGTAAATTAATAGCTATAATTAATTTACGCTATTTAAATCTATTTAAAAGCTTAATGTTGCAATAGCTACGTATAGATTTAGTTAGGCTGGCAGATGCGTCCTCTAAGCCCTCCCTAATATCTATAGTATTAATAACACGTTTCTAACGCTTTCTATTTTATAGAGATAGCTAGGAGGCCTTTTTCTTATCCTTTTAAGATAATTATAGAGCTTTTTCTGTATTATAGACAGACTTCTAGGCAGCGTGCTAAGCTACCTTTTTACCTTTTTACTTCTTTTTTACCTTTTTAACTACCTCTTGCGTAACACGCTTTTTCTACTAAATTTTCTCTTTATTTAGCTTAGCTACCTTTTTTAGCTCTACTATCTTTACTTTTTAAAGCTACTAAGCTAGCCGATACGTAAGCTGGCCACCCGGGTAAGCTGGCCACCCCACCAAAACGCGACACCTGCACAAAACACGCCACATCTCTCCACAACGCTTATTAATATAGACGCCCGTGAGCATGCTATACAATTAGCTATTAGAGATTTTAATGCAGGTATTTATTCTAGTTATCGCGCTGCGGCTATCGCGTATGGTATTCCTCGATTAACCCTATTAACGCGCATTAATGGCGTACAAAACTAACGCGTTAGTCACCAACACTAGCAGCGTCTAACTCCTCTATAGGAAGACTTCCTAGTAGAATAGATCCTTAAAGAAGACGCACGCGCCTGCCCTCCCTCACACGCTCACGCTCGAGAAATGGCCAATCGAATTCTACATATGAATGGCGACAACCAGCCTATTGGCAAGCTCTGGCTCTCACACTTCCTCCGGCGCCAGCCACGCGTTGCCTCTGTAGTCGGCAGAAAGCTAGAGGCTCAGAGAGCTGATGCAGCGACACCAGAGCAGCTACGCGCGTTCCTAGAGCTCTACGAACAGACTCGACGGCGGCTCAACATACGGGTGGAGAACACATACAATATGGATGAGACTGGCATTGCCCTAGGGGTATGTACCAACACTAGAGTACTCTCTAGTAGTCAGAAGAAGAAGGCTTATGTTCCCTCTCCAGAGAATCGCCAGTGGGTCTCTATAATCGAGTGTGTATCGGCGACAGGGCGGAAGCTACGCTGTGCGGTCATCTTCAAGGGCCAGAGCCTACAGACAACATAGTTCTCCTCGTCCCACGTACCTGACTGGATCTACACTACCTCTGAGAACGGATGGACGTCAAAAGCGATAGGTGTTGAGTGGCTACAGCGCATATTCATACCTGAGACGGCTGTATCTGATGGCCAGCACAGGCTCCTCATCCTCGACGGTCACGGCAGCCATATTGATATAGACTTCCTGTGGCTCTGCAAGCTACATCGTATACAGCTCCTATATCTACCTGCGCACACTTCACACGTCCTACAGCCTCTCGATCTCGCTCCTTTCTCTATAATCAAGTCTAGCTACAGGCGTCAGATCCAAGAGCTCGCATCACTCGACAACGCTACGCCTGTCAAGAAGGAGCGCTTTATCACCTGCTATTATTAAGCTAGGGAGGAAGGCTTTACAGAGCGTGTAATTCAAGCTAGCTGGCAGGCATCTGGTATCTGCCCATTCAACATCAATCACGTGCTCAGCTCGTCGCAGGTCTCTCAGAGGCCTACTACGCCTACACGTCAGCAGCAGCCTCAGCAGCAGCTCCAGAGCTTCCTCTCTACTCCCCAGGGCCCTCACGATCTCTATATAGCGCAGCGCAGCGTCCAGAGCGTCGAGAATCCAGGTCGTACGACCCGGCTACTCCTACAGAAAGCAGGTAAGGCTCTAGCAGCTGCAAATGCTAGAGCTACAGGCCTAGAAGCAGAGAAAAGACGACTTGAGCAGCAGCTAGAGATATCTACCTCTCAGCGTCAGCGTAAGCGCGTTCGAGTAGACCTAAATTAACGCTTTACAGAGGTAGAGAGTATTAGGGAGGCTATACGCGCAGCCGAGGCTTTAGCAGTTTAATTACGTAGATCTACTATATTAAGCACCTTAGAAGCAGCTGCTAGAGCTACAGTAGCTGCAGCGCTTAAATCTATGTGTAGTTAATGGCAATCATAAGAAGCGTTGTTGAGAAATCGTGTGTTTTGTGCAGGTGTCGTGTTTTGGTGGGGTGGCCAGCTTACCCGGGTGGCCAGCTTACGTATCGGCTAGCTTAATGTAAGATCTTATAGGACTTTAAGGGTCCTAGGGACCTTAGGACCTTAGTAAGACTAGAATAAATAGTATATAGTTTAATAATTTCTCTATGCCTTTCCTACCCCTTATAGTAACTTAATATACTACAAGTATATTTCTTATAATAGATTAATAAATCTCCTAATTTGTTATTTTACAGTTTATTATAGAATTAGATTATTTACACACCCTAGTATTATTTTTATAAGCTCTTAACTACTAAATATCCGCGAGGTGCTTTACCCTTAACCTATTTTCCTCTTACCTAGAACAGGCTTAGGTAAGTCAAACTCCTTATAACACTTTAACTACCTAAAGGTCTAAGATAATATAACTACACTATTAAGCACTATTAGCTTAAGGGTCTTAATAAAAAGTAGTACTTCTAGGCTAACTATAAACCTAATAACGTTACTAACTAACTAGGCTAATAAGATATAATAGCTTAAAGAGTAGTTTGCTAAGCTAATAGCTTATGTTTTAGCTACTATAATTATAGAAAGGATATCCTTTAAGGTTTCTAAAGTTTATAAAGGTAAATAGAAAGGACTTAAGGTGTTTTTTATAGATACAGAACTCTACTACTACTATAATAAGAATATCTTAAGAACTAAATATTCTAAAATCCTTATAGCTAGTATACATATAAAGGACAAGATAGCTAAGTAGCTTTAACCCTTTACTAAGGACTATCTAGAAAACGAAAACAATATCTTAGAGTATAATAATAAAACTAAAAAGGTGTTGAAGGACTAAGTATTGTTTAAAGAATAGATATAGATTATATTTAGCAAAGTTAATAAGGAATAACAAGCTAAATATAAGATATAAAGGCTTAAATAAACTAAATTAGCTAGTGCTTATATAGCTAAGTTTAGACGCCTATAAGTTAAGATTAACTAAAACAAAGCCCTACTTTAAGTAGCTTACTATAATAGACTAAAGGAAAACGCTAAGGACAAGCTTACTTATTATAATAAGGTAAATAACCTAGAAGAACTCGTAAAACTAGCTATATAAATTAATAACTAACTCTACGAATAACAGTTAGACAAGCAAGAAGGCTACTCTATCTAATCTAATATTAAAAAAAGCTAAAAACTATAAAAAGACCATAATAGAGACATCGTGATAGCTAATAAAGCCTAAGAATAGAAACTAGAGAAGTAGTAAGAGGGCCATAGTAATATACTATTTAACTAAAAATAAAAATAACTCTTTAACGAAAGGCGTACTTAAGATATAAAGATCAGGATTACTTTTAAAAAAAATTATTTAAAAAATAATAAAAGATAGAGCAAGAGAGCTTAAATTATTTAAGTAATAATAGCTACGCTATCGGCAATAACACCTATATTATTAAAAACTAATAAATATAAAGTCTTTAATATAGAACTTAAGATTTTAAAGACACTAGAGGAAATAGAATAAAGAATAGTATTAGAGTAAAAGATCCTTCTCCAACTATTAGAAGGAAAATGCTAGGTATATAATAGCTAGATACATATACCCAAAAAAATACACGTAAAAAATTGAACTTAAAAGACTAAGGACTATAATAATTTACAAGTTCGCCACAAAGTACCAAGGAAACGTACTAGTACTAGGATAGTAAATTAAAATTTAAGAATAGTATAAGAGGATAGCCTAGTTCCTTTATAATAAAAACGATTGTCGATTACACTAGATAAAAAAGGTATAGGTAGTAATATTACTAAGGGACCCTAATTACATGTTTATTAATAACTATATACTAATAATAAACTGCTACAAATATTTCCTAGACAAATAGACACGCTACTATGAAGAATTAGGCTAATAAAAGTGCTTTAATAATAAATACTAAATGCACGAGGCATATAAAAAAGCTATAGACTAGTATCCAAAAGGCATAAACTTAGAATTAATAATTACTATAGGAAACTAATAGATAAAGGGCATAAGCCCTAATTACCTATAATAGATTAAATAGCTAGATTATAATATGGATTTCCTAGCCTACCTATGGTAAAAAGAATAAATAGTAGTACTGGAAATAATACTACTACATAGGAATTTAAAATTTTAAAAGTAACTAGTTGCAGGATGCCAAC
The DNA here is from genome assembly GCA_010015655.1 of Bimuria novae-zelandiae CBS 107.79. Lineage (NCBI taxonomy): Eukaryota > Fungi > Ascomycota > Dothideomycetes > Pleosporales > Didymosphaeriaceae > Bimuria > Bimuria novae-zelandiae. The sequence goes on from ML976657.1 coordinate 1,545,486, forward strand.
AACACAGAGAATCCTAAAAAGAAGAAGAAGTTTAGTAAATTAAGAATACTAGGAGCACTTATAAAGTGCTTTACTAAAAGTAATAGAAAAAGATAAAAACTAATACTAGTTTAAAAGACGCTACGCGAATTTAGAATAAGGAAGTAAAGACTTTCTAGACTACTTCTAAAAAGACTAATAATAAGTTAGAAAACTAGGGCGCCACTAGATAAAAGACCTTATTAGTAGAGGCGCAACTATAAAGGTAAAAAGAATAAGAATAGACACGAATAGCCTGCGTCTAACTAAAGAAGTTATAATTAGTAATTACTTAGTAATAGCGCTAATAGACCCTAGAGTAACTAGATGTCTAATATTTCTTAAAATAGTAAAAAAATATAACCTGCTATATCAGAATAAGGAAACACCTATATAAATAAAAATAGTAGATAGGACGTTATTCTAAGGATATAGTAAAGGACAGTTATACCTTAAAATAACGCTATTACTTATCAGTGTAGATAAACTCTAGAGTTAATATAGTTTTACGATAATAGATTTCGGAAGCTTAAAAGTAATTATTAGTTATAATTAGCTATTATAATATAATCCTGTTATTAACTAGTAGAAGAAAATAATATATAACAAAAATTTTATAGTAAAGGTTACTAGCGTATAATAATTAAAATAAGTAAGCCTAAAAGTTTAGTATAGATCTTTAGGAGTAGGAACTAATAAGAAATTAATAATTATAAAAACATTACCCTATAAGATTGCAAGGATCTACAATAAGGACCCTTAGATAGTAGGAGTTATATAGATAAGGAAGAGTGAGCTCTAGAAAGAGGTGCAAGAAACTCTATTTATACCTAAGAAGTACGAAGATTTCGTAGAACTATTTTATAAGTAAAACGGCGAAACACTCCTCAAACACTAATAATAGGATTATAAGATCTACCTACAGGAAGGTGTAAAACTATATTTTAAATAACTATAATTATTATCGCGAGACTAATAAGAAGAGTTTATAAAATAGTTTAAAAAAAACTTAAAATGGATGTTTATATAATTAAGTAAAAGCCTAATAGCTTTCACTATACTATTCGTGCTAAAGAAGGATAAATAATTTAATTATGTATAAACGTCTAATAAATAAATGATAAAATAATAAAAAAACAAACACTTTTTACTACTAATAATAGAGTTTATAGATTGACTTTAAGGAGCTAAGTAGCTTATAAAATTTAATATACAAGACAGATTATATTAGATACGTATAGCTAAAGGACTTGAATAGATAATAGTATTTTAAATATAATATAAACTATTTAAATTCACGATCATGCCTATAGGGCTAACGAACGCCCTAGCCACGTTTTAGGTAGTAGTAAATAAGGCATTGCACGAATACCTAGATGAATTCTGTATAGTATATCTAGACAATATCCTAATATATTCGAGAGGCACGCTTAAGGAGTATATATAGCACGTATAAAAGGTGCTAGCCAAAATAAAGAAATATAGACTACTCCTATACCTAAACAAGTGTAAATTCTACATAATAAAAATAGAATATCTTAGATTTATAATCTTAAGGAAAGGCGTTAAAATAGGCCTAAAAATATTTATAGTATAAGAATTGTTATAACTTAAGTTAGTAAACGACGTTTAATCCTTCCTAAAATTTATTAATTTCTACTAAAAGTTTATTAAGGACTACACTAAGGTCACGGCACCTTTAATAGAGATTACTAAAAAGAAGTAAGGTTTAAGTACAAAAAAATAGTAAAAAGCGTTTTTTCTTAGCACCCCTTCTATAAATGCATAACCTAGAGAAATATATAAGGGTTAAAATAGATATATTATACTACGCACTAGAAGCGGTCCTCTTATAGTAGTGTAATAATAGAAAATAGAGACTAGTGGGCTTCTATTCTAAGAAGTTCTTAGGAGCAGAACTTAATTACAACGTTTATAATAAGGAGCTACTAAAAATAGTAGACGCCTTTAAATAATAAGAAGCCTAACTCACGAGAGCGCGCTTTAAGGTAGAGATATAAATAGATTACTAAAACCTTACTAGCTTTATATTAATAAAGAAGCTTAATAAATAATAAGCATAATAAGTAGAGTTCTTGGCGAACTTTAACTTTACTATATACTATTAATTAGGAATACTTAATAACGCAGTGGACGCCTTAAGTAGAAAATTAAATTTTATAAAAGATAAACCTAACCTGTATAACGCAGTGCTACTCGCAGGGAATAATAAGATAATTAAATATAACTAGCTAAAAATTAAGATTTACGTGGCTAGCCTATATTATACAGGACTAATAGTACACGATTTTTAAAATTATGGCCAACTCACCACCAAACAGCGAGAAGAGTACGACCTTTTTTATAATAAACTTAACGAAACGCGCCAAGAGTACTAATATAAGATTATTATAAAACTAGGCTATGAAAAAGCCTTAATTAGAAAATTATATAAATTATAAGAATAAGAATATCTAATATTAAAAAAATAATACGCTAGATCGCGAACAAATATACTAACTTTAAACTTAAGTAGGTGGTAACTAAGGTTATAAGTAACTTTTTAGCATGCTATAAGAATAAGCTAAAGGGATATAAGCCTTATAGACTATCATAACTATTATAAGTAGCTAAACGGCCCTAGTAGAGTGTAATAATAGACTTTATAGTAAAACTCCTAAAATTACTATAGCTAGGAATAAGGCAGATATGTAATATTATTATAGTAATAATAGACTGCCTAACTAAGATAGCTAAGTTTAGACCTATAGAAAAGTCTATAACGGCAGAAGAACTAGCTTATAAGGTGGATAACGTAGTGTCTATAAAACACAGACTTCTAAAGGAATTTATTATAGATAAAGATAAGCTCTTTACGTCTAAGTAATAAGATACTTTTATAGTAGCTCTAGGTATTAAGTAAAAGCTCTTAACAAGTTTCTACCCCTAGACTAACAGACAAACGGAACGTACGAATTAAACTTTAAAATAGTACTTATAATTCTACGTTAATAAATAATAAGATAATTAGGCAGAGCTACTACTAATAGTATAACTAGTATATAATAGCATAAGGTTAGGCACGACAAGGTACTTACCACGCTATATAAACTATAGATATAAGCTAATTATTATTAAGGTCTAAGAAATATAGAAAGTATTTTTACTAAAGCCTAAGATAAGGCTTAAAAGATAAGGGAACTTTATAAAGTCTTATAAAAATAAATTACTTAAAGAGCTCTTAAGACATCTAAGAATGCGAATAAATAAAGGACTAAAGAATTAACCTTTAAAAAAAGGGATAAAATTTTCCTATTATAAAAGAATTTAAAGATAAAACGACTTAGTGAAAAACTACATTACCTCTAAATAGGCCCTTTTAAAGTACAAGAAACTAAGGGCCCTGTTATAACTAAGTTACTTTCACTAAAGGGTACAAAAATATACCCTACGTTTTATAAATTACTTTTAAAACTAGCTTTACTAGACGCTCTAGTTAAGTCCTAGTTAGATCTAGAAGATAATAAGTATAAGGTTAAAGAAATTAAGAACCTAAAAGAGATTTAAGATTAGCTTAAATACTTAGTTAAATAGAAAAGATAGCTAGAACAATATAATACTTAAAAACTAAAGAAAAATCTTATAAACTATAGGAAATTAGTAATATATTACTACTGATAAAACCCTTAGATAGAAAATTAGCAAGAAAAAAAGAAAAAAAATTAAAGTTAAATAAAAAAGATTAGCCTATAACTAGCTTATGTTAGCTTCTAGAAATGCGAGTTGGGACAGTTCGCGAGTATTAATAGTAACTATACTCTTTAGATCCTCTTTCCCCTTCTCTTTCTCTAAGGCTTCTATCGCGTTAGTAACACGAAGATTATGCTAAGTATAAGCATGCTCCTTCTCTTAACCGTTACTAGCTCCCGCTTAAGGCGGGCAGCTAGCTCTTTAGTATAAAGAAGCTCTAGACGCTTCTTACACTTTTCCTTTTAAATAAGCTCCTAATCTTTCTTAGGGATCTATAAGCTATATTTAGTATAAACTAAAATATAATTAGCATACTACCTAAAGGCAGTATTTATAAAATAATATAACTTTAATTTTTAATACTACTTATAACCTAACGCTATTTTAAACCCTAAAAACTTTATTAGATCCGCGCGAGCACGACGTTTTATAATAAAAAATAAAAAACTTTTAGTACAATTAGTAAGGTAAGAAAAATTAAAAGGAGGCTACAACCTCCCTTAAAAAGTAATAATACGTACTTTTATAAGAATTAAAACTAACACGCTAATAGTATAATAATATAATAAAATAAAATATTAAGATAATAGCTTTAACAGAGGGGATAGTGTTATAATTATAAGCCTTATAAAAATAATGGAACAAGATAATTACGCTAAGAGAGTTATTATTAGTAGAATCATTAAGGCGGAAGAATATAAGGAAGCGTAAGGTAGCTTAGGTTAGTAGTTACGTAATAAGGTCCTGTATAATGTAAGATTTTATAAGACCTTAAAAGTCCTAGGGATCCTAGGGTCTTAGCAGGAATATAATAATAATAATAATAATAATAATAATAATAATAATAATAATAATAATAATAATAATAATAATAATAATAATAATAATAATAATAATAATAATAATAGTGAAGGCTAAGATAAATAGTATATAATTTAATGATTTCTTTATACCTTTCTTACTACTTATAGTGAACTTAATATACTACAAGTATATTTCTTATAATAGATTAGTAAATCTCCTAGTTAGTTATTTTATAGTTTATTTTAAAATTAAATTATTCGCATACCTTAGTGTTATCTTTCTAAGCTGTTATGAGGCTCTCACACCTTGTTCCGATCTGGGTTAGGGCAGTAAGGTATCGTGGCACTTTACAGATTATTTAGTAGTATAAGTTAATGCGACACTTAGCGCGAGGCTAGATAATTTAATCTTATAATAAAGTAAGATAACTATTAGTCTATATAAGAGAACGTACTCGCACAGAGTAGTAGTAGTAGTAGTAGTAGTAGTAGTAGTAGTAGTAGTAGTAGTAGTAGTAGTAGTAGTAGTAGTAGTAGTAGTAGTATTAATTAACGTCTAGGAACATAATGTTCTAGCCTCCCATGGGGCATGGAGACGCGCCGAGCAACCATTTAGGGCTCGCTAAAGTGGTGAGGGCGTTTCTTGCTATGTAGCTATTGCTATCTCTTATAGTGGCTTATAAGAGTCCGCCCCCCTTCGTGCAGGGGCTAAATCCTTGTCTTCTTGCCTGTAGGCTGAGGTGTCAGGTTATATCTATTATACATATAAACTTATTCTATAGGGTTAACAAGCTCTAGTAGAAGTTAGAAATCTTTTGGCTCAAGTGCCTTCAGGTATTCCACGCCCTCCCTAGTGGTGCTTAGGGGGCACGCTGGCCGTTTCGGCCAGTAGCGGAACTTTCGAACTAATCGTGGGCAGTGTACAATGTGGTTAGGCGCCAGGTCTGCTCTGCAGGGGCATTTAGTAACGGCGTCTTTATGCCTAAACTTCTTATAGTACCAGGCGTAGTGTCCGTGGCGGGTGCGCATGGACAGCAGCTTAGTAAGCGCTAGTTGTTAGAGGGTAAGCTCCTTTGGCTGTTTTGCAGGGCAGTAAGTGAGGTCCCACTATATATACCATTTTAACAACTTGGGCGAGCGGGCGCGCCACCAGTCCATCTTAGCGCTCCTAGTGTGGGCGCGGACGTCTAACTTAAGGCCTAAGACTATGGGCTTAGCTACCATGCCGTATAGAGGTTAAGGGGACTTTGCTACGTCGTTAGCCAGCTAATCTACTAAATTATTCCCTTCTATTTCGCAGTGACCTAGGGCCCACCAGACAGCGATGTTTAGGTTCTCTATTGTCTCCTGGCACCTGACGAACGCCTACTATAAGGAGGGGGACGAGTTGCCTCTTATATACTATATAATAAAAGTACTATTAATGCACATGTATATGCGTCTTAGCTAATAGGCAGGCGTATTAAGTGTGTAGGCGAGTCCTCGCCACGCGCCAATAGCTTTAGTATTAAAAATATAGGACCTAGGGTTAAGGGAGCTATTACCCTATAAGGTAAGGGCCTGCCCTTTATATACGGCGTAGCCATATATGACGTGCTTAACGCCATTAATCTATTATTTAGAGCTATCTAAGAAGATAATAATAGCGGTTAGCAAGAGGAGAGCCTACTACTCCTTAAAGTAACAGGCGGCGTCCTTCTTAGCCACTTAGCCTGTGGGGTCGATGCGGCTCCTGGGGGAGTAGTAGGGGGCGCGGAACTCCGGTCGGGGTACTAGGTTAAGAATCTATGCGAGTTACTATACCGTTAAGCGGGCTCTCTATAGGAGGCCTGCGCCTTAGCCTCTTCTAACTATAAGTAGGAGGGTCCTAGCAGTAAGCGAGTGTTTATTATTAATTATTAGTAAGTATGCCGCGAAGCAAAGCTTACATGTCTTAAGTACTATTACTACTAAGGGGAGTCCTGCGTCCCGGAAGACAGCGGTGGTAGGTGTGGTCTAATAGGCTAGTACAATAGCTCTATATACCTATATAAGGACTTTATTAAGTGCGTTAATGTGCCAGCCTAGTCAGGTGCTCACCTAAGCGCTTCTTAATTAGTATATAATTTTAGAGGGCTTTGTCCTGCCTCCGTACCAGGCCTTCGCGCCGTACAGGAGCCATAGGAGGACGCAGGCAATCACCGCCTTACGGAGGGACCCTAGCGAGGGGCTGTGTTTAATCCGAGCTAGACTACGGATGTAATATGCGACTACTCTTGTCTTAGTAGCGCGGATTACGACGTAGGCCTTAGGTAAGCTTTTAGTTAAACTACACGCCTAGCTAGCGCAGGGCCTTGTTCTCACTCGTAGGGAGAATAGGGTGTATGGTAAAGTTCTTATTAATAATGCAGGGAGGGGCGTAGTCTCCTTTCTATCGTGTAAGGTAGATTATTTTAAGCTTGTCTAGTAAGAAAGCGATCTTATTATCTACGCTATATCTATTAATCTTATAAACGTCTTTAGCAAGTTGTTTAATATTAAGGTTAAGGCTGTAAGAGGCTTTGTATAGGCAGATATTGTTAGCATATCCGAATTATAGCGTGGTGTCCTAGAGGTGGAGTTCCGCCAGGTATCCCCCGCACTGTTAAAATCTGCCATAGGCGGACTTCTTGCTAGTGGCCAATCGGACGATAGCTCCGGTTCTGCATAAACACCAAGATTTATAAAGTTTGGCTGTAGATTCTTATACAATCTATATTTTTACTCGTACTTAACTTAAATTACTTAATAATTAAGCTCTTAGTAGTGTTAATTAACTTAATTATTTGCAGTCGGCGGAGGTGCTCCTGCTAGCACTTAGGGCGTACTTTAGGCCTACACATAGGCAGTTGGCAGAGACTACACCCAAAGCGCGTACGCGGAGTACGCTGAGGAGGTCGAGGAGACTGTAAATTGCCTTGAACGTGACCTAGAGCTACCCTGGGAGGCTAAGACTTGTGCTAGCGTCGCCCACGCTCCGCACAAAGTATATAAGTCTTTGCCTATTTATACAGGTTTACGGAGCGATAGGAGCTCTCCTCAGCGACAATAACGTTGTCTAATCTCTTGCGCTTTACTCCTGCGTTGTAGAGACGCGTCCCGCGGTTAAAAAGCTGCTTAATAAGGTTATATAGGAACCTTTTATGGCCGCTCCTTTTAGCAGCGGTAGCGTTAGAGTATAAGGATAGCCTGTACGCGTTATTAAGCGTTAGGTTAAGTAAAAAGTAGAGTAAAGGTTGCTAGGTACAACGCTTAACTTGCTAGGTTAAGTAATACGCCTTCGTTTGATTAAAGCGATTAACCTTAGTTTTGTAATAATTATAGTCGTTAATTATCTGCGGTATGCCTAGCAGCCTTACAGGCTTGTTGCTAAAGGCTTTTTTAAAGATCCCTTTGTTGTTTTGGCTCATTTTAGAGCGTCGGCGGAGCTTTATGATGACCTAAATCGCTGGTGGCGACTATCGTTAGCGTGCTAAGGCCATAGTGTTAAGACAACAAACTTACGCTCTGCGACGGTAGAGGCAAAAAGGATAACCTAATTGTCTCTCCACGCTGCCTGTAGGACTTCTCCGCTCTTTAACAAGTCCTATCTAATCTCTCCCCACTCCATGTGCTTTATAAACTGCGTTTTTAGATGCATAAAGCTGCTTGAAAAGCGCTCCTTTGCCACTTTCTAGCGGGCGCGCCCTTTAACGCTAACGTCCTTAGCTTATAACTCTACGCGCGCAGCGTCTTTAAAAGTCTCTTTAGTTATTATCTTAGTTATCCAGACTGTCCCTGCGCAACTCACACCTTGCCGCCGTAGGTATTTAAGCATAGGTATAGTGTTAAATAGATTATTGTCCTACACAATATAGAGACCCGACGGAAAAAGGCGCTAATTATTAGCGTTAATAGCAAAGACAAGAGCGATAGGTACTAACTTTATAGGTATAAAAGCCTGCGCGTCAGCGTTAGTAAAGGTTAGTAAATTAATAGGGCCGCGGCCTTTGCCTCTAGCATAAAATAACTAGTTTAGAATAACTCTATTGTTTGCTAGACACTAGATTTTAAAGCCCTTAGGTGTAGGCTTTATCTTAATAATTACTACCTCGCTAGCACGTCTAGTAAATCTAGTAATAGCCTTATTAACGCAAAGGTGCTTACCAGGGCGCTAGTACTGTAGAGAGCGCGCGCGGAGGAGCTTTGAGAGATTTTACACCCTGCCAAAAGGTAACTAAAAAGTCTAACTAACTTCCGCAGTGTATAGGTAGCGATCTAGCTAGTGCCAGCGCGTACAGCCCATGAAGTCGTTAAGCTTGTGAGTAGGCGTGTTTTTATGACCGCGACTCCAATATTCTGCCAGCGACGGCTCTCTGTAGACGGCTATATATACGATAATTGCAAAGTACGTATATAGCTCTCCTGGCGACGTAGGTTTCCAGCCTCTCGCGGAGGGTAGCTAAGGGTGCGCATAAGCAGCGCGATTATTAGTAAAGTATGCGATCTACTCTATAACCTCGGCGTTAAAAAATAAGTTAAAGAGGGCAATTAGAGAGCCTCTGTTAGTACCCTTAGGTAAATTAGCAACTCCAAAAGTACGTAGGTTGTTAATTTCGAGAGGTCTCTATTGCGGTGGCCAGACTTGTCAACAATCAAGCCAATTAAGCCGGTCTAGCCTAATATGGTAATTCACTAGCTCGTGTAGGCCAAGATATTACTAAATTTGGTTAGATCGGCTTGATTGGCTTGATTATTAACAAGTCTGGCGGTGGCGGCGTGGACGGTAAGTTAGGTAAAACACCTCGTTTTTGTAAGTATTTTGTGTATTTTACAAAGTCAGGATCGTTGCTAACGATAGACGCAGGATTTAGCATGTTTACATGTAGTAGCAATTTTAAAAAAGGTCAATTTTGGCTGTAAAACAAAAATTGCCGTCATTACAATTCAAATTTAGTGTTAAGATTAACTAGACGCTGATTAGCGCGTTGTTTGTGGCAGATTTTGACAGTGCGGGGGATAGCATATAGATAACAGGTGAAAAGGGCGAGCCCTGTGGGGTGCCGCAAGCCACTAGGTGGCGGCCAGATTAGTGTTAGCTATAGCGAATAAGTATATATTGGTTCGTGAGAATGTTGCGCGTGAGCACAAGGACTTTTTAGTGCTAGCCTTGTCCTTTTATTTAGTGTAGTAGTCTATTAACAAGGAGGGTATTAAAGGCCCTAAGCGCGTCTATAGTAATTATAGTAACGTGCTAGCCTTTGCTAAAGGCTAGTTCTACTTCGTAGGTGAAGGCAGCAATTAAGTCCATAGCTAACCTTTTTAGTAGAGCCCCCCTATGTTAGGGGCTTAGTACGCCGTGTAGCATAGCTAAGTAGGCTATACGCTAGGCGGTACTCCTTTTAAATCCCTTGCCAAGGCAGAGTAGCATGGCGAGGGGTCTTATAGAGCCTAGGACTGTGTAGTCCTTCTTATTAAGCTTCTTAATAAACACAATCTCCCCGTCCTTTTAGGCGGCAGGATAGTAGTTAAGTTTAAGTAGGTTGCGGTAGATGTCGCAGACGTACTGTCTAATGTATTTCTAGCATGCTATAAGTAGCCAGATAGTTATGCTATTAGCGCCTAGTAAGGTGCTAGAGACCCTAATTACGCAGCGCTCCGTCTCTTTAATAGATAGGTACGTGTCCTAAGGGATGGTAGGGTTCTCTTGTGGGGAGGGCGGTTCTAGCAGGTTGTCTTTCGCCGTGAATCTATAGAGTAGTGCTTATTAAAGCATCTTAGTCTTGTCCTTGTCTTTCGTTGCCTTTATGCCTCTAAAGACTATTAGTGCCTAGGTTCTAGTAGGTTCTAGCTTGTGCTAGTTAATAATTTGGAATAGTTCCTAGTTATCTTTTATATTATTTATAGTATATTGCTAGTATTCCTTCTTTATCTTATAGACTATTACTAGGAAAGTGCGCGTCTCCTTAGAAAGGCCCTAGCTAGCGTGGCTGTCTAGCGAGTTTAAGTATGCCTGGTAATCTTATTTGCAGGCGTTTGTCTACTAGGGCGCTAAATAGCCTGTCCCTCTTTTCTTCCTGCCTACTATCTTTAGGGCATTAGTAAGGACTTCTTCTAAGGTAGTAATACGCTTATTAACGTGCTTGCGAGTGCGTAGTCTGTCTAAGCTAAGAGCGCCCTTTATTCTACTAGTAATAGCGTTAATAAATAGCGGGAGCTTTATAGTAGGGACCCTATATTAGAACTAGTTAAGTGGCTCTTATCCCTTTTTAGGTATTATAGTAACTAGCGTGTTGTGGTCTAAGCTATAGTTTATGTCTAATTGTATAGCTGTGGTAGCGAAGGGGATATTATAAAAGGAGAGGTCTATAACGTGCCCCGCACGGTGGGTAGGAACTCCGGGCTCGCCAATATAGTCTATGCTACTGTCTATGGCCTATTAGGCTAGTTTAGCGCCGTCTTGTGTGGTCGTGACTCTAGGCTCGAATATATCATGTTTAGCGTTAAGGTCGCCCCTAGCAAGGTACCTGTTAGGTAAGGTAAGGTAGGTAATGTAGTTAAGAACAGGCGTAGTCTATAGCGCCTAGTAAATATTAAGTATTAAAATTCTATTAACGTTAATCTACTATATATCCTAGTTATAAAGTAGGTTACGTAGTGTAATTTTTAATTAGTTGCCCTTGCGGGTAAAGAGAAGGACCTAAGGGCGTTCTGCCTCCTAGGTCTCCTAGCTATCCTAGCTATTTACTAGTAGGTAGAGGTTATAGCTAGGGTAGTTTGAAGTGCGTGTGCCTGGCCAAGTAGCTAGCTCTTACATGTAAATAATGTTAATACCCTCTATAAAAGCGATCTTAAGGGTGGCTATATATGCTAGGCTGCTTCTACTAATATTTATCTAGTATACTTTAATATTAGCGTCCTTAGGTAGGGTAAATCTGCGGTAGTTGTTCCTTATTAACTTAAAGATTTGTCTATAGTCTGGTCCTCTTATAAGGAGGACTAGGTGTAATTGTCCTGTCTTATGCTTCTAGTAAAGAGCGTGGCGAGGTTTAGGCTATCGCTAATTAGCGCAGAGGATTATATAGGCCTACTTAATAAGCGTGGGGCCGCTTGTTGTAAGGAGGTGTCGGGGTACGGGGTTAATTATTAAGGTCCTCTTAGGGGACAATAGCTTAGGGCCACTAGTTTCTACTCTAGTCTGGTATTGTCTTCTCTGCTAGGGGAGGTGTCTTGGCCCTAGGCGGTAAGCTCGGGTTAAGGCTATAGGTTATATAACTAGTTAAAGGCCTTTTGTCTAGCGCGTCTTAGTGTCGCTAGTTCGTGGCAAGTTAGTTAGATAATGCAATTATTCACCCTCCTAGGTTTTACTAAGTAGGTATTGTTGTCTGCGGCGTGTAGGCCGCGATAGTTAGGGCATTATTATTTATAAGCGTAGTTATCTCCTATTAGGCTTTCGTGCTTACTAAGTTTCTTTTTATAGTTATAGTAGCGGGGTGCGCGTGTGCATTATAACGCGTTATAGTAGCCCTAGTAGCTAGGGTTATAGCGTTTTATAGCCTGCTTCTTAATTATCTCGCGGGATAGGTCGCTAGTACTAAAAAGGCAAAAAGCTACCGCAGGCTTTTTAAAGGACACTATCTAGGTAGTATGTCTAAATTAATTAGAGTTGTGTTAGGAGGGGCGATAGTTAATAGGGTATTGTTTTATCTGCGTGTAAGCCTCTTTTACTACTATTTAGAGGGAGTAGGGCACGTCTTCCCCTAATAGCAAGCAATAGCTACTAGGTACTTTAGATATAGCGTAATTAACCTATCGTATAGGCAACTTAGCGCTGTTAGCTTTAATAGATCTTATTATTAATTCTTTCTTTTCCTGTTCTATAAGCTGCTATTATATATTATTAGAGGCTAAGGTAATAGCCCACCCTGTGCGGGTCCTTATAGCCATAGGGATAGCGCTAAAGTTAAGCCCTATAGCGGCGCAGATAGCCGTTCGTACAGCGAAGGCAGAGGTCTGGCCTAGCTAGTTAGCCAGATTCGCGACTGTGAGCAGGACCCGTGGGTCTACTACCTATCTAGGTGTAGTTTGCCGCCTGGTCGTAGTTGTAGATTTCCTGCTGCCAGCTATGGTCGTGTATCCACTATCTTTGTGGGAGGCGGATGCGACACTTGCCCATGTTATCTAAGGCTAGGCGACAAGATCGCTGTTGCTGTCTATAGTGTAGGTAGTAGTTATTAAGTTGTAGCTAGTCCTAACTATATTAGGACGAAGGCTTGGCGTGGCCAAATTTTTTAGTATCTGTATAAGGCGATTGCGAAGGGTAAAGGCAGCCGCTAGCTCCTTTAGGCGCTTAAAATTAGTAATATAGTAGTTAATAGCTTTAGCTATAACTATTATAACTTTTTTTTAGGTCTCTGCCGCCTTGCGCATAGCTATAAGGTAAGAGTTAAGGGCGTTAGCTACTATATCTATAGTAGCTCTTAGGCGGATAGGCACGCCTCTACTAAAGGAAAGGCGTCTTAGAGGGCGGATATTAGTCTATTAACGCTTCCTAAAGCGGTGCTGGATGTTAGTCTGCCGCGCAGACTTAGGGTCTGGGGGGCAAGTCACTATAGAGGGCCCCGGAGGGGGCCTCTAAGGCGTCTCTATCGCTATCATTAGCCTACCGCACGCGTGCGGTGCCTGAAGATGGCTAGAGTAGGATTTTAGGTGAAACTAAGATGAGCAAGGTAAAGATTTAGTAGTTTTACCACTTTCTCAAAATTCCAAAAGTTGGTGTTGGTGCGTACTCGTACAGAAGATATATAAGTTAACTATAAGAAGTATAATAAAGAAAACTACCTATATATATACTTGCTTTACTTAGTTACTTAGTGCTACTAATTAACTAAGTAGTTACGTGCCTTACTTTATTACTTAGTACTACTAATTAACTAAATAGTTACGTAACCCTAAAGCTAGCTTCTTAGCGTACTAGTTAACCCGTTCCTTAGCCGCTTGTCCTTATAAGCGCCTATTCCCTATTGTCTAGTCCTAGTTTATAACACTATCTCTCCCTTCCTAGTCTTTGTCCGCGAAGAACTATGCCTGCTAACTAAATAACTAGCACTTATTATTATTACGAACTTATTTCTACTATTAAAGCGTACGGGAGTATTATAGTATTAAAGTATTTTAACTATAAAACCTATTCGCGAGTCTATAAGGTGTTAATTTATTTAGAAAAATATAATAAGTGCCTAAAGAGGGGCGTAAAGTGTAACGTAGCTATTACTTATAATAAGTTCTTTTATTTAGTTACTAAGAAGTAAAAATTAGATACGTAAATTCTAGAGGCGTAAAAAAAGTAAGATATAGTATTTAAAATAATATATATAGCGCGTGCAAAAGAAAAGTATTTAGCTAAATAACTAGCTTTAAACGCGAAGCGTGCTAAGGAGGTAATTACTATTAAGAGCGCTGCTTTAGAGGAACTAGAGAAGGACCCTCCTTAGCCTGCTTAGCCAAATGGCCTGGTCGAGCTAACTCCCCGTGTCTGGTTGGCTGCGGAAGAACTTCCCCTCGATTTCTAGGACAACCCGGCGCCTTTGTCGTCCTAGGCCCGCCTAGGACGTGGGGCCTCGGGATGCCCTTTGTGGAATTTCTCCAAGGCCTCTTTGCAGTTAGTAAGGTTCCTCGCTGGTTCCCACGTGTTGTGGCTTTCCGGCCATCCTTCCCACTTCACCAGGTACTTGTACTAACGCCCGATCTTTTATAGATCCCTAATTACTTTAACCTTATACTCCTTATCCTTAAATTAAAGTTGTGTTTCTAGTTCGGCGTTTAGTGGTGCTAGTTCTAATAATAACTTATAGTAGACTAGGTGGATCCGTGCATCTATAAGTAACTATAGTTTAAAATTAACTAGTCCTCTAACCTCTTAAATTTTAAATAGTCCTTTTTAAAGGTTATCTAGTTTTTTACTTAGTCTTATTATCTTAAAAAATTTTCGCGAGAGGAGGACTCTATCCCCCTTTTTAAAGGTTAGTCTTATAATCCTTTTCTTATTTACCTATTACGCTATTTATTCGTTACGCCGCGTAATATTCTTATATAGTATTTTATATAGATCTTATATAAATTTAGCTTTATTAACTGCGTCCTTTATAATGCTCTAGATATCTAATAGATCCTAGTAAGTTGTTGGCTCACATCCATGGTTAGCGTAATATAGCGAGTATCCTGTAGTCGCCGATCTTGTGCTATTATATACTAGCTAAGCTATTAGTAATAGCTTAACCTAATTATCTTAAAGCTTGTTTACATATAACGTGGTTCACTACCGAGCGGGCCAACCCCACCGAGCGGGCCACTTTTTAAAAGTTAGTCTATTGCGAAGCGCCTCCTATAACACCACTATAATTTACTATAATTCGCAGAATATAGAAATACTATTTAGACTTATTACTATTAGATGTATCTATAATTTCTACTGCGTAGGTGCGAGCGTTGTGGCCAGCTTCGCCGCAACGTCTGTAGCGCCTCTGCCCGCGCACCCTCTTTATAGACTCTTTACCCTCCTTTTGCCCACTACTATCCTTTTTAGCTATTAAATTAACTACCTTTCCTACTATAAGTATTTTAGCTGCCTAAATATACTTCCTCTTTTAACTTTTTACTTTTATTACTATCTCTACTACCTTATAAAGCCTTGCTATTTTTTATCGTATTAACACTATTTCGTGCCCTATTAATATAATACGTTTATTAAGCTGCTTAACAGCTCTAAAAAGTAAAGAAACTAGTGAATCTCTATGCTTTTGTACACGCTTATAAACTAGCGTTAACTAAGCCTCTATCTTACGAAGGTTACTTAGTGTTTTTAATTCCTATAGGGTGCCTTCTGCGTTAGGTGGAGTTGGCGTACAAAGAACCACATTAAGTCTTGATAACACCGCCTCTAGGTCGTGTAGGACTAATCTAGCGTCTTTAAAGCCTACGTAGATATTCGCCTTTGTTATTGCCTTCTTAAAAGCTACTTTAAAGGCTAGTAGAAAGGCCTCCTTCTTAATCTACTTAGTGCCGTACCGTGCTAAGCTACTAATCTCATTACTATACGCCCGCTTTAAAGGCGAAAAATAACCTACATTAAGTGGCTGCAAGAGGTGTGATGGGTATATAGAGAATAATAATCTTCTCTTCCTTATAGTATTTATAGAATTCGTGTGAGCAGTAGCTCTTGTGGCTATTTATAATTAGTAGCTAGTGTGCACCTACACTACGCGCTTTAGTATAGGTATTAAAGTACCTTAGCTAGGCAAGGCTAAGCTTGTTTAACGTCTAGCTATTAGGACTAACTTTAATAACCTAGTCTTAGGGTAGATTATAGAACCAGGACGTGATTAGGACCTTGCTAAGGAAGATAAGAAAGGGTAGTAGAGCCTAGCCTTTAGCGCTAACTCCCTAGATATTAGTAACTTACTTATAATTACTAAGTTAAATCTTCTTTAGGTTGCTTCGCTTCTTAGAGCCTGTAAAGACTATCTAACCCTGTATTACCCCTATCATGAAGCCTGTCTCGTCGAAGTTATACATATCGTTATTAGTAATACTATACTTAGCCTTAGTATTAGTAACTAGCTTAAACTAGGGCGTTATAACGCGTAGATCTTTATTTAGGGCTTACTAATAATTATATAAATAGCTTCTTTAAAGCTTAATTTCTAGCGTACGCGTCTTAAGCCTGTCTACTTAGTGCTTACTAATAGGCTCTCCACCACGCTTAGTAAGTAGATTATTAGCTATATCTTAAACTATATCTCTTGTTACACCTATTCCTCGCTAGTTAAGCTTAAGTATACATTAGACTAGAGCCTCTTCCTCTAGCTTAGTTAGCTTCTTTAAGTTAGGCTCGCGATCGCGTCGAGAAAGGGCTTCTTAGCGTTATTATTATACTATTATTTAAGGCACGCTAAAGGCTATAATAACGCGTCTTTTACTCTTATCGCAATCTTTAATTATAGCTTAGATAGTAAGCTATAGTACGCTTTTAGTATAAGGTTATTACGCGTTATGTTATGATAGCATTATAGTATAAGCTGGAGGTGGGCTATATTTAGCAAAGTTGGCCCGCTCCAGTGATGTCCATGGATGGATTGGATTAACGAATCCATCCATATCCATCCAATCCAAACAGCCCATGGAAATCCAATCCATCCACGTAGATTGTTCTATACCTAATTAGGCGTTGTCTAGACCTAATTAAGGTATTAAATTAGTAGTTTTGTCGTCTAATAGTTTTCCTGTAGCTTATTAAGGCAAGCGACCCAAAAAATTATAATATCTAAACTTAACCTTACCTAGTTTAACGAAACTTCTATAATACCTATTTAATAGCTCTAAAACGGTCAAAGCTACTTTTATTTAGTATTTTCTTAAATCCCGCGACTTATCTTTGCTAGTTATCTAATTATCTATTAAAATGCGCCTTTAGTTAGATAGCGAGCGCCTACGGCACCAACGCACAAGGACCTCTCTAAAGCCACCTAGTATCTCCCTACCTACGCTAATAATTATAGAAGCTTCGGAGGCTATTAAGACGCCTATTAAAGGGGTAAAATAATAAATTAAGTTAAATTCTGCGTTGTCGCAAACCCGTAAGCGTGTCTAGGCGCCAGAAGTAGCGTTAGTGCCGGACTCACAGGGCTCCCCATAACTATCCGTTCTATTAACTTAAAGTGGCCAGCAGAGTAGTAGTACGTATAGTATAAACTTATAGTTACTTAGTATATCTATTAACGATGTTTATGGCTCTATTGCTAACCCCGTTACTATAGATACTAGTGTTAATAATTAGCTTAATTCTTAATTAGAGGCATTAGAATTAACTTCGCAACATACTACCCTAATTTAATTAGTATTAGCTAGAGACTCTATACATGCCATGAAACGCCGCGAGATTAAAATATTAAGCTTTAATTACTTTTAGGTTAACTTTACTAATAACTAGGCGTTTAACACTTATACTAAGGTATACGATCCTAAAGGGAGGCTTAACTTATAGATCTAGAAGTATAGCGTCCTACTTAAAAGCACGAATAAGAAGACATTTACTTAGTTCTTCTTATATAAACCGTGCTATATTGACTACTTTAAGGCAAAGATCCTTAATATAAGAAAGGGGTATAGGTTAGTTACTAGCTATCTTAAGAAACATAAGATCTTTAATCTAAATTATTAGCCCCTTATAAGGCAGGATAAAATAGATTAGTTCGCGCTTAATATATCTTCTCTAAAAAGTTTAACTACTATTAATACTATAGCGTCTTCCTTTAACGTTGATAAGTTCTATCAACTTTTAGTTAAATAGATCGTTATGTTAGGATCTGAACATGTATGGAACGCGGAGGACCAACGGGCCTTAGTAGAAGTAACACTCGGCGGGGTCGCGTAACCGGGGTCACGTGATATACCATCTAGCCAAGACATACTATCCTGCCAAGATTGTGGAAGGTGCACCATTCACGGACGGCGCGACTATCTATTAGAATCTAGGGATGGTAGAAAGAGAGATAGACGGTAAGGTTTACCCCTCTGGTATATAAACCTACACGAATACCCTTAAGGCATTCGTGTTTAACCTGTTTATTAATCTATCGTTTGGATCTGACTAAGCAACCTTGTTGATTTGATTATGCTGTACACACCTTTGATACTAACACCCCAGTGACAAGCGCAAGCTATCACTACACCCTCTCCCGTCCTACCTAGTACTCCTGCCCGAGAACCAACCTTAGCCCATTTAGGACTAGCTATCCTAGATGGAACCTAACACGTTATAAGCAGGATCCCCTTCGTTAAGCTAGATGCTAAGAAGCTCCGTAAGGTGTTTTAGTATCTTAATTTAGCTATAAAGATGCCTCGCGCAATCCCATCTCATAATATAATAAGGCGTAGGATCTCCGTGGAGTACGCACGTTGGAAGGATGTGGTTGCTGCCTACCTGGACTAAGCTATTACGAAGATTTACCTAGCCTTCGACTTATAGACTTCTAGTAATAATAAGTTGTATAATGGTGTTATCGCACAGTTTCTTAATAAGAAAGGTAATCTACAAAACCTTCTCCTTACTCTTAAAGCTGTAAAAGATACCTATACTAGTAGAAATATTACGGCATTACTATAGGGGGTTATCTCTTACTAGGGGCTTTAAGACCGCGTAGGATATCTTACCTCTAACAACGCTATAGCTAATAATACAGTAATAGACGCTCTAGGGGAGATTTTTAGGGAGAATTAGCTTAACTTTAACCCTAAGTAGTAGTATATAAGGTGTATAGGGCATATCTTTAACCTTATCGCGAAAGCGCTAATGTTTAGAGCTAATACTAGTGGCCTAACTTAGGCAGAGGAGGTAGCATTTTTTAAGCAATATAAAGCTTATAGGACTATTAGAAATCTTCGCAATATTATTAAATAGATTAAAAAAAACACCTTAAGAAACGCCAGGTTTATTGCTGCTTAGGAAGTTCATCCTGGATAGGTGCGATTAGATAGCCTTATAAGACCTTTACAGTTAATACTTAGTAACGCCACCCGCTAGAATTCTATATACTTAATAATCGAGCGAGCTATAGTGCTTAAAGAGGTGCTCGACGACTTTTATAAAGACAAATTATAGTCTCTTAATAATACTAGATCGCAGCGGCAAAGTAGTAGCTAGTAAAGTTAATCTATTAGCTACTATTAACTAGATCTCCGTCTTTCTATAGCCAAGTAGCAGTACTTAAAGGAGAATCTTAAGCTTTTTAAACCTCTAAACAAGCTTACTTTACGCCTCTAAGGTTATCTTAGTAATAGTAATAATAATCCTTAAGAGTATAGTAATATTAGATAGTTATATACTTTACTAGACAATCTCCTAATAGACCTTAAAGCTTAAGAACTTTAAGCACGAACGAATAGAGATATCTAGCTTAAACAGCGTCTTTACAAAGGCTGGGAGACGGCATCGAAGTACTACACCTTGTTTACAGAGTCTCCGGCCTACACGGTGGCAATCGTCTTAGATCCTACCCGGGACATAGATTACATCCGTTCTTAATAGGCAATAGAGCATCTAACGTAGCCAGGTATCGCATAAGGATAGATCGAAGAGCTGTACAACCGTAATTATAAAGACAGAATAACACTTAACTAATAGGAGATAGACCTATCTTCTTCTAAGACTACCTAAGCGCTCTTAAGATAGGAGACCTTTACGCGAAAAGGTTAAGTAAAGGTAAATAAGAAATAATAGGCAGACAGCGACAAGTTAGTAAAGTACCTTAAGCTTTTTTAGTTTGCTATTAATATTCCTCCTTTTATTTAGTAGTAACAGGATAAGCAACGACGACGCTGGCTAAGAGTATCTTAGATAGCTCTTAACGTACTTTCTGCCATACCTATAAGTAATAGACCTAAGAGAGCTTTCAGCGGCGCAGGTAACCTTATTACGAAGCCCCGTAATTATCTTAGTAATAATATTATAGGGCATCACGAGTGTATGGCTTTATAGGAGAGGGCAGGATTAATTAAGATTAGTAATAACTCTGTAGAGGACTTAGACAAATTAGATAATATAGATAAGGAGATATTAGACTAAAACTTTACGCGCTATTTTTTATAGTGCTCTTTTCTCCTATATTAAAATACTAAGGCACTTTATTAATCTATTTATATTATATTGTTAATAGGGTATTAATGTGTTATCTAGTTCGAGCGCCTGCGTGGCTAAAGTAATAATTCTTAATACTAAAATAGCTATTAAGATAGATATACTTAATACTAAACGCTAGAATAAGCTTTTGCGACATCTGTAGCGTCCAATAGTGGAACATAATAAGCTTAAAACGGATGGATTAGATTTCCATGGATTTTGTGGATTTTGCATGGATGGATATCCAATCCATCCGTGAACATCACTGGCCCGCTCGGTGGAGTTGGCCCGCTCGGTGGTGAACCACGTTATCTAGAGATATTATTCTAACGTTTAGTTTATTTACTTAGTTTAGCTATCTATCTTAGGGTGAAGACTTATTATAAGCTTATACTTAATTCCTAATTTGGCTATAAACATGGTCTAGTATAATAATATAAATATCTTGGCCCTGTTTGTGATAAACTCGTTAGGTTATCTAACCTATAATATTAGTTCTTATTCTACTATATAGGTTAGTTCTTCTACTAATATAGCTTCTTTAATTGGCATAAACCTTAACTCCTTAGTAAGTTAGTAGATTATAACTAAAATTAAGTTATAGGCATCCTTGTTCCCTAGTGCTAGTAATACTAGTAACTTCACGATAAAGTCTATAGTTACGCTTAACTATAGTCTTAGGGGCAGCTTTAGTAGCTATAAGAGGCTATAGGGCTTATATCTCTTAGGCTTATTCTTATAACAGGCTAAATAATTACCTAAAACCTTCTATACTGCCTAGCGTAGCCTAGGGATAGCATATTCGTTTACGATTTAACGCGTTGTTTTAGCGATCCTTAGGTATTCCTAATCCTTATCTTTATATAACTTTTTAATTAGTAGCAGAGCTATCTGCTTCCTAATCTAGATATAGTTTTAATAGTCCTGTGCTATTAATTTTATAGCTTAGTAGAAATTATACGCTTAGTAATCCTTGTCCGTGAGCTTTCTATAATCCTGTATCCTATCTATAGCTAGTCTATAATAGGTTAAGTCTACGCGTCGCACTTCTAGTACTAGCGTAAGTTATATTTTATTATAGTAAAAGGTTCCGTCCTTCGCGTAGGTTAGGATTACAACGTAATTACCCCTGTCGTCTTTTTCTATAAGGTCTAATTATTTACTAAGTATATCTGCTACAGCGTTTGCGCTCCCTAGTAAATGCGTAATATAGAAGTTAAATTCTACTATTTATTTAGACTATTTAGCCTATTGTTAATTAAGCTTCTTAGTCGTCGTAAAGCGGGTTAGGTTAAGGTAATTAGAAAATATTTCTATTTAATACTTAGCTCCCTTAAGCTATGCTTCTTATTATTTAAAATAGTTAATAATAGCTAGTAATTCTTTATTATAGATTTTATAATTAAGCTCTACTCCTAAGAGCTTTCTTACGTAATAGAAGACTAGTCTCTACTTCTAGTTATTATATTCTTATAGTAGCACGGCCCCTAGCGCATAATCCGATGCGTTTATATAGATATAATGTTGCCGCTCTGGGTCGTATATCTGTAGTAGGGGTGCCGTTAAGAATAGGCGCTTTAGTTATTTAAAAGCTTACTTTTCTACCTCCTATAGAGGTCGCCATTTTCCTGTCTTTATAAGTTCTGTTAGTAGAGCGGTGACTTTTAAGTAGTTCCTAATAAATTTATAATAGAAGTTAATAAAGCCTAAGAAGGTGTCAGATAGAATAAGCTGCGGTGAGGTCAGATCTGTACAATCGAGCAGGGACCACTTGGCTTGGCACACTACCGTGTCTGTGCGCGCAACGCCCGACTTCGCGCAACGCCCGACTTCGCGCAACGCCCGACCCCAGCCATTTTGCACACATCTTCCACATCACACAACTCCACCATCATGCCAGCCATTGACGAAGCGATTGCATACATCGATAGCCTAGCTTTAGGCGAAAAATTCGAATATATAAAAGTAGCAAAAATGTACGGCGTTGATCGCACAACCTTGTCGCGCCGACACTAACGCGTGCAGCGCCCACGCGTCACTAAGGACTCCAACCAGTGTACACTTAGCCCACACCAAGAAGCTGAGCTTGTGAGGTATATAAAGGAGCTTACTAAGCGACGCCTACCACCTACGAGATCTATAATACGAAATTTCGCGTCTAAATTAGCCACTAAGGACGTCTCCGAAAGCTAGGTTACGCGCTTTATTAACCGCAACAAGAATAAGCTTACATCTTAATAGGCGCCGGCAATAGACTCTATACGCCACAACGCTAATTTAGTTACTAAATATAGCCTGTATTTTAACCTTCTGCAACACAAAATATCCGAATACGATATATAGCTATTAGAAACGTACAACATGGATAAAAAAGGCTTCGCAATTAGAGTAATTAGCAGGTTAAAAAGAGTCTTTAGTAAAGACGCATATAAATATAAACGCGTTAGTTTAGCTCTTTAGGATAGATCTCGCGTCTAGGTAATAGTGCTAGCGTTAATTTGCGCTAATAGAAGTACATTACCGCCATCCGTTATATATCTAGCAAAGAAAGGAGATGTACAAGCTAGCTAGGTTAAAGATATCCACCTAGGAACTTATTAAGTCTATTTTATAACCTCACCTACAGGCTAGATAAACAATAATATTAGCCTTACGTGGCTTAAGCAGGTGTTTAATCGTTACACCAAACCTAAAGCACGAAGGAGATGGCAATTGTTAATAGTAAATAGTTACGGCAGCCATGTAACGATGGATTTTATCAGGTTCTGCGATGATAATAAGATACTACTATGTATCTTTCCTCCACATTCAACTCATACGCTCCAGCTATTAGATGTAGTTGGCTTCAGTCCTCTAGCAACAAATTACTCCTAGGAACTTATAAATTGCCTCTATACAACACTTAGATAGATCCTTATTAAAAAAGAGGACTTCTTTTTAATATTCTAGGCCGTCTAGTTAAATATATTTACCTAAGAGTTAGTTCTTAGCTCATTTGAAGCTACTGGCATATCACCACTTAATCCTAAGAGAATACTCTAAAGATTTAGAACATTAACACTAGATAGCTCCCAGTTATCTAAGATATTAGGTTCATGTTACTCTAGGGGGGACTAGCCTAAAGTAAAAACGCTAGTACGCAAATCTATAAAGGATATACACTCTTGCGAGTTAAAAAAAGTTCTCCGCACCCTCCACCACCTAGTGGCTTAAAATAAGCTTATCCACTATAAATTAGAGGGTGTAAAGGATGCCCTAAAGGAGAAAAAGAAGGCCTCTATAAAGAGGAAAGTTTTGCCTTTGCAGCAACACAAGGAGTACCATAGAGATGCTATTTTCTAGTCACCACGTGCACGGAAGGAGGCAGAAGTAAGATACAAGATATTTAAAGATATTAAGCGTTAAGAGGAGCTTGCAAAAGCTAATAAGAAGTAAATTTAATATAATAATAAGCTACTTAAGAAAAGGCTAAAGGATAAAAGGCGTATAGAGAGAGAGGCAGCTAAATTAGTGCGTGAGAAGGAACTAGCTAAGCTAGCTACTAAAAAGGCTAAACGCGCAGCTAAAAAACAACGCTAAAAGAAAGTTCGTGACGCTTAAAAAGCTCTATAATTATCCTAAAGAGGCAATAGGAAGGTTTTAAAGCTAGTAATTAGAAATTAGAAGCGTATATAGCGTGCTAGGGCTACTATAGCTAGCGCGTCGTCTAATGTCGCTTTAGCCGCACAACCTACTATAATTAACTCTCGCGGTCGCCCTATTAATTGGCCAAAACAGTATATATAAGATAAAATTGTCGCATAAATTCAGAGAGTGCTCTAACAAAAAATCTCGTAATAATCTATTTTTTACGTAGCTGTAGAGCTTCATGTTTGCAATCGCTAATATACTGCCAAGTCGGGCGTTACGCGAAGTCGGGCGTTGCGCGCACAGACACGGTAGCAAAATATCCGAAACTAACTAAACACAGTGGAAATACAAAAAAAAAACAATAAATACTATCAAGTTGCGTCAACATCTACTTATCATACTATCTAATAATTAAGAGTCTTACTACCCCGACTAATACAATATGGCGCAACTCTTAAACCGCGATTCTACGGTACACCTAAACACCTCCGCAGACTACAGGGGGTAGAGAACACAACTCTAGGCAAGATGCGTAGTACATAACATTTAAGATAAAGTTAATCTAAATTTAACTATACTATTAACCCCGAAACTGCTATTAATAAGGGCTTTAGTTGTTACTAACTACGCGCTAGTCGCGAATATCGAAGTCCTAATAAGACTAACTAAACTATTAGCTAGAGGCTAAAAGGCTTTTAAAGAAGACCTCGAATACTATAAGATCCTCTTTAAGCAATATAAGAGCGATTAATACAAATATAAAAAGGAGTAATTAAGCCTTTAGCATATCGTTACGTTTATCTAATTAACTATATTACCGCACCTACTGCGCACATATTGCCTGCCAGACAAGCCACTACAATAGTGGATTACTAATCTGTAGAAGACAATTGGCATGAGCGACTAACTCGAACGAGAACAAGCACGTACTAGATACCATGCGGCACTTAAGCCGATAAGAAGCCCTTAATAATAGGATACTTAGCTAGCTAAGTATAATAAAGCAGCTGCGGAAGCAGAAGCCTTCTAAGTTACTAAGCTATCACAAATTAATGTAATTATAAAAGACTTTATAGATGCCGTAAATAAGGTTGCTCCTATATAGTCTATAAATTTTTAAGACAATAGTCAATTCGCAGCTAGCATAGATCGAAAAAAGATAATATAACGCTTCTAAGAACACATAATAATAAATTATCCCCTTAGATTAGGGAAACATAAAGCATTTGTATCTAATAATGCATTATTTTTCGCTAAAGGTGGTGCACCTACCTAGGGTAATAATAGGGACGCCTATCCTGCCAAAAGCGCGTTATTAAAATAAAACTAAGGTAGACCTCGTAATCAACGTATAGCGGGCAGGAAAACCACCACGCTTAAATAGCCTGTAGATTTAGAGCCTACTGCCATAAGAGGAGCAAAATGCCCTACATGTAGATAACGCTATAGTATAAGGGACTGCTATTATATTAATCTAGACAAGGCTCCTAAATAGTAGAAACCAAACAAGACTATTAGCGAGCTTATATAATTTAAGCGTAAGAAAGACGCAACGTTCTAGGGGCTAATCTACGGATAAAGTAAGACCCGATTAAGAATACTAATTATAAAATAATTACACACTCCAACGCCCGAGATCCTTAAAAATTAACTAGAAGGCTAGAGAATTACTGCTACTAAAGCAGCTTTTAACTTAGCAGCATAAGGAAGAGATACTACTAACTATTTACTATAAAAGTTATTTATCCTTAACTTAGAATTAACCTGCTACATTACTAACAACCCTAATTACATCTACAGTTTCCGACCACCACTGTCCGGAGACTATATATAGGCCGGAAATTCCAAAGTGTGGATTAGAGGATATAGGTCTATTAACCTCACTCTAAAGAACAACACTAGAACAATAAAATTAACCCTATAAGATGTGGCTATTTGCCTAGACCTATTATGTAACTTAGTGTTATTCCAACTATTAAGGCACAAAGAGATCTAGTAGGACACATAAACAGACCTAATTACTCTCTAAGGAGCTAAGAACAGAGCCATTAGAATTATAACTAAGATGTTTAGATAGTAGGTGCTGGAATATAATCCGCTACCACTTGCCACATATCACACACACAAGATTACTACAAGAACTAAAAGAAGACCGCAAAAGGCCTTAGCTATACTATGGCATAAAAGACTAGGACACCCAGGCCCAGCGGCTATCAAACACCTAGTGTAGCAAACTAAAGGGGTGCGTGTTAAAGGCATTACAACTATAGAATGCAACTCATGCGGGAGAGCAAAGTCTAGATAGTAGATAAGCCACGCCCCACAAATAAACAAAGATAGACCTAGAGAGAGGCTTAGCATTAACTTCCACACATACGAGATCTAAGGAGTCACTAAAGAGAAGAGTTAATTACTAATTACTAATAAGTTTTTAGGCATGTAATAGGACCTCTACTTTATAGATTACTAAATAGCAAAGTTAATTATTAATGCCCTTTAAGTATTTATCTTATACCTTAAGAACCACTATAATATCTCTGTTAAGACTATTAAAGCAGACAACGAGATCGCTATAGTTAAACTAAAAGTTAAGAAATAGTTAATAACCTAAGGAATAATTATAGAGCCTTCTGCACTAGATACATAATCATAAAATAGAGGCGCAGAACGCTTAGCGGGTGTAAACAAGGAGAAAGCTCGTGCTATGCGACTTAATGCCAACCTATCCTAGGAGCTATGGCCTGAGATTACAAGAGCCGCTATATACCTCTATAATCGAACACCAAACTATGCAAATCACTAGAAAACACCATACGAGATATTCTTCACACGAGTCGCTTTTAGCAATAGGATAGTCACGTCACTACGAAAACCCAACATTACACACTTAAAAGCGTACGGCTGCAAGGCATTTGCAATAACTAATAATACTTACTAAGGCAAATTACGCCTACAACGTCTTAACCTAAAGGCATAAATTAGTTATCTAGTTAGATACCAATCATCAAACATCTACCAAATATGGATACCGTCACTTGGCAAAGTAATAAGTACCCGGGACGTTATCTTTAACGAAGAGTTAGTATTTAATAGGAAAATTAAGGACCTTATAGATAGTCTTATGCATAGCACGCTTTAAGAAATAGTAACGCACGTAAGAACTATTAAGTTACTATCTCTTACTTAATAACTATAAACAGACTCCTTTTATAAGGATGAAGCCACTGTAGATTTGTTAGAATAATAAGATAAAGCAGATCCACTAGGCTACTATTAAGGAAGGAAGATTAAGGATAGCTACTTAACTTTTCTAACTACACTACCACCTGTCGCGTTACTTGCATAGTTAATAGCTAGAGACTAAATAAGTCTAACGCAACAAGCGTCTTCTATAACTATCCTCTAGGTAGTAGCTTTTATAGCAGGAACCCAAGCTAGCCGTGTTAGAAAATACAAAGGAGAAGTTATAGACAAGACTAAAATAATAAGAATGCTCGCTAAAGGCTTAAAGCCCTATTAAAGTTAACTTCCACCTCTACCAACGTGCCGAACTAAGCTTAAGGATCACCTAATAGGCGAGATATTCTAAAAGGCTAAGCAAGTGCACCTCGCAAGCTACTAAAAAATAAAATTATAATTAGAAATTCTAGTAAAGAAGATTAAACTAATAGGATAGCAAATCCTTAACTACATGTAGGTATACACCTATAAACTTAACAAGCACTATCGCTTGCTAAAGTGCAAGACGCAACTAGTCGTCTAAAGTAATTAGCAACAAAATATTACCTCGCAAGACACTTATGCAGCCACGCTTGCTAGCCAGTTATTCTAAATAATAATAGCAATAGCAGCTTACTATAATATAGAGCTTACGCAGTACAACGTCACCAACGCTTTTATCCACGCAACAATAGATCAAGAGGTGTACATAAGAATGCCTCAGGGTTATCAGAAGCCTAGAACAATACTATAAGTAAATAAAGCACTATACAGCCTTCGCATTTCACCACTCCTCTAGTAGAGAGAATTTACAACAACGCTTAAAGCGCTAGGCTTCTAGACAGTGCCTCACGAGCCGTGCTACCTAATTAAAGATAGAGTTATTATATTCTTCTACGTCGACGACATTATACTCGCGTACCATAAGGACAAAGAACAAGAAGCTTAACAAGCAATTAAACGCTTATAAGACAAGTATACTCTTACTAAAGGAAACAACCTTTAATAGTTTCTTAGCATAGAGGTTATACGGGACTAAACAAGCCGTAAGATTTAACTATTACAGGCCTCCTATTCGGACAAGATTAGCCAACTAGCAGACAAGACAAATATTTAATATAACACTCTAATAGCTACGATTAAATTACTACTAAGGAAAGGGTTAGTAACACTAACTAAGATTAATAAATTTTAACGCAAGATTAAATCGCTACTCTTTACTATAGTTACTACTAGGCCAGACATTGCCTTTGCAACATCACGATTAGCTCGATTTCTGTTAAACCTAGGGACTAAGTACTAAGACGCAGCAGACCGAGTTCTCCTATACCTTTAAAGCATAAAGCAGCGAGCCCTATAGCTTAGAGGTAACACTAGACTTTAGATTGCAAGCGATGTATTATTTACTAATAATATAATAGACTGCAAGAGCTCCTAAGGTTACGCTATTAAGCTCTTTGGCGGTCTTATCGCCTAAAAAGCAAACAAACAAGATACTATAACAACATTAACTACTAAGGCCGAGCTACTAGCTCTCTCTTAGGTAGCTAAGGAAGCACTCTTTATCTTAAGACTACTTTAAGAACTTAAGATTAAACTAGACGCGCGCACAGTCACTATTTAGTGCAATAATAAATAAACTATACGCCTAGTAACTAAGGAGGTTTCCCGCCTCCAAACTAAACTTTGGCATGTGGACGTCCACAACCACTAGATCCGACAAGAAGTATCTATAGGCAGGATCAAGGTGGAGCATATGCAGTTAGCGGACATGATTACTAATAGCCTTATAAAGGTACTCTTTAAGAGTAAGTAGGAGGGTTTTCTCTAACAACTTAGATTAGTTAATATAGAGACTAAGGAGGTAACAAATACTGTGCCTCTTAAGGAGATTTAAGAGTAACTTAAAGACCTCATAATTGCATAAGTGCCAGCTTGAAGAGTTTCCAAGCTAAAGGGGTGTGTTAGATAGAATAAGCTGCGGTGAGGTCAGATCTGTACAATCGAGCAGGGACCACTTGGCTTGGCACACTAGCAAAATATCCGAAACCAACTAAACACAGTGGAAATACAAAAAATAATAATAAATACTATCAAGTTGCATTAATATCTACTTATCATACCATCTAACAGAAGGATTAGATATCCTTTATTAATTCTAGTAGTAGCTATTCTTCTATTATCGCAATTTTCTTTAGGTCTATTTTAACACCTTTCCGGGATATTATAAATCCTAGATATTCTGTTTCCGTAACATAGAATTTATATTTCTTAGGGTATAGGAGTAATTAATGCTTTTATAACTTTTATAGCACTTTTCGCACGTGTTCCTTATGTTCTTTTAGGGTCCTATGTAAATATATTAGGATGTCGTCGAGATACGCCATGTAAAATACGTCTAAGTATTTATATAGTACTTAATTTATTAACTCTTAGAAAGTTACTAGTGCGTTAGTTAGCCCTATAAGCATAACCCTATACTTAAAGAGGCTATATCGCGTGCGAAAAGCTATTTTCTACTTATAACTTTTTACTATTTAAATCTTATAGAATCTATCTTAAACGTTAAATTTCGTAAACTACTTAGCTCCCCGGAGTTAATCTATAAGCTCCGTTAT
Source organism: Bimuria novae-zelandiae CBS 107.79 (assembly GCA_010015655.1). Taxonomy (NCBI): domain Eukaryota; kingdom Fungi; phylum Ascomycota; class Dothideomycetes; order Pleosporales; family Didymosphaeriaceae; genus Bimuria; species Bimuria novae-zelandiae. The sequence goes on from ML976657.1 coordinate 1,575,197, forward strand.
TAAAGGTAATAGATAGCGGTTTTTAATAGTTATAGTATTTAGTTATTTATAATCTATATAAAGTCGTAGCCTGCCATCTTTTTGCAAATAAAGAGTATAGGGAAGGCCGTAGGGCTCTAACTAGGTCTCTATTTCCCTAAGCATAGATTTTTCTATATTAGCTCTTTTAATTCTTTTTCTTATTTATAGGTAAGGGGCCTTAGGCGTTCTAGTCGTAGCTTAGCTCCCTTTACTAGCGGTATCTTATAATCCTACTTTTTATATTTAGGTAGGATAGTCTTATTGTGTTCCTTAAATAGGTCTATAAATTCCTTATATTCTTCTAGCAGACCTAGGTTATCTAGGACTATTTTAGCCTCCTAGACCTATATATAGTGCACCCTTCCTAGATATTACTTTAAGATCCTGTCTATCTTACATACTAATATTTTTTATATCTTAAATAGTTAGCTTTCCTTTCTTGCCTAAGGTTTTTAGGGAGTTTCCCTTCTACTAGGGCTCTTCTAAGCCGTTGCTAGTAGGCTTTAGGAAAGGATTATTTATTTAATTTAGTTTATTTATAGATTATGTTACTCTAGCTATTTATATTCTATAATAGCTTTAATATCTCCTATCTTTATAATAGTAAAAACATGTTGGCTTTCTAGGCCTTTAATATTAACTTATACTGGCGCTATCTTAAGGCGTAGCTAACTATTATTATATCTTTATAATTAGGTCCTATTTATAAGTCCTATTTACAGTAGTATCCTCTTATTATAATATAGTATATTATATTTCTTAACTGCTCGCGGGGTAATTAGACACGCGTCTACCCCTAGGTTAATTAATACTATAACACGATATCTATGCACCGTAATGTCTTTAATTAAGCGCTTTTTAACTTAGCGAGTGCTTACTTAATAAGCCATAATAATTATATTATTACTAGTATAGCTCGTTACCTAGTAATAGTTTAGTTTTTTAAGTCTTTAGACTTATTTTAGACCCCTTATAAGGCCTTTACCTCTTAAATCTAACCTTTAAGTCGTGCTAGCTTTAAAATTTCTTTAATTTAGTACTACTTATATTACTATTAATATAGTGCATAGGTCTCTTTAATCCTATTAAACTTATATACTCCTAGTATCTTATATTATAGGTAGTTTAGAGTAAGGCACTTGTTCTAGGCTAATATATTATACTTTAAGTAGCTATTTAAAAAAGCTACCTCTTCCTACAGGCTTAAGTATATAAAGTACTATAAGTTATATTATTTTTACCTGATTAATAAGTAGTCTGCGTCTCTTCCTAGCTACGTATTCTTAATTATTATACTAGTGTTGTGGGGATTTAGGCCCTAAAGGAACTAACCTATTTTAAACTTCTACTACTTATATAGCTTACAGGTAATATTAAAACATTAGTACTAATTATTCTACTTATAATACTTAGCCTAATAGGCTAAAAAGTACTTATAGTAGTTATTAGGCACGCTACACTAGCTCTATTTTAGCTTATAGTATTTTAATTTTTTTTAAAAAATAGGAGGCCTTAACTCTAGTTTTAAAATATTATTAGCATCCTTTACGCGTGCATTACCACCACTTAGCGTATTTATATTGTTCCTGTATCGTGACCTGGCGTAGGTATTGTTTTGGGCGCCCCTGTAGCTTCTCCGCTAGCTAGTAGGCGTCCCATGCGTGTGCCCCCTGGACAATCACTTTTGCCTCACACTAAGACGATTAATGTAGCGTACTGCTGCACATCCAGCAGGTGTCGTCGGCCAGTCTTTAGAAAATCTAGTATTTAGGAAGGGTCTTTCGTTCCTCTTCCTCTTCTATTGGCTCTAGGATCCCCGGCGTGAGATCCACTTCGTCGGCTTCTGTCGCCGTGAGGGTGGCCATGGCCACTCGTAGGAGGTTAGTTATATTAACCTTAGTCTCCTAATCTTCGCAGTCTTTGGCGAAGTGGCCTTACTTGCTATATTAGAGGCAGGCTTTATCCTTAAACCTCTATTTTTATTCTTCCTACAAGATGCCGTTCTTGCCCTAGTAACTCTTTTTTAGTTTGTACGGCTGTCTTCCCTTGCTATTTCTCTTTTTGTACTATTAGGCTTTATTAGTTATAATAATATCTCTATCTTAGTCTCTTCCTGCGGGTCTAAATTAGTTCTCTTTTTTAATAAGTAGCCTAGTACCGTGCAGTCTTTCTAGCTTGCGTTTATATAAGTAATTATTTATTTAATTATATTATTAATAAGTTCTTCTAGGTTGTCTACTTTTCCTTAGTAGACTAATTTATCTTTAACTAATTCTTTTAGTCTATTATATTAGGTAATTATACGTAGGGCTTTCCCCCATTCGTCGAGTTCTACCACGATTTATTTAAACTTTAGTGTATAGAGTACTGCTAATTTTTCCTAACGTAGGCATTAGAAGCGTATTTTAGCTTAATATTCTTTATTAATAGTGCTAAATATTCCTTTTATAGCTTTATAAAAGAACTCTTAGTCCTTAAAGGCATCCTTAGTAGCGTCTAAATTATAATCCTTTACTTTACTATTCTTAAGGAAGTTATTAATTATTAGTCTAGCCTACGCAATTGCCTTATCTTATATATTTATATAAGTAATTAAAATCTTATTTTATTCCGTGTTAAACCTTTTTAAGTTATAGTAGATAAATAGTTCTATTTATGTTAGGAATGTTCCTGGGTAACCTTTTTTAGTATAAGGTTTAGGTTTTAGGACTTTTAGTTAATATTTTATATCTTCTTATTAGCTTATTTTCTTGCTTATATAGTTAATAATTTCTTATAGCTAGGTTATTTAAGCTACTTGTTTAATAACTATTTCTCTTAGGGTCTTTTCCTTAGGTGCTAGAGCTGCGGTGGTTAAACTAGGTCTTGCTATTATACTATAGGGTAGTTAAAGTATTATAAGGCTCTTATACCTTATTCTAATTTAGGTTAGGGTAGTAAGGTATCGTAGCGCTTTATAAATTATTTAATAGTATAAGTTAATACGACACTTAGCGCGAGGCTAGATAATTTAATCTTATAATAAAATAAGATAACTATTAGTCTGTATAGGAGAACGTACTTGTACAGAAGATATGTAAGTTAACTATAAGGAGTATAATAAAGGAAACCGCCTATATATATACTTACTTTACTTAGTTACTTAGTGCTATTAATTAACTAAGTAGTTACGTGTCTTGCTTTGTTACTTAGTACTACTAATTAACTAAGTAGTTACGTGACCCTGAAGCTAGCTCCTTAGCGTACTGGTTAACCCGTTCCTCGGCCGCTTGTCCTTATAAGCGCCTATCCCCCATTGTCTGGTCCTGGTTCGTAACATAAGCTCTTAACTACTAAATATCTGCGAGGTGCTTTACCCTTAACCTATTCTCCCCTTACCTAGAACAGGCTTAGGTACGTAAAACCCCTTGTAACACCTTCCTCCTACACGGTAAATAATATAAACTTTGCCTCTACTATGGCTAATAAGGCTATTAGTTTATTATAGATTAATCGGTTTATAAGGCGCCACGCTAAATCCTTAATATTATAATAAATAGCTAGTATTAATAGTAATCGCCACAAAGCTAATTATTTAGCTAAACATAAGCTCTACTTTGAGCTTCTACAGTAAAAGATTAGGCAGGATTAGATCGAGACTTAGTATATATATAATATAAACAAAAAAGGCTGCCTGCTCGGCATCACCTCCCGCTCAAAGAGGATTTTTAATAGGCCTCTATACGAGAGCAAGGCAGTAAGGCAAGCTATCCAGAATGGCAGCCATGAATAAATATCGATTATCACTTGTATATGCGTCGACGGATCTGCCCTAGACCCAGCTCTAATCTATCAGGCCACCTCTATGGATATATAATTAAGTTAGATAGAGGACCTTAATCCTTAATACTATTAGGTCTTTATTATAGTATTAGAATTTAGCTAAATAAATAATTAAATAGGCGTTATATAGCTTTAATAAGTATTTAATCGCCTTATAGAGTTAAAAGCTAGATAATTAAATTAACTATTAATCCTTAATAGCTATAGATCTTACATTACTATAGATTTTATTAACTTTTATAATCGTAATAAGATTCTATTAGCTATCTATTTCCTATATTTAACCTATATGCTATAGCCTCTTAATATCTATATTTAAGTCTTTATTAATAGCGTATTTAAACGAGCTATTAGCATTTTTATAAAATAGACTAGGGATAGTTTTTATTACTAAAAAAGACTTCTTTAGCCTATTCTAAAAGGCCTAGGCTAATACTATAAGGTAGCTATTAATACTTCGGGCCTTTAAAGCTATAGGCTTATTACCTCTATATCTAAAGACTGTCCTTAAGTAGTTTAATAATAATTACCAACCTAAGTAAAAATTATAAAAAAGCTTAACCTTAGTACTTAAAGTATTAGATTAGAGAAAAATTAATAGGCTTTTAAAGGCTTATATTAATATAGGGACTAGTACTATAGCTAAAAGCTAAGTTAAACTATATACTTAATTTTTATATAAGCTTAGCTTATAAAGCATAAAAATTAAGGCCTATAAAAGGCTTAAGCTATCTAAAAGAAATGCTTAAAGTAAGATAAATCCCTACCTTTTAATTAACCTTATAAAGATTAAATAAAAGCTAGTTTTAATTACCCTATAGCGTATAATAGGCATGTAATTATTAATATAAAAAAGATACTAAAGCGTAGTAACTATAGCTTTAAAAAAGCTAGTAGCGTGAAATAAGGCTACTTTAAAAAAGGCGTATTATTTAAGTAGTTACTAAAGATATACGCGTAAAGTAAAAGGCTAATAAAGCTATAAAGTACTGCCTTAAGTAATAGACCTATAAAATATAAAGTTAATTTTAAAAATGTATTAAAATATCTAAATTAGGTAGTAAGAATATTTTAAAGCCTTTTCCTAAAGCTATTAAGAAAAAATAGCCTTAGCGTAAGTCTGTCACGAGAGCAACGAGCAGAGAGAGCCTGGCTTAGAGAGCTAGATTAATTATGCTTCGTTTAGTATCTACGTGTAGGTACAAGACGTTAGATAAGGAGGAAAAGTCTTTTGCCCTTATCCAGCGTGGATCTATCTATCTCGCTTAGCCAGATGCTAGCCTTAGTTAGCTAGCGCTATATCTTAGCACTCTGTCGTGCCGTGTCTAAGTCTATCGTGTGGTATCTGGAGGTGTACTGTCGTTGACAGTACACCCATGCTATTAAGATAACTTGGGAGTTACCGTGACAAAGTCTATAAATATTAATAAGACTTTATTTATTATATATACCTTAAAGTCAGGCAGTAGCTAAATAATTAAAATACTAAGTAGATAGTAATAATTTAAGTAGCTAATAATTATTTATAGGCCTTAAAGACCTTAACTCTAGAAAATCTTATAATAATATTAATTATAGGTGGCTTAGTAGCCTCCTGTCGCTGGCCGAGCGATCTTGTTAGGGTGTTACATTGACTGACGTGTTGCACTGACGGCCGAGGCACGGTATAGGCCCATAGCGATGATACGACTTCTGACTCCAACAGGTCTCAATACTTCTTCTTGCATTGGAATGCAATCGATTCTATCAACAAGGCATCGTCTCACGCATCTTGTAGATTAAACAATAAACCGTGCGCCACCCTGCAGGCGGGGAACCCCCAAAACGTCCAGCCCAGGTACCGGGGAAGAGGAAATACGATGCAGTGCACGATTTTCGGTTCTGTCCTGCAGGGATTGTATCCAAAATGGGAAGCTGTACCTGTCGATTGTCGCCCTGCAACCAATAGTGGCTGAACATGCCTGAAGGTCTAGAATGGACAATCAGGACCCTTGTCACGATAATCGCCCCTCAGCTGCGCCAGTGCTTCGTGTAGGCCCGCGTAGAAAACAAGGAATGCATGAGGGTGAAAAGTGACGAGCATAATTTCGCCATTTCACTGTTATAAAGGACCGCTAGCGGATTACGCCGGAGTTTCACCTCATTGCGACATTACCGTTTCATCATTTGGACTGCTTAGATCGATCAGCCATGGCTCTCTTCGCAATTGCTAGCCTGTTGACTGTGACTACTGCATCCTCGTCACTGTTTGCTAGGAACAATCCACCCCAACCGCCCTGTGTCTATCCCTTCACCAAGTTCGTATACTCCGGTTGCTACACGGACAGCGTCGCCACTCGCGCTCTTCCTTTCAAAGCAGACCTAGAGTTCAACAATGCTACCATAGAGCAGTGCACTGCTTATTGTAAAGGCAACAACTATCGATACGCAGGGCTTGAATATTATGGTCAGCTCATTTGAACGAGAAATTCTTCACCGCCTTAACAGCAACAGGGCAGTGCTTCTGCGGCACAAGTGTGTCGGCCTCGAAGGCCCCGGAGGGGGAGTGCAACTTGCCCTGCAATGGTATATGGTCTTCCTCTTGCGTCCATGCTGTAGCTAACATGTAAAGGCGACTCAACTCAAGCCTGTGGTGGAGAAGATCGAGTTTCCATTTACCAAGACCCAACGTTTCCTGACGCAGATGACATTGCAATCTCGAACGACTTCTTGTCGCTTGGTTGCTATACTGAAGGCGACAGCGGCCGCTCTCTGGATTACTCGCAATGGGACTACCTCAATATCTCGGCCATGACCACCGAGACGTGTCTCACCGCTTGCGGTGCGAAGGGGTTTCCTTTCGCGGGCACCGAGTTCGGACGCGAGTGCTACTGCGGTGTTGTTCTAGGCAATGGCACGGTGGCCACTGACTCTATTCAATGTTCCACCCCTTGCACAGGCAATTTGACTCAAACCTGCGGTGGTCCCGATCGGCTGTCGCTCTACGTCGCTAAGAACCTGGAGTCAACCGAACCATGTGGTCCTCCCGTCATATCCTCTTCTTCGAGCGTCCCAACACCCACTACAACACCGTATACGTCTTCCAGTGTTGCTTCTTCATCGAGCTCCTCCTTGACTTCGACTCCTCCATCTTCCAGCACGCCATCGTCGTCGTCCACTCCTAGCCCTACTTCGTCGAAACCGTCTTCATCTACGACTCCTATTCACACTACGTCATCTGCATGTGTAGGATACCAGTGCCCGAAGACGACAACTATCAAGTCGTCTTCCAGCTCAACTCCAGTGCCTCCGAAGACCTCTACGAAGTATACAACATCGACGCCCAAGCCGACCTCGAAGAGCACCTCGTCCACCAAAACAACTTCTACACTTAAGACAACGACTCCTTGCACAACGACGACAAAGACGACAGCTAAAAGCGCTGTGAAATCGACTTCAACAAAGTATGGTTGGTGGATGTGACGATCGAGTTTCTTTCGGATTCAATTAAGCTTGGACACTTGACAGTGCGGTGTGGCTGGACCTACACATCTCAATATCTAGAAAATTTTGGAGCAGTGTTGCTGCTGTTAGCATATATGCAATCTCAACTGCATGAATTAGTATTGTGCGATCCAAATCGAACTCCTTTGTACTACCTTTTCTCACTCGGGCGATCTGTACCCATCTGCTCATTATGCGGATAATTAGGCACATGGATGGATTTAGAAGTACCTACCTATTGCAATGTGTGGTGGTGGAGTTGTTTTCTAGGTTTGAGAAGAGGGATAATCTCTCCGACGTCCCTGACTTCCGCGCCTATGTTGCTGGATTAAGGCTTAACGGTACTCTAAAGTAACGCCTCTACTGTACTATTTTAACCTTCTTATAGCCTATACTAATTCTTAATATACTTAATAATATAGATTTAGCTATTTTATCAAGTCCTGCAGGGTAGCTAGTCCTATAGGGTTAGGGGTTAGTTCTCGGGCAGGAGTACTATAACGAGGAAAGGGGTATTAATAGCTCGCACTAATTAATAAAGTGTTAGTACTAAAGGTAAGTTACTGTGACGTACTATTTACCACTACGCCAACCTAGCAAAAGGTATAGGATAATACTCTATAAGATAGAGTAGATCCTAGGTAAATAGTATATATACTAATATATGCCAGTAGAGACTAAGGGGCTAGATCCTTAGCTAGCCCCACTTAGGCCTGTGTATGACTAGGCCTAAATAGTACCTGACAGTTATCTTGTATTAAATTAACAAGACCCTATGTTAAATCTAAATAATAAATTAATAAATAGATTAAATACGAAGATATTAACTATTTTTAAGCTCCTATATACTAGCTATAATTAAGCGACTAATTATACTAATTAGTCTAATTAAGTGCTAATTATTGATTAGTATATAACCTGCTTAGTATACTTAGTATACTAATTGTACTAATTAGGTTATATAACTACTATCTTGGTAGCACGTTACTAGTTAATATTATTTACTTATAAGGTTTCTAGACGTCTAGGTGTTTAAGATCCTAACATATTTCTGCACTACTTTTTCTATTTGAATTATTAGATTTTTTATACCACTATACTATTATATTATTTATAACTAACATTACTCTAGCTAAGGCCTATATTACTTATTATAAATCTGTTCTCTGCGTCTTATATAAAGAGCTTTACGTTAACCTTTTTATCTAAACTACTATTAACTTAAAATTCTATAACTTCTAAATAATATAAGAATAATTCTTTTAAGACCATATTTTAATATTTAAATGCACTATTTACGTTTATCTTTACTACTATAGACTTTTTACTAATATTAAATATATTATTATTAAATAATTTTAGCGCGAGAATATATAAGAAGTAATTTCTACTTAATCTAAATGCTTTAGTTAATGCCTTATCTCGTTTTTAAAATTGTTATTTGTCACTGCTGAAGCATTTGGTGTAGTTTAGCACAAGGTATCTTGCTTTAGGGGAGCTGTTAGATGATTGTGGAAGCTTCTATCCCATGTTTGTTTGAATTGTTATTTAGTTATTGTTCAGCCAATCTGTTCAGCCAATTTGTTCAGCTTTCTACCTATGGTATAATACGGCTTGTCCGCACATTCATAGTTCATTATCACGGAGAGTCAATTCGACAAACTATGAGATTAGGTAATATCGAGTCCGAATCCAAGCAAATGGGGAATTATATTCGTGATGGAGGTGAGTGAAAGTTAAGACATAAAGTCTAAGCGTGAGCATGGTGTATTATGTGGCCTTATTATCCATGGACCCCATAAAGCTTGGAAAGGAAATAGTTATTTAAAAAAAATCACTGGACGACGCTAAGCGCAGTATATACATGGACCCTCATCAGCCACAGACCTCAATTTCTCGAGCTTTCTTTCGCAGGAACCCGCTTATAAGACACCTTCATAACATCACATCTTTATTCCATCACCCGGATCCGTTGTCCACCTGTAAGACAACACCCCAAGCCGGTCATCAAACATCACAATTGAAATTTCAGGCCTGGTCACCTGTCCATCTTTTACAGATTTACCACCACATATATAAAGACTCTATTGAAGCAAAGCACGATTCAGAGAATCTATTAGGTTTCCTCGAAACGCATGAAGACCTAAATACACCCCAGCCGGACAGCCTGAGCAGCAAAACAATTCACTAGCTCCTAATCAGAGTAGTACCTGCGATCCAGAACCGAGCCCTGAAGACCAACAGGTCATTTCGTCTCGGAGATCTGCCGCTGGGGCTTGTCCAAGGTATCTTCAAACTGCTCCCCAAGCAAGACATTGCCAACGTACGACTCGCCAACCCCGAGCTTAAAAATCATGTAATGGATGCATTTGGTGTATCCTTTCGTCATTTGGTTGTCATGCTACATCCACGATCTCTGGATCTGTTGCAAATCATCGCTCGGCATGTGGACTTCGCAAAATACGTACGAAAGATCACCGTTTCTCTCGAGGAGATAGGCCAAAAAGTTGGGACTCTGCCATCGTATATGCTTATCGAGGGAAAACACTCCCTCTACGAACAAGTAGGAACAAGTCGACTTTCTAGGCCAGCGACAATACGCCACTATATTATCCGGAGTGTTTTCTTCCCTTCCCAATCTGGACAAGATCGCCTTTGCACACGCGTGCTTTAGAAATAGCAACCTTCTTAATCCACGGTATACCCGATGCAGCCATGCGGCATTGAAAGACGAGTACACGGGGTGGGTAAGTATCCTCCCTATCTATAGTACACTTGAGCAGTCATATGAAACGACTCCGAACTCGGTGCTATATTTTACGGAAATCTGTGCTAACCCTTTCCACAGTTTTACCGGACGCCCCGGACGTTCTTCTCCTCAAACCTCATGTATGCAACCGCAATCGTTCTCAGTATCAAGACAAAGGTCATCTTGCGATTTGAATTCGAAGATGTCTAGATCTAGAAGAACCTGCCATGCACATGTGGATGTTTTGGCTATAACGTATAGCCTCACAGATTCGGAGGTTGGACCTTGAGCATCACGGCCCCTGCTCGCAATACCTTATGGAGGCGGCAACTGGACTGGAAGATCTCACTCATCATGGACGCTCAGGCCGACCGCAACTCTACCAGCCGCTACCGATCCAGGCCCACTGGCATAAATTGCGCCGTCTCTATCTTGCCTACCTAGACAATTTAGGCGCGCATGTTCTGGCATCTTTCCTGCAGTGGCACGCCAGTACCTTGACGGAGGTTAATCTGGTAATTTAGCGCTTTCGGAAAACGCCACATACGTCAACGTTCTCCGAAATCTTCTGCAGATGCCTCTCTTGAGCAAATTATACCTGGGTTGCCTCATCAGTGCACCCCCAGACACGTCGAATGCCTCGCTAGAACTTCTATTGGATAATTGTATCCATTCTACAATTCTCGCAGGTGGTTTCGGTGATGATGAGACCTGTGGCCCATCGTCGATTGAGTTCGTTAGCAAGCAAGAGATCGTGCAAGGGCTATCTGCTCTGATCGACAGTTACCGACTGATTCCTTTTCTTGGAGCCGATCCTAATGATGACTGCGACCTTAACATGAAGGGCGCTCAGGCAGCATATGACGGACTCATCGTACAAGGCGAGGAGTGGAAATTGACTTCATTTGGACTTGCGAGGTTCCTTCTCTCCTTCGGTTCTGGCTTGAAACACAACCTTGACCAAGTCAAAACCGGGAAAATCATCTGCGGACAGTGAGGGCGGTGGTCAAATAAGGTGGATAAGGCATAATCTACTCAAACTGAAGCCTTCAAGAATTGCTTCTGGGTGTGCAACGCATCTTGAGGCCTCCTCGAGCTGCAAGAAGATGCAACGAAAACGGTTTTGAATATTTACAGTGTTTTTGTACAGCGTTATGCTGTGGCTTGAAAAAGCTGCGAAGGAACCCAGGATTCAGGGGTCTGGATGTCAGACGTTAGCACCGAAGATAGAAGTGTACGATCCAATTTATGCTTTGACGTTCTGGCATAGATTCACGTATAGCGTTCCAACGATCCTCATGCATACTCAGGAGCCTTCTCAGGAGTAACAGTCATCTCGTCTGCCCCCATATCCCATGCTTCGTCACCACTTTCGTCCTCGAAGCTACTGCTCTCGCCGGCCTCCATACAACATGTGCCAGAGAAGGGTACGCCTTGACGGACGGATTCAGTATTGATGTCGTGGTGCAGTGAAGCGGCAGTAGGCCGTTTAGTTGGATCCTCTTCTAACATGAGCAAGGCCCAGTCGAACACAACGTCGTCTTTCTCGAGACCGCTCTGCCGACAGACATCTATCCACGATGTAAGGAGAGAGATGTTTGCGTAAAATCGATAGTTGCCAGTCTCCTGTTCGAAGAAATTGCGCATGGCACTCAAAGAATGACCCTTGAGCGTGGTGGCGATCTCCATGAAAACGCATCCAAGTGACCAGATGTCGGCTGAAGTGTTGCGCTTCTCATACCTCGCTACTTCAGGTGCGGCGTAGAGCCACGTTTTCCCTGAATCGGCAGTTGTCGTCGACTTCGAAAGCTCCTCCCAATCTAGTGCGATGCCAAAATCAGTCAGGAACACACGATCGCCTTTGACAAGAATATTATGCGGTTTGATGTCGCGATGGCGGATTTTGATACTGTGGAGGTACTGCAACGCATTGGCAAGGCAGCCAAAGAAGCTGCGGAGCAGGGAGCTTTTATCGGGATCATTAAGCGCGATCGAATAATACTCAAGTAGGTTGCAATCACCGACAGGGGACATGATCAAGGCGAAGTATTTGGGATCTGTGTAACTTTGCACCTATGCTTGATTAGCTTTGGAAGACCAATGTATCAGAGAATCACGTACCAGCTCCACGCAATGGTAATGTTGAATCCGCTTGAGGACTTGCAATTCGGTCAAGAAGCTCTTGATCGCATCTTTTCGCATTCCGCGGACTCTTTGAAACAGCTTACGGGCATACTCTCTGTGGCTTACTGTGCTCATGACCTTATCGACCTGCCCATGTGCCCCAGCGCCAAGCTTACCTACCACTTCGTACGGAAGCGGCTCGTCCTTCAGGAACGCAGTATGTCTTCTTTCAGGATTCTTCTCAAACAGTAGGGATTTCGAGAGTACAACGTCTTGATACTTCAAAAAGTTCGCTTTGATGGAAGGGGAAAGCACGCGAGGCAGCGTCGTCTGCCCAAAAGGAAACCATATGTCGGTTATACCCTGTTGAATGAAGACCTCTAACAAATCCAGTCCGTCAATTAACCTGAGAACCGTATACAAGCGTGGAACCTGGCTCCAATCTGGCTGTCCAGTGTTCTTCAGGTATGTTGAAATTTGATTGAATTCGGAATCGGTATAGGTACGGCTGTTCTCATCTGATGTATTGAACAACGCAGCTAGACCACGCTCAGAGGTTCTAGGAGTAGATGATCGCTCGATGCCTTGAGTTCTGTCATAGGCCAAAACTTTCCGATGTAGCATCCTTTCCATAGGAGAGAAATGCTCATCGTTGCCTGAATGTTCTTCTGTACTAGGGACAGGGCCGCTGGATTCCTTGATCGTCTTGATGCCCGCTTCCTGAACTCCGAAGTTCGCTCCGCGATCGAGATCGTCTGCTACCGTGGCATGGAAGCTTGCTCTTTGTTTTTGCGTTGATGTCGATGAAGAGACATGATCACGCGTGTGCGAGGATGGTACTCCTTGTTCTTCCCTTTCTGCTGATCTATTTTCTGCCCTGGAGTGTGTCCGGCGGAATACATCTTCATCTTTTCGTTCTGTCGAATCCGTTTGCTCTTCAGTCGCTTCCTTTTCTAGCTTTCGCAACTGTTCTGTACGCGACTCAAACTCTGATAAAGTCGCTAGTGGGTCTGAGTCCATCCAAGAAAGAGTACCGTCAACAATACTTGAAAGCCGATTTACCGTGGGTCCATCTTCAACTCTTCGTGCTTGATGGACTGACCTTATCCACGCTTGAATGCTATAAAGAAGCTCTTCCAATGTGTTTCTGGCTTCTATTCGACGCTGCTCCAGATCATCTTCAGCTTCCATTTTCTCTTCAGCAGCTACCGAGCTTTCAATTTCGGACTTTGTGAGGCGCTTGAAACTTCTGTCACTCCAGCCATCCATCTTGACATTCTGCTTCTTTCCAGTGCTCATATCCTTCAGCGTAACATTCACTAGGCAATGCCGATCAACATCGAAGGTCACCTCAACACCCTGGCGGTCCTGGGAAACTGGCGGAATTGTGATCTTGGCCTCACCCAGCTGCACGTTGTCTTTCGTCCGGGCTCGCTCGCCTTCGAACACAGTCACTAAGAAATTGTGTCTCTGCCCCTCTGAGGTATTAAAAACTTCACTCTTTTTCGTAGGGATTGTGGTATTTCTTTTCACGAGAGCTGTCATGACACCACCCTCTGTTTCAATACCCAGACTTTTCGGTGTTACGTCTAACAGGAGTATATCATCCGTGAACCTCGAAGTCGTATCGCGCGAGTAGATTGCTGCAAAGACCGCGGCACCTCGCGCCGAAGTTTCCTCAGGATTCAGACAAAGATTAGGCTCTTTATTATCGAAGAAGGCGGAGATAAAGTTTCGTATCTTCGGTATCCTTGACGAGCCGCCAATTAGTACTACATCGTCGATGCTTTTCTTGTCCATCTTCGCGTCACGGAGGACTCTCTCAATGGGGTCGAGTAGGGATCGCACCAGGTCTTGAATGAGCTCTTCAAATTTCGTACGAGAGACAGATAGCCTAAAATCTTTACCAGCATGCAATTCTTCGATCTCAATGACCGCCTCTTGCGTAGAGGAAAGTTGTCGCTTGACATCTTCACAAGCGGCTTTCAGGCGCCGCACTGCTCGAAGGTTTTGGCGAATACCACCTGAGCCGAAGTCCTTTGGGTGTTCTCTTTCGAATGCATTGATTGCATAGTTTAGCAAACGCATGTCGTAGCTTTCACCAGCCTCGTTAAGGCTAGAAAAGGCGCCAGAAACCGCTTTGACCTCGTGGATACCTTCTTCTAAGGTGGCCAGAGTCACATCGTAATATCTCGCACCAATATCGCACACCAACACATTGCGTTCCTCAGGTATCTTCTGCGTATAGGCTAAGTCGGACAAGGCAGCGGTGGAGGCATGTATCAGTAAGAGAGTGTCGATTCCGGCTATGGTAGCGGCGTCTTTGACCGCAAAGCGTTGGGTGTAATCGAAGGATGTTGGTATCGTGATGACCGCATGCTTGACAGGTTGACCCAGGTAGGTCTCTGCATCCTTCTTTGCTCTCTTCAATATCATGGCTAAAATCTCCACGGGAGAGAATTTGACCCAGACATTCTTGTGACGGACCTTGAACAGGGGAAGCTGTTCTTCTTCAGGAGCAGACAAATTTTTTGTGACCTCGAACGGCAATTCCTCCGTGTTGATCATGTTTTGCACTGAATTGTCGTTGTATTTCAGTCCTAGGTATTGAACAGCCCCAAGAAACTTTAATGCGCCAGAAATAGCATTTCTTGGGTCAATATTGGCCTGGGTCTTCGCAGTCTGCCCAACCAGTCGGCCTCTATCAATGAAAGCGACGATTGAGGGCATCATTGACTGCCCTTCATGCGGGATCATGTAGAACCAGTCATTTCGAAACACAGCGACCCTAGTGTTTGCGTTTCCGAGATCAATACCGATAGCGGCCATCTTTAGTGCATTCCAGCTTGCGTCGAAGCATCGATGCACCGTGCGTCCCGGCAATAGTAAGAAAAGAGTGTGATCGGTTGAGGTCTCACCTGGCCAAGGCACTCGACACGTGAGGCGAGAACGTCTGTGTACCTCAGCTGCTGGGCCCCACCTGCCGAACTAGGCAGCAGCGCTCTCGAAGTGAAAGTAGTGGTGAACTACTCTCTGTTCAGAGGGCGTCAAAACCTGTTGATATTATAAATGTCGAATCGTGACGAGCCCAGGTTGAATTGTCTGAGTCAACCACACGCGATATTAAGGACAGAGAAAGAGGCCCGGAAGGCTGAGGTTGACTCTTACCTAGTTGTAGTCTAGCGCAGGTTGGTCAGCTTCCGGGGCCAACCCTCGATTTCTCATGACCTAATGTTGTCGCGTATTCGAGCGACAAAAATTCTAGCATGTTCTCGCGTCGGATGTTCAACTACCATAAGTAGCAGCCAGCCATCAACTGTAGGCACCCAGCATTCGTCTTGGTAAGAAATGCGCACAATGTATGTGATCCATTGCACCCAACTATGCCATCAGACCTAACATAGGAAGGAGGGGAGCTACAATTGGACCGCGACAAACATGCGACAATGACCCACCGCCATCAAATACCGAGATAGGTAGGGTGGACGGTGTATTTGAATTCACCGTCGTGCCATTAGACACGGAGGAAGTAGTCGCGATTGATGACTCCGATGTTGCGCTGTGCGTAGGCGACGTTGTAGTTGCGACTGTTGCCGAGGATCTGGAGGCCGCAGAACTCGTAGTCGGAATTGGTCCAGTCGTGCTCGATATGTACACGTTTTCTCCTCCGGTGCTGCTAGCCGGGCTCCCAGTATCTTCATCCCCCGGGAATCCATCGCAGATAAACGCCATCACTTGATAATCCCCCGGAGCAATGCATGTCCCATCCGCATCTGGCCCTGTTGGAGAGTACAACGGACCGGGCTCATAGGAATGGATCAGCGAGGAGCACGCCTTGTCCCTATAAACGTTGAAGTACGGCCTGGAGCCATTGGTACACCAAGGGCGTTCGTTCAGGATGTACGATTAGAACACCACATCGGTAGGCGAGGAAGCGCTGTTATCAACGGCTCCGCACACGTCGCGACCTAGGGTCCAGGAATTGACGTAGACTGGTTCCGCGCAGCTGGTGTCCGAAAAGAGTGTGATGTTGCCAGTTTTCGAAAGCTGGGCTATGGCAGAGGGCGCCGTCACGAGAACGGCAGCCAAGGCCAGTGAAGCAGCCCAGGATGGCGTCGGTATTATCACTAGGCGGGACTGGTGAAGAGACCGATGGAGGAAAGGGCCTGTAAAAACGTAATGGAGAAACAATTTAGGGGCCGCTCGCAGGATTCGACGTATCAGGAAGGCGGCTAACCTCCTCCATGCCCTTAGCGTGAATCTCAGATCGTTTCTTCGGATGACAAAAATGTACTTCTTTTCCATGTTTGTTCAAATTTTTAGCACTTCATTATTTGTTTTCCTGCCGCACTATCGTGTCCGCAAGTGCTGGGTAATCCCACACATTGCCAATAAGTCAGAGGCCGAAGGCCCTTCCTTAGTATTGTTTGTTCACTGCAACCTTACGCAAAGATCGGATTCTCTCGCTTTGGTCTTGATCGTTCTTGAACACAAGCTCGAGCTGCTCGTTCTCGTCCACCCGGATGCCCACCGGCTCTCTGAACGTCTACTCAACAACAGAATCGGCTCTTCCAAATTCACCTCTTGTCTTCCTGCCATATTGGTTTTGTCCAATATGCGAGTTCAGTCGCTCTGTGTAGGTGGTTGATATTGGTCGGCCAGGCTGCTGTGTGGAGCTTTTTGAATCATCATAGGGAGTTCCAGTCGAGAAATATTAGGGGCATCGGAGAGTAGCACATCAGATAGTACGGCTCCCGCTGCGTAGCTCAGTACAAGTTGAACCCCGCACGCCACTGCTGCTGTGCAAGAAACGGACGTTTTTGGAACCAAGCATTTTGGTGTTGATGGGATTTCGACAAGGCACAAATGCCCGCGGTCTTCTCCAAAGCGGCAGAATCCACGACGGTACCAACCTAGCTGTTATCCGCTTGTGCTCGAACAGAAGGAGCCAAGGAGCCTCTGACATGCAGAGCAGCCATGTGAAATAGGTGCGTCGTACAGCGCCGTGTGAGATATGGTCATGAACACAGAGAATGAAGCAGGCGTCTCTTTTGGTTGCTGCTGATGCTGAATCTTGGCACCATCGCAGCCAGCCTCAAAGATCAGCCTGGAGATGTGGACGAAGGATCGAGGAAGCACCATAGCTCACTTACGATGACGCGCGAGTCGCGGCGCGACGCGTCCGTCCCCGCACAGACCCCTCTCCCAAATTTTTGGGCGCCCCTCCACACCCCTCCACCGGCAACCCATAATGCCACAACAACGTCTCCAACAAAACATTCACCATGTCCGTCTGCGTCTCCTGCCAAAAGCCTCTCGAAGTCGAGCTTGAACCCGACTCCGACACCGAAGATGTCCAAATGAGCGCGTCCTATAGCAAAGCGCCCGCCGCAGCCCCGGAAACCGTTCCCGACGACGTGCACCTAAACTGCGGGTGTCACTTCCACTGGTACCCTCCCACCATCCCTCCCTCCCCTTCTATCACCCACGCTAACCTGTGTGTGTGTTTGTGTGTTAGGGACTGCCTCCTCTCCGCCTACCAAATAACCGAATGCCCCTCCTGCGGCAAAAACCTCTCCTCGACCTCCCCCACCGGCGACCAACAAGTCCTCTGCATCCTCAACAACGAAGGCGGACTGCAGGAGAACCTCGACATACTGCCCCTCCTCAGCGAAGAGTCGTACCTCAAAGCGTACCCCAATGAGCGCAAGTGTCGCGCTTTTCTCGAGTTTTGCCGCGAGGGCGACATGCAGGCTATCATTGGCATGATTACGGGAGATAGTGATGATGAAGACGAGGACGAGGAGATGGGTGATGATGATAATGCTGGGACGAAGGATGTCGGCATCGATGCACTGCTGAGATATCAGGATCCGATTGGCGAGATGCAATCGGGACTGCACGCCGCGGTGCAGACGCAGAGTAGGGAGGTCGCGTGGCTGTTGTTGCTGCTGGCGAGTAACTTGCCGCTGTTGGAGTTTCCGCCGGAGGTGTTCCAGGAGGCTGAGGCCCAGGGCATCATGAGGGGTCTGACAGAGGATAAGACGGATATACGGAGCTTGAGAGATGCGAATGGGAAGACGGCCGAAGATGTCGCGAGAGAAGTTGGAGGTGTGTGGGCGACGGGATGGATTGGCAATGGACGGTTAGCCATTTAGAGGGAGTACAGTGCTTTGCGCTCAGGGGACCTTAAGTCGTACCATTCGATAAGTGTGCCATACTGGAAGCGGCACTGATTCGACACGGAAGTGCATATTTCTTACGAAAATAGCGTTCAACGTACATCTACTAATTCCCGAATTGTAACCCACCATGCACGAGGGCAATGTCTAGACTCGCGACCCAGCTACTTCGGCCTGTCTCAGTTTCCTTCAATCTCAATCTTCCTCTGCACCCTACGATGGACTATCATCCCCGAGGCCATGCACAACACAGAAAATAAAGTATACTCGCGAACAATCTTCGCCCATACTTTCCTCGCTCTCCCCATCGCCGCCCACCTCTCCTGTACCCACAGCTCATGCAATATCTGCCCCATGATCGGCCTCTAATCTAGGTGTACGACATCCTCCTCATCGTACGTAGCCAACAACACGACCCCCGTTGAGGTACGCACACAGGCACGAACGCCGTTCATGCTCACCTGCACCTCGAATTCCGGCTTTTCTGTCACAGGGTGCATATAACCAAAATCATACCGCCGATGCTTCGAAGTGATGTATATCTCCTCGAGATTTCTGGATCCATCGAAAGGTCGAAAGTGGAAAGGCACGAAAATCCGCGTCGTGACTGCGTAGGGTGCGATAGTCCCATCGGTGTGCTGGTCGAAGACGTTCGACCTAGTACCTTGGAAAAAAAGTACCCGGGGGATCAGTTGGCTGCTTATGACTGATAGGCTCAAAAGGCGGAGGGAGCGGCTTACGCGGAGTGTCGCATATATGGTGCCTGGCTCGGAGATTATTGTTTGCTCGAGGATTAGCAGGATGATTTCGTCTGGTAGGTCTTGTAGGCGTAATCGCGGGACAGGGCTCTTTCGTGGTCGCCATCGCTTGAATCTTGCCCACACACCCGGTTTTGGCCGTCCCGGTGGAGAGCTGGGTGTTTTCGGCCCGGAGGCTAGCAGGAAGGATGAATTGTCGGTATGCACGCCTAGTTTCTCGTGAAATTGGGCTGTTGACATTTTCGATCGCTCGTGGGTAGTTGGCGAAGAGTGTCTTGGTCTCCTTCGGTCCATGACATGCAGAATGTCTTTAATGTGGTATCGTAGGGATGCCATTCACATCAAATGTTGCGGGGATCGCGGCGACCGTGGCGATTGCGGGAGATACGCTTCTTCCAAGGGACTCACAGACACAGGGCTCACACCGAGTAGCGGCGAGGTACTCAAGGGCGATAGTTCAGGTGGTGAGATCTGCAGAGTCGGCACCTCGCGAGACCGTGGTTCACTGCCCCCATAGCTCTCAACAGTATCCACTATCGCCAGGCTCTTCCGTTTCAGACCATTCAGGTCATCAATTGTACTGTCGGCATCCAGCTCCTGGGCGCCTAGAATGTGAATCTTGGTGGGCAGTTCAGGGACTTCACCAGCATCAAGTTCGTATATGGTCCTTGTTGTGTCGGCTTCGATAGGCGAAGACGGTATTGCAACCCAATCTTTCACTGGGGGCGGTGGGGCCTTCTTCTCATCTGACCAATTGGGTAATTCTGCGGCCTGTTGTTGCTGGGCTTTGCGCTGCTTGCGGTGACGTAGAAGAAAGAGGGCCAAAAGTGCGATGAGAATGAAACATACAGACGAGGCCACACCTACTGCAATACCGCGTTTGAGACCAGGGAGGGCCGAGGAGTTTTGCGATTCTGGGGTTGCCGAGGGTGAACTTCCACTGGCTTGCGCGGTTGGAGCCATGGTTAATCGGGCACCGAGAAACCACTGATCAATTCCAATCAACAAAAGACCACTATTGTGAGTCAATTAGGTCAAGCATCGTGGGCCACATTGGCATCCAAGAGTAGGTATATGTTCCTCCAGTCTGGTGAAACGATAAGCCTCGACGCTGCGTTGCGGCACAGCCCCACCTCCGACGCCCTCACCTTCGAACTGCGAGGCAGATTCTTACGCGCTTGCAACCTCGAATTGATTGCTCGGTGGCTGTTGGAACGAATGAGGAGTGCATTTCAGGCAACACGAGCTGCACTCCGCCCCGTGAGATCATCGGCGCGGCGCTCTTGAATGGTATATATCAGTTGTAAAGCAGCTAGTCTGTGCCTGCGCGAGAAGGCAATACGATGTTCATGACGAACACCAGCAAGGCTTATGGATTGACGTATTGTGGGCTTAGGTCACTACACTGAAGAAGATGATCGCACGCCGATACCTTCGAGGTTCGCGGATCCGTGAAGGTTGCGGAGATTCTGAAGGGTGAATGCAGTTGCAACGCTGCAACGTATAGAATGAAGGGGAGCTGCAATGATCGGAGGAAAGAGCGGCCCCGGGCGCCAGGCCTACCCGTGCGTTAGCGCGCAACAGCCATTGGTTCGTGGAAGCTTAGGAAAATGGTATGCGCCTTCGCAAGTGCCTACGAAAATTATTACAATCAAAATGTCTTCACCGTTTGGCATTCGAATTGTTTAGTTTGGCGCTGCTGTCACACGCCAAAGCAACCGTCCGGTGAAAGCCTAGCGTGGCTTGGGGCTCGTTAAAAAGGAGGCCGTGACTTACATCCACACTTTGCCCTGCAGTGCTCACCGGAAAATGAATTTGGCTCAAAGATTGAGGAACCTTGTTATTATACGGCGAGCAAAAACCGACCATGGCAAAATCGGTACTCTTTTTCTAAGTAAGAAGCCATTGCATGTGGCCACTATAAACAGAACAACGATCATCGCAATTTGCCAATGTCATCACAGAGCCATGTCCAATTCCGCATCGGGGTGGATGAACTCTAACTATCAAACAGGTCTAGTGCAAATAAAACATACCTGCGCTCAGTTCTACGGGATGAAATGCAAGTATGGAAGCACAAGCAGAAGAGTGTAAGCTAGCTGAACAAAAAGGATCTTATTGATATCAGACTGCATTCAAATCATTCCAGGCCTTCCCAGATACATAGCCAGTCAAAAG
This sequence comes from Bimuria novae-zelandiae CBS 107.79, assembly GCA_010015655.1. Lineage (NCBI taxonomy): Eukaryota > Fungi > Ascomycota > Dothideomycetes > Pleosporales > Didymosphaeriaceae > Bimuria > Bimuria novae-zelandiae. The sequence continues at coordinate 1,596,514 of ML976657.1, forward strand.
AGGGACTTCATCCAGATATCCCGCATGGCGACACAAAACGCCAGTGTATATACAAAGAGAACACATCCCATCCCATACTGTACAGGCGATGATACAAAAATCGCAAAACACTTACTCCGCAGTCGGGTTGACATTGGAGCAGATGAGGGCCTGGCCGAGGATGGGCAGGAGGCAGCACTTGGCCTGCTGGCCGGCCGCAGAGCAGGTGGCGATCAACTTGTTGGGGCTCGTAGGAAAGGTGGCAGCTGAAGATGTTAGAGTGTGTGAAGACATGGCTGGTTAGACGGTGGAGGACGTACGAGTAGCGCAGTCGAGGTCAGCGAGGTGGAGCACGTCGGTAGCGCAGCAAAGTGGGCTACCGCTGGTGCAAATGGGAACCTGGCGCTGCTCAAGGGAAGCCGGAGCGGCCATGGCGGCGGCAGCAAGAGCGGCGATTACGGTGAAGAACTGCATCTTGAAGGTTGGAGAGGTTCTGGGTAGAATTGGAAAGATTGGAAGAGTTTTGATAGAGGAGTGGTTTTTGTGAGTTGGAATGGTGTGATAGTGTTTGGTTCTTGCGACATAAACCGTCCTCTTTATACTTTTCGAAGCTGTTAAGCTGCAAGAGCTCACAAGGGGTTGGGGAGCTTCCAAGGCCGCGTGTTCCAGTAGTCACTCCACGGCATCGTCATCGCGAATCTCCTCTCGAGACCATGATCGACGTCAATACCCAGGCGAGGCAACGGAGAAGCTCGCCAAACAACACTCAACGTAGCTGACCAGGGGCGAATCAAGATGACATTCTGCCTATTACATCTCGAAGCCAGGGCAAGATTATGCTGATCGGCATACCTCAGCTTCAATGCGCTTCGATCGGCATTGTTACTGGTCTCTTCTTGTCGTAAGGCTGGCTTTAGTGCGAGAATCGTGGAGTAGAGCTTAGAAATAGACTGTCCAAGCGCTGAACGACAAGCATTCATTCACGTCGATCCATCTCGGGGAAATAGCCGTATCAGGTAGGGGCATGCTTGATAGGGAGACTATTGCTGGTAATATTGTGCCACTATCAAGTGTGTGGGCAACTGCACCCGGCTGCACTGGACCAGTAACACAATTTGTGCCAGGGCAGCGTTCTTTGTCATGACCGCGATGATCTCTGAACAACCATTCATAATAGTCACAGGTGTTAAGAGACGGCGCTGTGGGTTTTTGAATTGATGACGTCGATTGAACTACCAGCAAGTGGTCAACTCACAGCATAATGTGGTCATCTCCTAGACGAAGGGTCTGGCCAGGAAACATGCGGGGCCGCCGAAGCCTGGCGGCCGGCTGGTCACCCATGTTCATACTGCCAAAAGGGGAAACAGAGTTTCACGAATCAAATCCAGGTACGATCCAAAGGCAAGGGTTGTCGGAACAGCGGTCGTGTGGCGGCACATTGTGGCTGTTGATGAATTGCACCTACAGGTTTCAATATTATTTCTGTATGGAAACGTACCGTTCAGTAACTATCAGTCGAGGGTGAGGTGGCGAAGAGCAGCTCGTTCGTTCCCTGTTGTCCGGTACCGTTGGAAAACGCGCCACGAATGAACGGAGTAAGGCGCCAGTCGTAAAGCGCTGACAGCCGTTGTGCTTAGGACATAACGTCAGTGGACAATAAAAGAAAGGCTAATGGAACGCTATAATGGGCCACTTCTTGAAAAAGCTAGTTAGCATGTGAAGGCTACTTGCTATAGACCAGGGTTTGGTTATAGAGTTGAGAAACAACGCGACAGGGAATGGTTCAAGGCTGTGTGCTTGTTGCCCTGCATCATGCAGCAATCGCCTGCCTTGAGATTGAGGCGGCAAAGGTTGTATTGTGGCCTTGGTGGTCAACGGAACAGGAGTGTGGCGAGAGTGCATGGTGTTGTTGGCAGCTGCAAACGAGAGCGCTGCTGGCGGGAAGCCGAGGCCCACATGGCGCCCGATGTCACGGCCCCTTTGGCTTGGATCGACGTCACACCTGGGCACGTTCACCGCCCCATCCGTGCCTTGCAGTCCGTACATCGCTCATGCGATCTACATCATCACCGCTGATTTAACAATGGTCGTCCAATCCAGTGTTTGCATTAATTTATGTTTAAGTTCGTTTTTCCTATTTGGTGGCGGCAGCGAGATTTTTTCCACGCGAGCTTGGCTGCCGTCAGGCACGCTGTGATACTTAGAGGGAAGACGCGCATCTGAAACGGTTGACAAGTATCGACAGCTGCACGAGCAAGGAAGACGTTTTATTATTTCCGGGAACCATTTCTGGCCACATCATCTTCCAAAACTTGCAACATTGGATCGCCAGGTACAATTGTCACACGCAGACGTTTGAGATTATGATGAATGGAGAGAATCATGTACACATTAAGTATTGAGTGACATTTGCAGCCATATATAGAATACATCATGCAACTATGCAGATCCCAACCATGTTATGCAGTGCAAAATAAACCAAATAACGCTTCACGAATGAATACTTTTTGCGCTCAGAATACCTTCTTGATAACCTTCTTCCACATGCTCCTGGGGCTCTCTTCCCACGTCTCAGCAAGCTCCTCGTGATATCTACCGCTGGCAATATCGGCATCGACCGCATTGATGAAGCCAGATCGGTCGAAAGCCTTATGCCCGACGTATAAGACTGCAAATAAGATGAGACTGACGTAGGCGATGAAAAAATCTTCGGTGTTCCAAGGCACAAACGCTGTGAATCCTTGCGTGAAGGTGATGATCACACAGAAGATAAGCCCGTACCACGCGAACCAGTCTCCACCCCAGGCCCTGTACGGGAGATTGTCGCGATCGATGTTCTGCGCCCGGAGTGCCTTGGTAAATGCGAGATAGCAGATGAAAATGCAGCACCATGCAATCAATCCGGCGACACTGGTAATGTTCAATAACCAGTTGAAAGCTTCGCTACCGTCCTCGGAACAGTTCAAATAACCGAGTGCACCTATAGCAGCCGTAACACTAACCGAAATGTACGGAACACCACGCTTCGACGTGGTTTGAAGAAAGCGAGGGCCACACTGCTGCTCAGAGAGGCCGACGAGGATACGGCTTCCGGAATAGACGGCCGAGCTAGCAGCGGAAAGGACTGCCGTCAGAAGAACCGCGTTGATGATATGGGGCAGAACTTTGACGCCAGCGAGCTGCGCCGCGATGACCAAGGGCGACGAGCTGGCATTGGTTTCTCCGATGAGAAGTGCCTCGTTGTCGTAGGGAATAACGATGCCGATGAAGAAGATCGTGAAAACGAATACTAGGAAGATACTCCAGAAAGTCCTTCGGATAGCCTTCGGCATAGTCACCCTCGGGTTTGTACTTTCACCAGCACCAACAGCAACCAACTCGGATCCTTGGAACGAGAAAGCGGCCGCAACTAGCACAGACCAGAAGCTGACAAACTTCGCTTTAGGCCCATCTGTCAGGTATGGTGCAAAAGCTCCAGGGTTGTCCCAATATTTGAATCCAATGTAGCCTTGATCCCCAGCGCCTGCATTGATGCAAATCGAGAAAATCATGAAGCCGACCAACGCCATAACCTTCAAGGAGGCAAACCAGAACTCGAATTCACCAAATACGTCTACGGGAAGTAAGTTGACTAGGGTGATGGGGATCCAAAAGATGGAAATGAAGATGGCAATATTAAGACTGGAGTCCCACCATTGAATGATGAGACCAGCTGCGCTCAATTCCAAGGCATAGGTAATGCTCCACGAGAACCAATATATCCACCCCATAGCGAAACCGAGGCTTGGGTCGACGAAGCGAGAGGCATATTGGGTGAAGGCACCTGAGACGGGAAGGTAGGTTGACATCTCAGCTAGTGCTTGCATAACGGCGTATACGAGCGTTCCGATGAAGACGTAGGCGAGAAGGGCTCCCGCGGGGCCTGCAGTCGCGATGGATTTGCCCGAGGCAATGAATATGCCTGTGCCAACAGTACCACCTGTTACCGTTAGCGATGTCCAATGAATAACGACAAGATCACATACCAATAGCAACAAACTGCAGATGACGACTTGACAGCTTCCTCTGCAACTTTGCTTCCGGTGGAGACCCCTGATTCTCGACGTCGCTCGACGAATGCGTCTGCGACTTCTCCGATCTGTTGTCCTCCATCTTGGGTAGAACGCTGTCCATTATGATTTGCTGTGATCCAGCTGTCCACCTGCTACAGAGATGGCGTCCTTCGTCCCTAAGGTTTCGGATGGAATCGTAGAGTCACCGATGAATAATGCGCGATTTACAGAGGACTGATGGTCTTTTTCAAAGACGTGGTACATGACCCCCACAGGCTCTGTGCCGCCACTATCATGGTCTCCAAGGACCTGGGTCAACCAAATTACCCCAAGCTCCTAAAAATTCTGCATTTTAGATTCTCGCAAGTCACATTGTGGCCCCACCGTGGTCTTACTGGGGGCCAGTTCGCGTGTTGAAGCGTGATGGCCGCCGGCGATGAAATATCGGCAAAGAACGCGCCGGCTACGAGCGGGTCCTTCGCCGGAACTAGATGCATTACAGAATATGGTGACCGTGAACGGGCAAGGCTATACTACCGCAGCATCCGTGCGTAGGATGGGTTTTGTACATGACGAAAAATCTGCGTCAGCTAGCAAATAAGCATGCGACGATGGGAGCTTGTGGAGCGCTTGGCAGCGGATAGCGGGAATGACTAAGCCGGTTTGGCCGACTTCCACCACCCATTCCCGCAGCCGCGGTTTCTCCCGACCCATCTTTCCCGTCGGACGTGACCGTCTCCATCATTTCTATCGCCAACTTGACTCATTTGCATTATGTACTGTTGGAGATCGTTTTATTGCTTTTGTTAATATCAACTGTCATGGGACCGAGAAAATGCGTGAATGCGACTTGCGGGAATGCGACGATTCCAAAGCCTCCCGAGGTCGTCATTGCGACGGCTACAACAGTATCAGAAATCGCATAGGCATGAGGGACAAGAGGTTCCTAATAAATTTATTTGGGTAGAAAATCAACCATCACGAGCCGAATGCAGTACCGGGACGCGTTGTTCTCTCCGCCCCGTTAGTTACCTACGGTAATACTACTCTTTTGATCTTGAGTTGCGGTTCTGGATTCAGCATGTCGAAACCGCGAGCGGGTTCATCCAAGCAGTAGAGGGACGCAGTGACGATGGAAGTCTTGTTCGAGATGCTCGAATGCAGTTCTGTGAGAGCTAGTGATCCATACGCATACGGAAGAAATTGAGAATTGTACTTGTTGTTGTATTGGGTGAAGCTACGAACAGTAGGTATACATGAGTGGCTGTAAACAGCGCTAGTGCAGGATGGGTAGTCGCATCTCAACACAGGTGAGGCGCCACTACAAGTGGGGAAAGGGAGACTCCAAACCGTGACAAGTTCGGCCTGGAACGTAAACATCAGTTTATAGTTGCGTTAGCTTGACCCATGTAGCTTCCATTTAGTCAACTTGACTCGCCTAACGTGTTCCACCACTCAGTGGCGCACACCACTCAGCGGCGCACCCCACCAAAATCGCGACGCGTCTTCTCACTACTTTCGCGATGCTGCCCACCCAGCGCGCCTCTCAGGCTCAAAAAGAAGGCAGGCTTGCTCTTTCAAAGCATGCCTTTCAAACAAAACAAATATTAAGCTACCAAAGGGCTGTAGCTATATACAGCGTCCCAGCAACAAGTCTTCGCCAACGCGTTAACAGCACCCTCCCACAAGCTATAACCAACGCTTAAAAACGTAAGCTACACCCTACAGAGGAGCAAGCCCTAGTAGATTAGATCCTAGACCTCGACCGACGCGGGTTTCCCCCCCAGATTATCGACATACAGCAGATAGCAGACTATTTACTCGCTACGCGCGGCCAGATCCCTCCCCCACAGCCTATAGGCAAGAACTAGGTATCGCGCTTTATCAACACCCAGCCAGAGCTACAGACAAAGTGGAATAGGAAGTTCCATAGCCAGCGCGCCCTTTGCGAGGATCCTATCAAGATCTCTGCCTGGTACAAGCTTGTGGAGGAGACGCGCCAGAGGTATAGCATACAGGATAGAGATACCTACAACTTTAACGAGACAGGCGTCGCTATAGGTGTCGCAGCGACGTCTAAAGTAGTTACAAGTTTTGCTACAATCGGTCGGGCAGTTACTATACAGCTAGGCGACCGTAAGTAGGTAACAACAATTAAGAGCGTCTGCGCGTCTAGCTAGGCTATCCCACCCTTCATCATCCTATCAGGACAGCTCCACTAGACTAGCTGGTACAAAGACCTACCTGCTGACTGGATGGTCGCTGTCAGCGATAATAGCTGGACGACAGATAACCTAGGCTTTGCCTAGCTGCAGCACTTCAATCGATATACAGCGTCTCGTACCTCTGGTGTCTATCGACTACTCATACTCGACGGCCATAGTAGCCATGCGACGCCAGCGTTCGACCAGTACTGTGCAGAGAACAAGATTATCAGTCTATGTATGCCTGCGCACACGTCGCACCTCCTGCAGCCACTAGATGTTGGCTGTTTCTCGCCTCTCAAGGTAGCATACGGCCAGCAGGTGCAGGAGCTCGCGCGACAAGGCGTCTTCCACATCGACAAGATAGACTTCCTACAGGCCTACCTACGCATCAGGGAGACAGTCTTTACAGAGAAGAATATTAAGGCTGGCTTTCAAGCAACAGGACTAGTCCCTGCCTGTCCAGATCGCGTTCTATCGTCGCTTACTATGGTCAGGACGCCCTCTCCACCTCGGACGGAAGTTAATACTAAGGGCGCATAGACAGCAGAGACACCGCATACTAGTGCTTAACTAGAGTAGTAAGCTCGACTTATTAAGGATCTACTTCGCCATTAATCTTAGAGTCCTACTAGTTAAGCTATTCGCTAGGTTGTTAAAGTTGCTAGCTTGCGATAAACTCAGTAACCATACTTATAGCAGAGGTGGTAAAGCTTTGGCAGGCTAATCAACGCCGTCAGCGTAAGCAGCAGCAGCGGCGACAGTATATTACCCGTAAAGGAGCTCTACAGGCTGCAGAAGGTCAATTGCTTGCTGCAGAGGCTGAAAGGGTAGTGCAGCAGGTAGAGCAAGAGAATCGCGTAGGGCGACAACGAGCACCACCTACGTGCAGCAACTGTCACGAACAAGGCTATAGAAGAACTCAGTGTAGACAGAGATCGTAGCTATTATATGAATCTACCTATAGAAAATTTAACTATCGCGTTATTAAGCTATCGTGCAGAAAGCTGCGTCAGTTTTGGTAGGGTGCGCCACTGAGTGGTGCGCGCCACTGAGTGGTGGAACACGTTATACCCTGCCGAGACAGTCAGTGCGCCGCGACACTAACGCGCCACCCCAACACCAGCACCGCAGCCAGCAACATGAGGCTATAGAGTTTTATATAAAAGCTTTTATCGCGAAATTTTCTAGAATTAAGATTTTATAGAGCTATAGAAGATTACTAGCTAGTTAAATTATAGATATCTACTTAATATTCTAATTATTTAGCCACTGCGCGATGCTGGCGCTAATAGCGTAGATATTACTATATTAACGCGTATAGATGCCGGCGTAGGCTTCTTCCTCTTTATAATTATATAAGTAGCTTTTGAAGCATTCTGGCTTCCCTTTTTAGCAATTTTAAGACGTT
>ML976657.1:1605894-1629159 GCA_010015655.1 Bimuria novae-zelandiae CBS 107.79
TTGGTGGAGATGCGGCGCGTCAAAGTTGAGGTGCTACATCTGTTGGGGTGGCGCGTTAGTGTCGCGGCGCACTGACTGTCTCGGCAGGGTATTACGTTAGACTAGAAGGTTGATGTCTCAGCCCTACGCACTCCAGAACATACCAAAGCCGATCCATCGGTTATGTCTCTTAGACGAGCTTATCGGTTGTAACATAACTTTCTTTAACCGGACAGGACAAAGTGGAAAACCTTCGACACGAGCCCGTTTGCCTCTTCGTGAACTGCTCCGAGATGTCTTCCCCACAACTATACTTAAGGTTCGCATTGCTTTAGTTTCACGACCACGGCCTATCCACTTCGACTTTCGGAATATCGAAGATAGTGGTTGTCGATCATCGCCATCATTTCTTATGTGGTCATACGTCCTCGATCATCAGGATGTTGCATGTGCCTGTTTCTGGCTCTCGGGCAACATACATAATAATCACCTGCCGGACACTATTCTTTCTACATCGTCGTACATCATTAAAACTTCGGACTGACAGCTGCTGTGTAACATCTGCGGCCCATTGTCTCGTTCTAGGATAAGACTTATTGAAAATGGGCGTTGACGCAACGCTTCGACTGCACTGGACACAACGTATCGCACTCGTTAGGCACAATCTCCGTGCCGCCCGACGAACAAACGACTTCACCTTCTTCAAGACGCTTCAGGCACACGCCATCATTGATGGAACGGATCACGTGGCAATTCTCCATTCCCTCCTCGGGGATGATGCAGATTCGGTCCTACTGACGCTCGACAATCTCAACGCCGGAGTCGCGTACGTACACCAAGATGCCTTTATAGCCGTCTACGACAGCACGAAGTCAGCCATGTACAAGGCCGACAACTCCCTATCCAGCCGACGATCCCTTTTACCAGTCGACGATCCCTTTTACCAGTCGACGATCCCTTTTACCAGTCGACGATCCCTTTTACCAGTCGACGTCTGCCAACAAAGGGACATGTCAGATCATGCAATGGACAAGACCGCTAATTCGGCGGTCCAGCTCATCCATGCCAAACCTGCCCACTGCCGGGAGGCAGTCGCCAACGCCTGTGTCACAGGAACAACCATCATCGCAGACGCCGTCTGCGTCTGTTTGAATGAAATGGAAGCTACCGAGAACAACCTTGACGATTTTATTCGTCTAGAATATTCATGGAATAGTATTCAAAATTCCGTGGATGCGGCAATCTCCGCGCTCCGTGGAATATTCAGTCTCATGGAGCGATCGAATCTCTCAATCAATCCTTAACGTAGTCTCAGCATCTCATCTGGGGGCAGATCCGATGGCGGTGGAAGTAGCTTTCGTAGTAGAAACTCCTCTGCTGCCTCAGCCTTCGGTGGTCTCATTAAGAGAGCTTTTAGCACCAACCACGGAATGGGTCCGCCGCCTCTAGGCGCTCATCGAAGCGGCCGAGCCAGTTCGTTGTCTATACCGGACGCGAACCCACGGGGTCTTCGACTTAGCGTCAGCGCTGCTTGCCCGACGAAGATGCCCATGTATACTGATCACCCACACACACTGTTGACCACCATTCCACCGACTCCTAGTGTACATGGCACGCCAGGTACGGGAACAGCAAGCCCGTTTAGAACCAAGGGTGATTACTTTGCGTTCGATACGGAGAAGGAAGCCGAGAAGGCAGGCAAAGAAGGAGCATCACCCTCTCCAAGCGACTTAATGTAACTGCAAGTGCATTCCAAATAAAAAGAGCTCCGTGCAACATCGCTGACGATCATTCCAGTGAAAGCCTAGATCCACTTTATTCACCCACCGCAGCCGACCTCGTAAAGATACCAGTGCTCCTCATTCTTCGAAGGCTCTCGGATGCATTCAGTATGTCGCCGCCACCTGTGGTTGGTGCTTAGGTCAATATGCTGTGCCGCCGGACTCCATCATTCATTTATCTCGACCGGACTTCCAGGGCGTTGCTCCCATCTGTACGGTGCAGGCCTTTTCTATCGGTGACGGGTGTTCTACATGTGCATCTGTTAGCGGTTCCTACAAAGAAGTGTGATACTCATTCTGTGGCTGCTTCACGTTGTAGTATCTACGTAAGCCTGTCATTCCAGAATCTCCGAATTCAGCCTGTTTATTACCTATATGGAATCATCTACGCCCACATTCTTTGTCTCCGCAATCCAATGTCAAGCTGACATTCTTGCGCCACACCTCGAGCCTCGCGCAAACTCTGGAAAACAGCCAGTGCGCCGCGCCGTATGCAGGTACCAGAGGCTGTCGGCACTAGCCCGCCACCAGTCATGCAGCTCGGGAATCCTTCGTCCCGATGCGGCTAGCTCGCTTCATGGATACATGCCCGAATTGCCAACTCAGGTCAAGTAGAAGGTCGCAAGTGCCTATCCATAGTAAGATCGTCTTATGATGCAGTGGACAAAACTTCGTACTTCAGCGCTTGGAGGTATAGGGCTGAAGCGGGCGTCCTCTGACTACTGTAAGAAAAACGATCTGAACAAAAATCTGGTCAGCGACAGTAAGGAAACAGTAGGCCATACGAGAGTGAAAATCGGTAGCGCAACTGGCGAGGTCCCTTTCGCGTGACCGTTAACCTGAGTCCATTCGACAACGCGGTCCTTGTGCTTCATCGACGTTGTTGCAGACACTGGAAGTGTTGGCACCCCAGCCCCCATCCGGTAACATGCCAGAATCCTCATGTTCCCACTCGGGAACATTCTTATACTAGGTATGCAGTTGCGCCGCACGCACTGGGCACATTTCGCCTCTATGAGGGTCTGAACTAACGTCAGCGCCAACAAGATTCACCCACGATGGAGTGACGCTAGCCCGAAACAGCAGTTATTCATCGCCGAACGATTGCGCACGGCGCAGCACTCCTGCAAAATGTGTGAATATGTAAAGGAAGCGTCCGCCTCGTCCTGTGATAGTTGGAGTTCATCCATCACAACAACATTCGAACCTCATGTTTGGACTGAGCAGTGGGGTTTCAGTGCTTGAAGCCTTTCGAACCTCCACCTCCACGCAAGCTCGATAGTTACCGTAGAGAGCTCGCTGCGACGCCATGACGCCCACAATAACACTCCTTTCGCTACTCGTCGCGTTCGTCCCAACGGCAACGGCCTGGCCTATCGCATCAGGGCCTCAGAACGTCCGGAAGCGCGACACTTCACCGCGCAACGTCAGCATCGGCTTCGCCATAGCAATATCCGTCCTGATTTTTGCCTCCGTAATCTTCTTCCTCGGCGTCCAGCGCGGTCGCACAGGAACCTGGTTCTGCTGGCGCGAGCCACTCCCCTCATTCCGCCCATGCTCGCCGAGCGAAAACACTCAAGTCATCGACACAGATACCTTGAAAAGCAGGATCAGTTCACCACTTCAGATGCACTCAAGTGCACTCCCAGAGCTCTCGCCAGTGGAAGCACAGCCTAGATTCGCGGAACTCTCACCCATGGGAGCGACGCCAAAGGCCCTCGAGCTCGCCACAAGCGAGAAAGCGGTCTTTGAAATGGGCTTGGCGTCCCCGCGGAGACCACCGAGTGTGATTTCGAAGGCGAGTAAGAGCTCCTATTCTAGTCGCAAGTCTTCGATTGCGACTGCGTACCGGAAGAGCGTCGCGTCGGTGAAGACGACGGGGAAGAGTGTGTACTCGACGAGCGAGAAACCGCCCAAGGTGAACAGTTGGTTTGATAGGAAGAGCTGGTTCTGCCGAGGTGCAATGGAGATTGAGGACGAGGAGAAGAGAATGAGAGGCGATGAGGCGGCGGAAGGCCCTAGTGCGTGTACTTTGGCGCCTCCGACCACTGCCGTGGTTGCGAGCAAGAACATAGGTGAGATAGAGGGTCGCGCTACAATGGACTGGTCTGGCATGGAATGGTTGACGAAGGTGTACGATGGCAGGAAGTCGAGACGACTGAGTGGGAAGGACGTTGATGACGATAAAGAATCTGGGATGAAGAGCTTTTACATTCCTGGCAGTGATGAGAAGTGAGTAATGGTAATATTAATTGGAATCGAGAAATCGAGCGGCGGGACAAGAGCAAGGTGCAGCTTGTGCGGTAAGTTTTTATTTTATCGGACGTCTTGGGGCACGAGACTTATCATGGTACAGCGGTTCCATATTCGGACGTACTATTGAGCGCTCGCTTTCATGCGATGCGCCAGTGCGATATCGCTGCCGCTGACCTTTCTGTGAGCCATGATCGGTCTTCACCACCTCTGCGGCGGATGTACAGTATACACAAGATACACAGTGTTTCTCTAGTTTTGTAGGATAGACTTGAGATATGATACCCACTAGAAGCAATTAAATGCTATAATTGTACGAGTAACGCTTAAACCCACCTTTATCCTTTACCTGTTTGTGTACGTTCTAGTTCATGAAGGTCTATCCCGGGCGGAGAGGTACAAAAGCGGGTCCTCCTATCGAGGCTACCATAGGTAGAGTGCCTCGACCCACATAAGCAGGTCCTATAAAGTTTCTCGACCCTACCAAATCTCGAACTGCGTACTTCACTGGGCTATCCATTGGATGCTAAGGACCTCTCCACGCACATACATGTCTAACCAAAGAAGCAGCATAGCACCCTCCGAAACTTAATTCGAACTGAGCTGATTCGATATATAGGCTCGTCTTTGATTGCCACTATCATGGCGACCCCGAGTTCCGAGGCACAGTCGTTACTTCTCCGTCTCCTAGGAGAGCTGCGGAACCGGATCTATAAGTTCGCACTCACAGCTCCCCGTTCGCTGGTGCTCAACTTCCACACAAGCAACCCCGACAGACCAGCCCTCTACCTCCCGCCGGATGAGTACCACCCGGATAAGAACCACCTGGATGTCGCTGCCCACACGGCCGCGTTCCCCCTCAACAAGCAAGTTTGCGACGGCCAATGTCATTCCTATAACCAGCTCAAACTCGTGAAAAAGCAACTGTACCAGGAGATCAAGCGTCTCGAACTCAGGTTCAAGGATGTCCGCCTCCTTGCGACCCGAGCGAACCCTTCTAGTGAACGTCTCAGCTCCTTCACCAGTCGCATGAGCCACGACCAGCGCTCCTGGTTCTGCACACTAATCATTGACAGCGACTTCGAATTTGAGAAGTACGCATTTGGGGTTGTCGAAGACTGGGAAAAAATGTGTATCAATAGAGGTGACATCGATATCGTTCTGGACTTTTGCAACAATCATTCGGATGTTCACGTTATCTGGCTCCGTTTCGGAATGCTGCATGCGAGAACACTTGGAACGGACTCGGTCTCGCTTAGAGATGCACACCATGAAAATCCTTTCCTACTGCATTTTTCGTCTAGTCAGTACACCTCTCCAGGTAGCACGTTCGATAGCGATGAGAGGGTCCAGCTCATTCGTGTTGGTATTAGGGGAGGCGAGACATCTGTGGACAGCTAGTCGGCTACCGAAATGACGCTCGTGGCTTTGAGAAAATTGGGTCATTGGGACTTTCCTGATAACTTGCTATATTTTCGATACAAACGCGGAAACGAGGAAGATGCTCAGGGCATTCAGCATGTGAGCAACTGACGGAGGTATCTTCCCGTGTGATATGGACGAGCTTGAAGTCAATCGGACTTGTTTGTCTCATTATGGGAAGATCAGGCAAGATGAGCTAATGTGGCACTTGCAGTAAGATACGGCTGTGTGTATTGCTACAAGAGGTTTTCGAAAATGGTCCGCTGTTGCAGGAACGTCCCTAGTACGTAGAAATACAGCTTCATCAAAACTTCATGACGGGCGCCTTCTCTATTCAGCGTTGGAAGACATGAAAGGATAAGCCTCCGTAAATCGAAACGGTGCGCGTGACTGGATTCGTTTCTCAGTAGTGCGTCTTAGAAGCCTCTGCAATTCGATACTATTGCCCAAGATACCATAGTTCTGGACCGGTTTGACCCCTTTAATTGGCATCGCTCCACACAGGAGGACCTGGAATAGTATAATCCGCATGATCAGGTGTTGAGTGTATGTTGAGCGTCAAACCAGGCTCGTCCCCCTTGTAAAGAGACCTCGAATCGACGCCATCGGTAATGGTTTTGGTTCCAGAGCCTTCCACTTTCAAACTAACACACTGTGGATAGAACTCAGCACCATCGAGCGAATAGGGACCAGTACTCGTGAAGGCAACGTGTAGAGCGATGATCTCATGACGGAGGACATACTCCCCAGGCGCGAGCTTGGGTGGGATTCGTACGGTCCTGTGAGCACTCATCAGCGAGACACTACCAAGTAACAGGATTCGGACATACCAGGATCCATTGTGGGCAATCAAGTCGTCCGAAGCCCGGTATCCTTCCTGGTATGTGGACCCGTTGATCCATCCACGTTCCTCAAGCTTAACAAATTTCAGTGCTGCCATATCCACGTTCGCACAAGGCCCGTTGCACGAAGCAAGATAGCTGAGAATAGGTCCATGATGTCCGACTGGCCACGCCTGGTCTGCCATCCACCACCGTAACCGTAGGTCGGCGCCAGCCGCAATCGGAGCGCTGAAGTTAGCATTCGATCCACCTTTTGCGCATATAATTTGGGGTTGATTTGCGTCGGAAGGATGAAGAGGGCCTCCACCGACGTTTGCAGTGTACCAAGCTGGCGTGTCGGACGGGTAGGCCTTCAGGTCGCCATTTGCGTTCCATCCATCGTAGCGATGGCCGTTCGCCCAAATGTCGTATACCATGCCATGACCTGAGGCAAATGACGCCCAAAACATCCACAGAAAGACCGAAAACGTGAATATGAAGAACATGTCGTTTGGTGTCAACCCCCGTAAGTGTGCTGAAGAGGTATGTAGTGCGCCTCCATGGGCTACTGCAAAGTATGTACGTCCATCTGTTACGACCCATCGGTCCGGTACTAATATATTCTGAAAGCCTCCGCTGTGGTAGTAATAAGGGTGAGGTCAGCAGGTTCTGGCTAATATGACCTTTTAAACGATCACATGACCAACCAATTTATCTTGCGTCAATTAACTGTCGACAGTGAAACCACCTGCAAGATTGAATGCGGCCGGGTTTGCTTGCATGCTGCAGATATCCTTCTCGATGCGGCCAAAAGAGGAGGTGGCCGCATACTGTTTGCTTTCGTCATGCCCCTGCCCAGCGGAGATCAACAACAACGCGCCGTATACGTTTGGTGCACCGCACTACAATCCTCATAAGTATTCACAGCCCTTTCCGCGCTTAGGGATGATTTGACTGTAAAATCCGATATGAGGAAGAAGACCGGACTGTTGATGGAGAGAGGTGATTGTGTGGGGGCAAGAGCAGCTAGTGGCACCGGGCAGCCGGACTCGACCTCACCATTTTCATCCCCTCGTCCAGCTCTGTTCCCATGTCCTATCTCCCATATCCCCATTACCTCGAAAAAATTTATCAGTAGCCTCCTATACTGTGCGTGAAGCATTTGTTCGCAACTGGACTGACCGGGCGGCTGCGGGAAACGATGAGAGCCTCACGTAGAGCAAAGCCGCGCGCTTGGGTTTTCAGTATGGCCCCTACATTCCTAATATGGTAATTAGTTTCATATGGAGGAGTGTTCAAGTTACCATAGACAGAACTATTATCTGTTTTCTAGGTATTTCCCCTCCACTGTCAACACAATACAGGCTCAATTGTCGCCCGGTTTCAGAGCTTCAAACTACCAAGGCCAACCAGCAGTTGAAGAACGACTTTTTCAGTGAAACTCAACTTTCTCGAGCTGCCATAGTTGACCGCCATGAGAACAATCTGTCCGCGCTGGTGCGATTCTTTCATCACAACCTTTTTGGTCGGAACTCTTCAGTTGTCCCATCTCCGAGATCTATTAGGACAGTGACACGAGTGCTCCAAGCGGTAACGAGACTGAAGGTACCAAGTTATCCTGGAACTCATCTGCAACGGTGAAGAATACCCACACCAACCATAGCCAATCACCAATTTGCCAACATCTTTATCTCTGCTTACAGCCACTTCCAACTTTCGCAAGAAATTATCAGCGACATTGCCAGATTTGGCCAATAATTCGTATGCTAGATAACATTAGAACCTCAAAAAAGACACTCACATTCTTCATAACCGTGCGACCACCGATCAAGTCAAGTAATAAATGTTGCACTAAAAGCTCTTTGAGGCTGTGCTGCTACCAAGCTTATCCAGCTGAGGCCTCGCCAATGCCGCTAAATTGCGCCAAGCCCACGGCCCCAATAATTCAGGAAACGTGATTGGACGAGGAATTCGCGACGTCACCGTGCCTGCGATACGAGATCCGAAAGATTCCCTGGCCTTGTGAATGCCCAGAATGGGTTGTTGGCTATGCTGACGACCTGCCTGTACGCGGGCATGGAACGTCGACGGCGATGTGGCGCAAGGTCATAAGCTGCACAGTTGAAGTCATAGCTTTCTGCTTTCCTATATGACCCTCATCCCTCTGGGCTCAGTATCACGAACCAGTAGCCTTTCCTACCTCATAAACCATCAGCTTTAATTCGCCGGCCCAAAGCAAAACCCATCTCAATCACATTCGCATTCCCAATATTCATCTGTTTTACCAACCTTCAACATCAAAATGAAGTTCGCAGCAGCAACCACTCTCTTCTTCGCGGCCCTCGCTTTGGCCAATCCCGCACCTGTTGCACATCCCGAAGCAGCAGCAGGCACACTGGTTGACGCGAAATCACTTGCGCCGGAAATCGATGCGCGAGCCGCTGGCATCATCCTCGAAGCTCGTGAACCAAAAGGAAGCAAAGGTGGCAGCAGTGGCAGCAAAGGCGGCAACAGCACCGACGACAGCGCGGCCCTCACCATCACACCGAACGTCATGCTTCAACTCAGTGCTTTGGGACTGGGATACATGCTCTGGGCATAGAAACAGAACGGCTCTACCACCTATTCTCAGCACCGGGCGTTTCCAAGGAGCATCTTGACAAAGACACGACCGTCAGCCAGGCGCCTGGAAAACATTCACCGCTTCTTCTCACAATGGGTTTCTCATCTTGCAGCCCTTCCAATGCTGCTAATGTAATGTTTATACGACTATGAAGAAAGTGGGCATATTTGTTATTTCAAGCGTTCCAAGGTTCTATGCCACTTTTGCAATATACCCTCCATTCGCGTCACACATTGTTTTCCAGTGATTTCTTGCATCGCGTGCGCGTCATCGAGGGCTTCGCTTAGTCCGCCCCCAACCTTGCTTCGCCTTCTGCTTTACAATCACTTACCCATTGAGTAAAAATCAGCAATACAGTCTAATGATTATTGCTATTTCTACGCTGCCACGCCAGGGGGGCCTTGTTTGGTCCAGCTGAATATGTCGGTGTGCAACTGTTCATCGTTCGGACATTGCACTACGCCCAAATTTCTCGTTGGACCGAGCACAGCCCTCTATCTCGTGTCGATCGTGGCGTTGACTTGTACATACCTTCCAATCTCGAACTCTACTATGGTCATGGGCCTACGTGCCGTCATCGCTGCCTCGCTGCCTCGCTGCCTCGCTCATTGAGTCAGGTGGCCGACCTCAAGTGGTGCCCGGTCATGGCACACCGTGTCTTTGAAAACTAGCTCACTGGCGCCAGCCAAAATATCAAAAGTTTCCCACTCACTCGATCTTTCTTCCGTACGCTCACCCACTAAACAGTCCTCTAAAAACAGACATGAAGAAAATCCATGGGCTTTGAATGCCGTCTAAAACACCCACCGCAATGTCGTATGCCTTTGGTCCCCCTCCAAAAACAAGTGCAACATCGGCCATGTGGACACCCCATACCTTCCCTCAAATGGTATACTCTATACAACCGTCCAACTATAAATTTCTGTCGTGTTCATCTGTTACTCTGACCACACATATGCGCAACTCCACAGCTCTACAATCTACTAGTTTGCCATCGTATAAAGCCGGAGGGGTCTCAAAATATCCACGAACTCAGTAATGCCCGTGCGACAGGTCGCTTTGGAAAATGACTGCGGCCTAAAACTGACGTGGACTATATCTATGAGTTGTCTAGCGTTTACAAGGACACTCCCACACCGAATGCAGCGGCCGGTGAGCACGCTGAAAAACTCGCATCTTGATTTTGTGATTCAAAATCAGATACTGAAGCAGCATGTCCGTCTTCGAGGTGGAGCAGCAACCATCTTTATTGCGGTCAAAAGTACGACGAAACAGATTCATGTGTCCCTGCAGCTCTCGGAAAGCACATGCGATCTTATGCATGTTTCCTATAACTACTTTAAAACTGCAAAACCTGATGTCATGGCTTGCCTCGTTCGTGTTTTTGTAACGAGGAGTTACAGTGACAATAAGGCGACGGGAGTGCACATTATCACCACCACTTCTCGGGTATGCTTGCTGGTGGAAAAAAGGCGCAGGAGACAAACTGTTCGCCATTCAAAATGACAGACGAATCTGTCTATGTGGCGCTTTGCGCTGCGTGGTCGAAGTACAATGTGGAAACTTTTCTTGCAGTCTATGGAAACTCAGAAGCAATTTCATAATGGCTTATGCGGGTCTGAGTCCACTAGGGATTCGTTGCTCGACGGATGGACTGCACCATCCAAAGGCTGAGTTTCTAGTCGACGGAAGGAACAGGTGGAAATGTGGAAAGACCTGTGCAATGCGTGCGATGGGCCTGATGACGGACATCAGCAAGACCATGCGATGATAAACATCACTGACGATAGATGATCTTTTTGGAAAGGACACAGTACAGACATTAATGTGAATGCGGAGTTTTTCACTTCCATACAAGGTGCTATTCTGCGAGGCCTATTCTACAGTGTGTACCAAAGCACAGTAGTAAAAGCTACTGTTACGCTTTAGGACCATACGTCCAAGATACCAATAACCGTGAAATCAAGTATGAGCTCCCATCCAAGGACTGTATCGCGCGCTGCGAAGCATGTCCGAGCTTAACGCCAAACTCCAAAGTCGCTGACTCGCACTGCCAGCCTATCCCATTCACTTTTCCGCCCTTCGAGACGATTTTTTGATACTAGAAACCCACTGCTAGTCTTCCTCCTCCTCATCGTCGTCTTCGGACTTCGCTTCTGCATCCTGATCTTGGGCGCTCTCCTCGGCCTTAGCAGGTTGCGCGATTTCGCCGTCGTAATTCGGTCGGACGGTCTTCTCGTTTCTCTGGGTGAGAACTGATTCGATAAGCGGTACGGCGGCGAGGAGTGTGTTGTATTGCTCCATGGTCAGCGAGATGCCCTACAAACCGAACGTCAGTCTATGCCGCACGAGTGCAGCTGCGTGTAAACGTACCTTCTTCCCTGGCTTCACCTGTCCACCATCGTCCGTCCAGTACTCACGGATGTTAACAAGGGTGTTGCCTTTGAATTCGGTGATAGTGACGCGTCGCATGCCGTTTGCTTTCAGCTATTTTCCGTTAGCCAGTGTTCTTGCCTTCACGGATGCAGGAAGCTGATACGCACTGAGACGAAAGGATTGTTCTCGTCATCTGTCTCCAGCTTTGGAACAAGTGGTTCCTCTTCTGCATCGCCCTTCGCTTTCTTGGATGCGGGTTCCGCCTCATCATCCTCATCGGGCGAGGGGCGTTTCTTGGTGAACGCCTTCTTTCCACTGCCGGCACCACGAAAGCCGCCTCGAGAACCGCCTCGGGAGCCTCCTCGTTTCGCGTACATGTTATGTGGAGCGGTGTCAAAGGAGGATGATGATAGCGCGTGTTCAGGATGACGCGAAAGTGGAGCTCGAGCTTGACACGATAAAACGCGCTAGCCCGTAGTCACGTGTTGTGCCCCGCACACCTTTGTCCCGGATCGCCCTTTCGGCCGTTGCACAGCGAATCCGCCTTAGGATGGAATTTTACAATGTGCCTCCCTAACGCCATTGCCTCCTCTAGTCATGCCTGTCGTCGCATCTCCCTCTCGTCGCTCATCCCGACTCCACAGTCTTCATAGCCAAACATGCACTCGTCTCATGATCTCCCAACCAGGCACAGTACGATATAGCTACTTGTAACGCGCCTAAAATTGTGGCAGCGAGGCCAAAGAACATCGCGAACGCAAGCGCCATGACACCAGCCCAATATGTATATCGAGGAGAAGACCTACGATCACTCCATCTTTCGTACCACGTCATCGGGGTTGGATCCTCGACCTCTCGCATTATTTTGTAGAGTCGTTCACCCCAGTGGGGAAACTGTTCGAATAGATCCTGCATGTCTTCAGGTGGCGAAAGACTTTGCGGGTGCTCGTGTAGGCTACAAAAGATCTCCGACGGTTTCAATAGGCATGGGTCCAGGCCGTGTTTGGAAACTTCTTGCTGCAAGTATTTGAAACTCTCTCTGCATCGTCTTCAGGAAATAAAAGCCAGATAGTGCGCAGTGTCTCTAACAATAGATTTGGGGTAAGGCAGCCGCTGCTACTCGTTAGCTCGTTTCGATTGATCGAGAATCAAGTGCGATACCGACTAAGGCTGTCTTCTAAACATAAATCCTCGTCTTCACCATCTAAAGCTCGAATTGCAGCAGCCAAAAAGCCTAATTGTCCAAATACTTGAATTGTCTTCCAGTCCTCAGTAACCTGTAAGTGAAGATGGTCTGGCAGATTATCTGTCCATTTGACACTGATACGTGTATAGGCTTTCAGATACCGAGCGCGTAGCTTGTGCGCTTTGATAGCTTCTGTCCTTTCCAGCGGTTCTATCCCGTGGCACGGGAGTACTCTTTCAATCAAGGCCGACAATGACTCGCTATCTTTCCAAGCTGGTCGGAACACGTGGCCGGTCGTTATTGCGTGCACCGAGGAGCGACAACTGATCATAAACATGATCTTGATGGCTAGATCCAAAGCAGGGCTCATTTCATGGTTAGCCAGATCCTCCGTCGCGATCAATGCCTTCAGATCTTTCCTTCGTATGGAATGGTTGTGCTTCAGAGATGCTAGCACTCTTAGCAAATGTTCGTGGGTGCTAATCTGCAGAGAACGCGTAGGTGCATTGGGTGAACGTCGTGGTAGACCTGCCGTCGTTGCCAACATTTGGTCGGCATAGCAACGAAAGAAGGAACCCAGCGTCTCATCACTGATCCTGCCGACAGCCTCCTTTCCCCAGATGGTGGAGACAATCTGCTGCTTGAAGTCGTCGTCAACATCTTGTGATAAAGGCCGTACACTTCCTTGTAAAGAGGTTCGACTTGGTACGAGTTGCAACTGCTGGAACCACATTCGAACAATGCTACTAGTAACGACTCGAAACCTTTCATTTCGAAGGTCTGTTTTCCTTAAATCGACGGCATAAGGCGGGGCATTGTCAGCCGCATGTCTCGGCACTGCAAGTCGAAGCGACTAACATGCGGGCTGTTCGAATCAAATTGTACGTAGACTGCGCCCTGACCGGTCGGTTAACCGCTTCTTGACAGCTGGGGGTTCAGCCTCAGCACCTGCCACACAATAGCCCAGCCTGAGGATCCTGCACATAAATCAACATCCAACACCTTTTCAGCTGAAAGTTACAGATTGACCCCATGGCCTCTGACATGAGATGTGAGCAATCTCCTCTCTGCGACGTCAAATACGAAGTGGGAAATCCAAATTGTCCATGAAACATCGTGAATGTTCGTCGGCCCACAGACATCATAACAACTACCATGGAGGTGACGGCTACCAACGGTACTGGCGAGCTGCGACAAGGAATACCATCACCTCCAACCCAACTAGAGGGTCTGTCCTCTCTATCCGCGGGTAATAGTGCCCCATCATTGAAGGACATCCGCCACCAGGCGAACCACATCAGCCTTATCAAGTCTATCAAGAAATGGAGGGTTCAAATAACCGAGGAAGAGAAAAGAGAATCGGATAATATTGCTAATGGCTCTGTGACAAAAGCATCGAGTCTCATACCAATTGCCTTAAGAAGAGGCAAGCGAGAAAGGCTGAAAACGTTCAACTTCACGTCTACTTTGAATCTCATGGGTAACGATACAGTCACCTTTGACGAAAAGCATTGGAGCATTCTCTCCAATTTTATGGATGCATGGGGAAGGAATAACTCTCTGTGGTTTCACGGTCTGCCTACGCGCAATCTCTCGACCACTCTCGTTGCCATCAGTTCAAAGAATGCTACGGGCCTTGCCAACAATGAACCATACATATGCATCCGCGGACTTCTGGACGAAAATGATATTGTCTCTTTCCACGCAGTGTTGTCGCGAGATAATATTCGACACTACTACAGTCCACTTCGCATATGTTTCGATCGCAGCCGCATCCGTGAGGCTGCTGATGAGAGGTTGTATTTCGGTCCACATCCACACATGTGGTCGCTGTGTGGTTCTATAGCTGCGACTGAATTTTCCGGAGATATTCATTATTTGACTATGGGGGGCCTCCTAGATATCGATGGATCAATCTACCTGCTTACTGCGAATCACAATTTCTCACCAGCCGGGCTAGATACAAATCAACCTGCCTCCAATGGCTCCACATTCGAGAGGTATCATTCACAGAACAAAGCTTTGATCGTCGATAGGTGGACCGTTGACTCTACTTTTGAGAAGACAACCATACACACCGCTAGGGGCCAACCAGTGACTCTGCCTGAAGCTTACGGAGATGATACACAAGCAATTGCATTGCATCTTGTGGCCTTGAAGGGCAGTATTGGCGATTGTATCCTATCACGCCTGACATGTCAAGTTACAATTTGCCTAACGGTTGTGCCCTCCCGGTGGTTGACGGTAAATATTCAACGGCCGAAGCAAATCCGATTTTCCCCCTGGGCATGCATTATGTAACTAATTTCGGGGGTAGAGACCGCCAAAGAGAGGTCATTATACTAGCGGGTAGAACGGGCACATGCACTGGAAAAATCTCTCAAAATTACTCATTCTTTACACTACATGGTGATCAGTGGAGTCGCATTTGGACTGTTCGCACCAATGATGGCTGCCATGAGTTTCGTTCTCATCACACGCGTTTGCTCGCTGATGCGCACAGCATTTCACAGGGGCGACTCTGGGGCTTGGGTGATTAACAAGCAAGACGACTCCCTTCTTGGACATATTATCACCGTTTCGGAATATGTGGCGTACGTTGTTCCCATATGTCAAATTCTGAGGGAGATTGAAGAAGCAATGCCAAATGCCCACATTCGACTGCCTTCACCGTTCCATCAACTCGCCGCGCTCGCGAAACGTCTTTACACTACTGTTGCTACGGATGAAGCAAAGAAGGAAGCTCAAATCATAGCACGGAAAGCTACCTCGAAAGACACAATGAGGGCTGCACCTGATTTCACTTACGCACAACTACTTGAAGAAACCTTACACACAGAGCATGACCAGGAGATCTTAGCGCGAATCATCTGTCTTGTTGGGGCAGACTGGGAAGCATTTCTATCACCCCAATACTGGAATTCTACCATGCACGACGTAGATGTACAATCTTTAATTGATCTGTACACACGTCTCACAAAGGCGTATTCAATGCTGAATACAGCGTCTTCGTCTGGACCTAGGGCGATCATCAAGTCTTACGGCATCGACGGTGTTCCAGAAAAGGTGCTTGCTGGTGAGCAGAACCTCAAAGAGAGAGATCAACAACAGACGACTATCTCATCACAGGGATCAAATTTAATAGGCTGGGACTCGGAACATGATCCTAAGAACCCTAGAAACTGGATATCTTCGATCAAGAATCGCTATGTCTTATTTATGTCCATACAGAGTTTCATTTCGTAAGCCAAACAACTTCTACGATCCCATATGACTTGAGCTGACATGATAGCACAGCGGCTTCGGTTTCACAGTGCTGTCAGGACCTGCTTTCCACCTAATAGGTGAAATTCCAATGGGCAGCGATTACCTCATCACGCTGGCCACTTCCGTCTACAACCTAGGGCATATATTTGAAGCTATATTCATTGCCCCGCTGAATCAGATATATGGGCACCGCGCAATTCTTCTTGTGCTGCACACTGGGGCTTTTACTATAGCAACAGTATTATGTACTGTTAAGGAAAATGCCGCACTGCTTGTCAGCTTCCGCTTTCTTGCTGGCTGCACCACGTTCTTGCCTTACTCGATTGGGCGCAAAATAATGTCCAACCTCTTCGAACTTCCTCGCGCGAGCATCTTCACAGGAGTTCTATCGCTTTTCTTCGTCCTAGGTATATCTATCGGCGCAATCTCTGGAAGTCTCATTGTTGAGGCATTGTCGCTGAACTGGGCCTTCTATCTCCCCGCCGCAGCCACTGTGGTCGTTGGGATACCTGCATTCGTCTTCGGCCACGACGCTTATGCCCCGGTCCTACTGGAATGCAAAGCGAAGCGTTTGCGTAAAGAGACTGGGCAAGCCAATCTTATATCTGGGCAGCAAGATCAAATACGTACCTTTGCCTCTCTCCTCAATGAGACTTGGTCGCTTCACATAATATGCTCAAAACTTCCACGCTCTTGTACCCTCTCCATCTATTCGGCTCTTATCTCGGCCTCTGTACAGCTCCACTATACGACCTTCCCTTTCGTGTTCGAGCAACAGCATCATTTGTCTCCCTCCCGTATCGGATCTGCGGCTATTGGTTTTGCGGTTGGAAATGTTTTGTTGAACTTCATAGGCGCTCTTTATATAAAGGCTTTCCAAACGATGTACGCTACCAAGATCAGGATGCTCGCTACATTAGGCAACACGCTCCTACTTTGCGGACACTTTCTGTATGGATGGGCTGCTCAACGCCACTTGCACATCGCGCTACCGCAACTTGGCATTGCTCTCATATTAATAGGAGGGCACGCTGTTGTAAGTACATATGTCATATGCATATCGCTTCTCAATGAGATTGAACTAACGAATGAACATAGGACTTGTGTATCAACCAAGTACTGGCATCTGCATCATTGTATGCGGCTTATTCCAGTCATGTAATCACTTCAAGATTGCTGGTAATCACTTCAAGATTGCTGGCTGCTACACTTTTACCATTGGACGGAATACCGCTATACAAGAGTTTTGGAGTTGGATGGGTCAACACAGTTCTTGGCGGTATCATCTTGGTACTAGGCATGCTCTCGACGATCATCCTTTTCCAAATTAGTAAGTCTGTTCATGGCGCACGTAGGAGTACAATGGTAGCTTAGGTAGAGTCGTGACGCGGGTCTACTGTTCTCTTATGAGTTTTTGGGAACGAGATATACTTGTTCAGCAACAGCAACTTTCGTGGGCGGGCCTGGTGTTAGGGGTACACAGATATAGCAAAATGGCGCAAAGGGTTGGGCTATTCTGTTTCGTGCTCGAGTTCTTCTGTAAATTGGTGGAATGACTGAGACTGCAACGAAGGTAGAAGAGAAATGTTGAACCAAGGGACAAACGCCATAGCCATGCATTGATAGATATCCTATTTCTATAACACTAATCCACATCCAAAAAATTGCGCCCCATGCAAACTCTACGGCTATACATCAATCGAAAAGGGTATACAATCACATAAGTTATCACCAAGCCTTCATCATCTCTTCCAGCATCAAGCTTACAACATCAACATAGCAAGGAAAGCAAGGAATACCGCGCTCAAGGTTGGCATCATGTCAGCTGCCGCTCCCGTGAACTCAGAGGGCTTGGACGAGACCGGAGGCGAGGCAGTGCCCGGAGGCGCAGCAGTGCCCGGGGGCTGGTAGGCAGGCGTCGTGTTGTTGAAGGGCAGCGTGACTATGATGGTCGTTCCCGTAGTGCAAGGGCTGCTGGTCGGCGGCGCGGGAGGTGGGGTCTCGGTCGTGCAAGGTGTAGCGGTGGACTCTGTGGGTGGCGGTGGCGGCATGCTGCTAGACTCCACGGGCGTCGACTCTGGTGGAGGGGGTACCTCGGAGCTGCTAGACTCAACGGGCGTAGTCTCTGGCGGGGGCGGCGGGACCTCGCTGCTGCTTGATGGCACCTCCGGCGGCGGGGGAACTTCACTGCTGCTGGACTCAACAATCGGGGTGGTCTCAGGTGGCGGAGGAGGAGGAGGTGTGGCACTGGATTCACAAGGCGTGGAAGTAGATTCCACAACGCTGGAAGAGCTAGGGGTAGGGGTGGCCGGAGTGTACGGCGGAATGTCGACACCATATCCGTACTGACGTCTCTTCAGCTTGGAGTCGGTGACATTGCTCTCAGGAACGTCAGTGAATTTAGGCGTGCCACCAACTGTTCCAACGCCAGTGCCAATTGTGCCGACACCAGTGCCGATCGTACCAACACCGATCGTACCGACTTCAGTCTCGACAGGATCGGTGTATACATCAGTAGCAGGACGGAACCCCTTCTCGGGAGCAAGGCAGAGAGTGGGCATGGCCTTGACTGTGGTAAAGACCTTCTTGTGTTTGCGGATCGGCTTGAAAGGGCTAAGGGCCGCAGTGTCAACTCCAGGAATGATTGCGGGCATACCAGGAAGGACGAAGTTGAAGCCTAGGATGGCAGCCATGGAGACGTTCCATTCGACGTAGACGAGCGAAAGCTTGTCAGGCTGCGTGCTGTTGGTGGTGCCGTTGGTCAGAGGGAAGGGAGCCTCGGATTGGCGCTTGAGGTTGCGAGCGTGTTGAGCCTGCTTGGAAGCGGGAGCGCGGCGAACCTTAGAAGCCCGACGGATGGCGTGGGCGTTGCGCTTTGTGACAGATCGCTTACCCGGCACGAACTCATCCTTTGCGTCCTGGGCCTTGTTCTCGGCTGCAGCTGCAGAAGAAAGCCCTTCATCAGCGGAAGCGCCCTCTTCGATGGTCTCGTCGATCGGCTCTTCGTCAGCAGCCAACTCCTCGTCCGTGGTGCCATCGGTAGTCTCATCGGTAGTCTCATCGGTGGTCTCGTCGGTAGTCTCATCGATTGCACCCTCCTCGGCGGCGCCCTCTTCTTCGGTCGCACCCTCTTCAGTCTCGCCCTCCGACTCTTCTTCACCCTCAGGAACCTCTTCTTCACCCTCAGGAACCTCTTCTTCACCCTCAGGAACCTCTTCTTCTTCTTCTTCGTAGCTGAGGTCATTGCACTGGGTGTCGGCATCCTCGATCGTATAGATGAGCGCATCAAGGCGAGGAAGATCTAGCTCCGCCTCAACACCGACATCGAGGACAGACAAGAACTTGAAACCGATGGGAATGGAAGGAACCATTGCCACACTGACGAAAGCATCGAGCTGCTTCTGCTTGAAGTTGAAGGGAAGGGGAGTAAGAGTAGCATCCTGGAAGCCATTGACACCGGTCTTGTCCATATCGCCAAGGTCGACACGCATGGTGGAGTTGTTTGGAACCTATTGATGTTAGTTGGTAGCCACAATGGGACGTGCTTGTTACATACCACTAGGTTCATGCCGTAGCTCATCTCGAAGCCACCCGTCATGTCGTAGTCAGCCTCAAGGAGAGCTTCGAAGATAGCACCGGCATAGCCGACACCGGGGATAGTGAAACCAAGGATGGGAAGGTCCAAGACGCGGAAGGTAAAGTAACCGGTCTCCTTGGGCTTCGCACCGAGTTCGAAGTAGGCTTCCATATTGTTGGCCTTGAGCTCGACGAAACCGCCAGTAATGATGTTGCCCAGGTCGAAGTCAACGCCACGCTTGGCCTTCCTTGTGCGTCTATCCATGGGAGCCCCACGCTTAGTCTTCGTGGTGCGGCGGCCGAAGGGGTTCAGGTCAGGAAGGTCAACGTCGGGAGTGGGGATATTGTTGAAGAAGCTCTCGACCTTGGATGGAACAGCATCAATGACACTGGTAACAGCACTGACAGCTGGTGCGGCAATGCTCTCGATTTTAGAAGGAACAGCGTCAATGATGCTTGTGACAGCGCTAACAGCCGGTGCGGCAGCGCTCTCAAGCTTCTCGCCAGCCTCGTCCAGCTTCTCGGGGATCGCGTTGATCAAGCTGGGGACAGCACTGGCGACCATGCCGGGAATTTCCTTGATCTTGTCCGGGATAGCCTTGAGCGCTGCAGTGTCGATCTCAATGTTACCCTGCGAGAGGATAATTTCTCCCTTGGTCATGCATTTCTTGCAAGTAAGCTCAAGCGGAAGGTTGGCGATGTTGGTAATGGTAAGACCAACAGGAAGGCCAACTAGGAACTCGTCGGGCCGGAATGTCTTGTTAGTGACCTCCCAGTTAATGTCGAATTTGACATCGTGAACATTGGGGTCCGCGTCCTCGGGCACCTCGCCCAAGACTTCGGTGGAGTTCTTCGCACCCGCGGCCAATCCTTCAGCGGCCTCGACATCGGCAGCAGCTCCTTCGAGTTGTGCCAACTGTCGCTTGCGGATCTTGAGATCCATGTGCTCGCGGATCTTGTGGTGCTCCTCTGTGTGACCAAAGCCGACCTCAAGGCGGTCGAAAGCGTGCTCAAACAACGAGTTTTCCACGGATAGCTCCAGTGTCGAGCCGTCACCGGTGGCAGAAGCGCCATGCACACTGCTTCTGTCAGTAAGAGTAATCTTAGATGTACTTGTCAACATACGTGTATATTGCTCGTTCGCCTTCCGTGTTGCAGCCAACGTGGGAAGTAACGACGATACCGCCCTCCGGGCCATGGCAAGCCAAGCGGGCATCGATAGCCGAAGTGGCATCTGCGAAACGAAGTGTGATCTTTCCGTCGACGCACTGAACATCCTCAAGATGATGCTCAATGTCTTCCAAGTTGAGGATCGGCTTCTTGGAAGCAACCTTCAGCTGCGAAGCGAAGATAGAGTGACCATCGTATCTTGTTGGCCCTTGACACTTGTCAGAAGATATTCCGGACTTTCGATAAAGCTGACGAACCTTCGACGTATGACAACTCATGCTCAAACTTCGGCTCAATCCTTGCATTACGCTTGAGATGAGTAGACCTTTTCGTAGCCGCTCGCAGAACCCTGTTGTGTTCTGCAGGAATACGAGACGCTGCACTCGCCGCCTCTGCGCCTATCGACCCCACCAGCAGAAGCGCCGCGGCTTTGTAAAGACTGAAGACCATGATGTAGTTTGCTTATGGATGTGTAATGGAATGGATGACGAATGATGTGTAATAGAAAAGACCGCGAACCGAGTACCTCTCGCAGAGAGCACTGTAAAGAGCGAATAGAGTAGAGCCTCCCTTCCAGGATGAACTCAGATAAAAGAATGACTGAATGAAAAAATGAGAGAACGCAAAACACCCAAGTGCAATGCAAAACACAAAACGCTGTGAGGATCCAAAGAGCCTGCGAGGGGAGGCCGTTTGTATAATGCCCTCCTCGCGGCGCAGCAGGGTACTGGTCGATCCATCGGACAAGATCCTGCTCGGTACTCCTCCATCTGAGCCAAGTCCATCTTACAGGGCATACGCCCTAGTATCAGAAGCTATCCAACGGGCGAAATGGGGGCCTACAAATCTGCGTGGCAAAGGCCGTTTCATGGGTCCGAAACAAAACTAGCTCCGCGTAGAGAACGTCCGGAGGCTCGACCGTGCACAAGTCTCACGGACACTATTATTGGGTGGAAGTGGGCCATCATTGAAAATCGCATAGTGGATGGGGAAAAAGACGCAAGGTCAAAAGTGAGCGGTCTGCAACTTGAAGCTGGCTTTGAAGCTAGTGATGAATGTGGTTAAGCGCGCGCTCGCTTCGCCTGCCATGTGGGGTGCATGAGGCTGAGAACCCCGATGTTATCACTCCGCAACCCCGAAATAGGCCCCATCTTGTCATCGACCTACACGATCCTCCTCATGCACAACCGTCATTGTATTCATGTGTTCTTTATTTTGCGTGGGATATGCATCGTGAAAGCTGTCGGTACTTCTCTGGATGAAACGACTCAGGGCAAGAGTCAATCGTACGCAGTCACGCCTTCGGACATCGCGCAGACACTGTCTTTCGGACTTCGCAGGCAAATCTTACCAGTGCTTCACTCGCCTGCCAGAATTATATCTCCGGTCGGATAAGCCTAACGCACCGCCTGGACCATCTAATCTCCATGCGTTTGGGCATTGCAATCCCACAGTGCCATGCATTTCGCACAGCCTTGTTGCGGTCGCCCGATTGTGCCTTTATCCAGCGGTGCATCACCAACGAAACGTTGTTGCAAACCGTCCTCACCACAATGCTACAATGCGACATTTTCTTCTACGTTATTAATTGGCGGCTGACGTGCATATTGGCAAATGTCAGGGTGCTAGACGCTCCTTTGCAACAATTCAATTCGCCAAGATTAGAAAACGCTCCGGATCTCTTCTCCAAACCGATCTCCACTATCGGCGGGTCGAAGGTAACGTACAGTACTACTCGCCCCACACGCCAACCGGAGGTTGGCCCTGCGCAGCCCAACGTAACTTCGCAGCCTAACGTAACTTTGTATAGAGAATTGAAATTGATCCAGTCTTTTGACAGCGTAGACTTTAATTATATGGGCTAATATATAGTAGAGTTGGTGTAGCAAGTAGGGCAGGATCTATAGTTATCTCTCTAAGAGATAGGACCTATTAGGGCTAATTTTGTAGGCTCTGCAAGTGGGCGTCCTTATATGTTTTTATAGCCTTTTAAGTAACCTTTTAAGCCTTAAGCTTTATATATTAATTAATTACTTATCGCGCTGCTTTAACGGTTACTACGCTGCCTTTTTATACTAGCCTTTTATCTTTAATTTACCTTTTTTAGCGTTATTAAGCTACTATAGTAATATTTATAAGGTCGCGCTAGGCTAGCGCAAGACTATTAATTAGTAATTACGAGCTTTCTAGGAATTTTATAAGCCTCCTGCTTAATATATTGCTTCTCTCTAGGGCGCGCGACATTTTTTGATGCTGCCGCTAATATGCTATAGGTGTATTGGCGATAGGGCTCGAATTAATAGCAAATAGAACTAATGGGGATGGCGTCCGGATAGGTGCTAGCAGCTTTATGTAAACAAGCTTTAGATTAAATAAAAAGATCCTAGCTTTCTTTTAGGTGCTTAGGATTGTGCTGCGCTTAAATATATCTATCCTAATCCTATGGATCGCATGTAGAAATTCGACTTTGTTAAAGTCTGTGTATCTAGTTCGGGTGGCTATTTCTATAGCCTTTTTGTAATTCTGCTTTAATAGCTGAAAATAGAAGACGTCTAGAGGCTGTAGATAATATAATAAATATAGTAATAATAAAAAGGGGAGTATCTTATAATTATTGCAGAACTGTATAAACACGATAGTAAGGTGGCTACTAAATCTATTAAATATAAGTAATTACTATGCGTCTTTCTAGCGCGCGCGCGTTTGTATTTTAAAAAACTTTAGCTACTTTATTAAGATAAAGTTATTAGCGTATCCTAATATTAATATAGTAATTATATAGCTATTAGGCAGCGCCGTATTTATATACTA
>ML976657.1:1632909-1711524 GCA_010015655.1 Bimuria novae-zelandiae CBS 107.79
AGCTTCATCCAGAGCTCCGTACAATGGGTGACTCCGCAGAGGCACAAGAAGCTTTATGCGACGCTATTCATGAAGCATGGTGGGCAGTACCGAATGCGCTCATCAAGAAGCTCATTTACAGCATGCCCAGCCGCCTCTCCGCCGTACGACGTGCGCACGGCTGGCAAACAAAGTATTAAGTAGAGAATATCTCCAGCATGACGGAGAATCAAAAATCGTTAAAATCTATATACAAATCGTTAAGTTATGTATTCTTGAAGATGCGCCAAATATCTCCCAATTCGGCCTAGTTCCCACGGTGGTGCAAGACTTTTGACGACCCACTGTAGTGTGGATCTTTTTTACAAGACCGACCGAGATATCTCTTCATCACACGGTCTCTTGGCAGTGTGTTTCGTTCTCGGATTTCACTTCGCCCCAAAGCGGCGATCTCGGCCAAGGTATCACAGTGCCTTGCGACTGTGTTCACGTGTTCCTCCGGACTTCGCAGAATTCACAAACGCATCTTGCTTCTTCAGGTACGTTAAATTTCCGTTGTCATGATGTAGTCGAATAGTTCAAAAGACTTCTTTAATAATGAGTGATTGCCAGATTGCTGTCCAAGATTGCTGCACACTGCAAACCAGTTAAGGGAAAAATTTTCACGAAATAAATACCTCCGATGGCCCCTTTGAGTGGTAGTTATGAAATTCAATGACTCGGAAATTTATATGCGATTCAGTTTAGACTGTGCGGAACTCTTAAAACTTCTCGCCCTTTTCTTTGTACTGAAAAGAAGAAATCGGTATACGCATTAATAATAAAATGAGTACTCTTGGGAGGCTCGGATTGGACAGCGCTCTGACAGAGTTGAAAGGGAAACTTGAGACAAAGGCTATCTGCACGATTCGCATCACGAGAAAGCAACTTCAGAGCTTCGCCTCTGGTGCCTGGATGGATCCGGCCGCTAAGCAGTGGAGCTTTCATTGCAGGAACGTGAAGAAAGTGGCACTTTCGTCGGATCGATTCTCGTGGCCAATCATGACTTCTAAATGAGCCAGGATGCCAGATACGAATTTGCGATATGCTTACACATTTTCACGTATATTAGATGTATGCTAGATGTATACGGAAACGAAATGTGGCTTACCTATTGCATTGCCCAAGCCAATGGCCGTCTAGAAGCTGGCGTCATTTCTTACAAAACCCTAACGCTTGATCAGTCAATAACAAATAGGAATTCTTTACTATCCACTATGGCTGCGATCCAGTGCACCTCCATGGCTGTGAACGAAGTGCGTGCCGCGCGGGACGCATCATCTGGCCAACGAACTGTCCAAAGGTGGTTACAAAGATCACTCATCTTTGTTGATATCGCGCCCTCCACTCTCTATACAGTTCGAGATTAAATTTCCCACCATCGACATAGAAGCTGGCCTCCCATCTTATATCCCATTCAGATAAGTTTGGGTGTTCCTCCCAAGGCTGGAAGCTTCTTACCGTGAATCGTTTTACCTTGCTACTATAGTCCAGGACCACTATGG
Source organism: Bimuria novae-zelandiae CBS 107.79 (assembly GCA_010015655.1). NCBI lineage: Eukaryota > Fungi > Ascomycota > Dothideomycetes > Pleosporales > Didymosphaeriaceae > Bimuria > Bimuria novae-zelandiae. Next base: position 1,634,433 of record ML976657.1, read on the forward strand.
TTTCCTCTGTAGCATGGCTTGTCGCTGTCGTTTCCCTTGCGATTGCTATACGATTCCGCTCATTCTGGAGCAAATCACTTGGCCGTCTTCCGCCTGGCCCCACGGGACTGTCTCTCCTTGGCAACATCAACGATGTTCCACCGCCAGCAAGCAGGAGTATCTTCATTGGCTTAAGCATAAAGACACATGGACCAATCAGCTCTGTCACTGTTTTGGGACAAACAATGGTTCTCGTTCACGATAAGACCATCGCTCTAGAGTTGTTAGAGAAACGTTCTGTCATTCACTCAGGGCGACCAAGTCTGAAGTTTGGCTTTTATATGTTCGTACACAGCGGCAAAGAGTCATCAACGAAGAGATTAACATGAGATAGGGTCGGTTGGATCGACACCCTTAGCAGTCTACCGAATAATGATACGCATCGCCTCTATCGCAAGTACGCTTGCAAGCAGCTCGGATGAAAAGCGGCCGTTTCACGTTACCAGGAGATGCAAGAAGCTATAGTGGGGCGCACATTGTGGCGCATCAAACAGAACGGAGGCAGGAATATCGCCCATGATCTTAAGACGTAAGCATATTCTCGCAGCCATAGGGTTCAAGCGTGAAGTAAAACTCGCACGCAAGTGATTTCGATCATTTCGTTTTAAGTTGAATAATTTCGTTCAATCCGTGTTGAAGCGCACACTGATGTTAACGGGACTCGCAGGGTGTCCAACGTACCATACTCTTGGCGTACGGTTAGTAGTTCCGTACCGTGCATGGTACACATAGTGGTCTTCAGGAAGAAAAAAGGACAGTGAATGGTCTGTGCACAGTACGGAACTGCTGGCCGTTTGCCAAGAGTATGGTACGTTGGACACCCTGAACGGGAGGTCTCATCCTCAGAATTTTGTACGGCTACAAGCTTGACTCGCATGCACCTGATCCGCTAATTTCCCTGGCCGATTTAGCAATGGATCAGTCTAGCCAAGCCACAGTACCCGGTAGATGGCTGGTCGATATATTCCCCATCCTCGCTCATGCCCCGGAATGGCTCCCAGGCGCAAACTTCAAGAAAACAGCGCGCTTATGGAAGAAAACTTTAATGAGCTGTGTCAATACTCCTTACAACTTTGCGAAAGAGAACAAATATGACGATTCAGCTGCGATGTCGTTTGTGTCTCGCGCAATCAGCCAAGCGAAGATCGATAACGGAAGTTCATGGCTTACTGACGAACAAGAACATGCGATTAAGTGGTCTGCAGTATCACTGTACACTGGTGGCGAAGACACTTCCGCCATAACGTCGGACGCCTTCTTCCTGTCCATGAGCATATTTCCAGAAGTACAACGCATGGCGCAAGAAGAGCTTGATCGTGTAGTGGGAACGCGGAGACTGCCTACCTTCGGCGATCGAGAACAGCTACCATACATCAATGCCCTGGTAATGGAAGCTCTTCGATGGCATCCCATCGCACCTATGGGGTTGCCGCATACCTCTGACAGTGAGGACACTATCGATGGACAACGAATTCCAAAAGGCTCACTAATCCTGCCGAATGTATGGTAGTTCACTCACGATTCTCAGGTCTACCACGATGCCGAATCATTCAAGCCAGAACGATACTTGGAACCCTACAACGAGCCTTTACCCACGGATGTTGTGTTTAAATTTGGTCGGAGGATATGCCCTGGTCGTGCGCTGGCCGATTCGCCGTTGTTTCTGACGTTTGCGCAGGCATTGGCGGTGTTTGTTATCCGACCGGCAGCAAAGAACAGCGGAGAGGAAATTATAAATGTTCACACCATTCGACCCGGCCTTGTCGCAGCATTAGACCCCTTTGAAGTGACCATCAGGCCTCGAAGCGAGGCGCATGCTGCTATGATCGAACAGCTGTCGGGAAAGTATCCCGCGGCAGAAAGTGATGCGAAGTATATCCAGGGGATGATGAGCTAGCTATGGCTAGGTAATCGAGGCATGGCGGATTGTGGCTTTTTACATGCTGTCCGGGGACAAGGTGGAAATACGTTGTGTTCTCTTACCCGTAGCTCAGTGCAGAAGCGTCGGCCAACGAATGTGAATCTTGAGTTCCTTCGCAGCTTTTCCAAGCTACGGCGGTCAGCGAACGTGTCAACGATTGAACAAAGTAATCGTTCTTGACATTATGTTTTACACATAAACTGGACAAAACCGAAGTATGTGGTGTTACCAATTTAGCAGTTGCTAAGTGGATCGAGCGCGATTGCGGTGTAGCGGCAACAATAGAAGCTGCCGAAGTGCAAAACGCCTGCTTAAGAGGGTATCGAGAAGTTAAATTCCTCAAGATTAATTGATAAAGGGAGTTTAAACTGCCCATGGTGCTTGGTGGACGGCACATTCGTTCAGCTGGGTATAACGCGGCTTCAGAGTGGCGGAAGTGCCGAGGCATCATTGCTCGGTTACAAGTCATGCCGGGTGACTTCTTTGGGGCTCTCAGACTTTGTGCAGGTTAATCGTCTTGCACGTCTTAAATTTCCAAAGAAATATGTCAATGTCAAATCTCAAACCTTATTCTGCCCTGTACCGATTGACAGCGATTACTACATATCATATGTACAATGGGTGGAAAAAAGTGGACTATCGCGCACGTGAAATTCCTTGGCTGAACACCGAAAATTTCAGCTACATCGTGAATATACCATTAAAGTAGCTTTTAAGCAGCAATATACTAGATATAAAGGTATTTAAATTATGCCGTAAAGTTATTATTATAATTAGCTTTTTTTATAAGCTTTAGCTACATTACGAAAGTAATTAAGATAGAGTTAATAAGCTATATATTACTTTATCGTCTTATCTTCCTGCTAAATAAATTATATAAATACTACTATATTATTTTTAGCTTATTTTAACGCGCTCTTTACTTTATAGTTCTTTAAAAAACCTTTAAGCCTGCTAAAATAGTACTTAATTAGGTATAGATTAGGTAAGTTAAAGGAATATAAAGCAAAGCGTATATCCTTCTTTTTAATTTTAAGTGCGTAATATTAGAGCCCTAGGCTATAAAAGTAAACGTTATCTTATACTAAAAATACTTAAGTATAAGGGTTATTAGCGCGTATAGCTTTATAGTAGGGAAAAATAATATCCTTAAGCACCTATTTAGCGTACTAAATCCTATTTATACCCTTTCTACTTTTATATATAAAGTTCTCGTATTTAAAAAACTTATTAGGAGTAATAAAGTTTTTATAATTAGCCTAAAGGGCTCCTCCCTTCTTACTAGTAGCTTAATTAGTAGCCTTAGTAGTCTTATTATAGTAAAAAATATTATAGTTAATTTTATTAAGAGCGCGCTCCTTTTAGGTACTAGTAATATTTATATAGGCCCTTTTATTATTAATTAATTTATAAGCCTTTTTATTAGCTTTATATATACGCTTAAGTATCTCCTTATAATTCTTTTTCTCTTTTATTACCTATACTAAATATAGGCGTTTTAGACTATAAATAGTAGTATTAGTAGACGTAGCAGCGCAGATTATAAGGCTAAAAAAGGGTAGGTAATATAAAAGGGCGTATTTATTAGTTAGAGCGCTACGTACCCTTTAAATATACTACTTACCTTTATAAAAATTCTTACCTCTAATTAATTTACTAGTTTTATTATAATAAATAAATATAAGCTTAAGAGTAAAGCGTTTATATATAGTAAGAATCTAAGTAACGTAGCGCTTTTAATTATATTGTCAGATAGAACGAGTGCGTTGAGGTCGGATCTGCACAATCGAGCAGGGACCACAGCGCTTAGCCCAGGGGTTAAAACCAACCTAACAGAGTTGACAGAGAACAAGATATAATTATTACTAATTATTATACCTTATCGCACGCAAGTATCTTATCTAACAATTAAGAGTCTTACTACCTTAATTAATACGAAATAGCGTAGTAACCTTACCGCGATCCCACAGTAACGCTAAGAGATCACACCAACTACACGGGATAGATAACGTAGCTACAAGCTAGATGCGTTATTTATAATATCTAGGACAAAGTCAATCCAACGGCAACTGTCCCGTTAATAACGAAACTAGTAGCTATTAGAGCCCTAATAATCGCTAGATACGCAACAGCCGCGAACGTTAAAATCCTAATAAGATAGACGAAACTATTAGTAGCAGAACAAAAGGCGTTTAAGGAAGATCTTAAATACTATAAGATCCTCGTTAAATAATATAAGAACGATAGACACGAGTACGAGAAGGAATAAGCAAGCCTCTAACACATCGTGGCCTTTATCTAGTTAACCATATCGCTACACCTATTGCGCACGTGCTGCCTTCCAGAGAAGTTACTACGCTAATAGATTACTAACCTAAAGTTAATAGTTAGAGTTAACAAATAAATTAAACAAGAACGAGCCCGCGATTAATACCTTACCTTACTTAGACTAATAAGAAGCGCGTCGCAATGGGACATATAGCTAGCTAAGTATAACTAAGCAGCCACTAAGGCAGAGACATATTAAGTCGCCAAACTATTATAATTAAATATAATTATAAAAGACTTCCTAGCAGCCGTAAACAAAGTTGCTCCTATATAGTCTATAAACTTTTAAGATAATGGTTAATTTATAGCTAGCATAAGCTAGAAGAAAATAATAAAATGCTTCTAAGAACACATAATAATAAACTATTCCCTTAGATTAGGGAAACACAAAGTAGCCTTTATATCTAATAATACATCGTATCTCGCTAAAGGTGGTGTAACCACTTAGAGTAATAGTAAGGAAGCCTCCTATGCTAAAAGCGCGCTATTTAATAGAAACTAGGGCAGGCCCCGTAATTAATATATAGCTAGCAAAAATGCTAAGCTTAAGTAGCCTTTAGATTAAAAGCTAGTTATAATAGCAGGAGCAAAATGCCCTGCCTGTAAATAACGCTATAGTATTAGGGATTACTATTATGTTAACCTAGACTAAGCTCCTAAATAGTGGAAACTAAATAAGACTATAAGCGAGCTTATTAAATTTAAGCGTAAGAATAACGCAACGTTTTAAGGGCTAATTTATAAATAGAGTAGAACCTAATCGCAAACGCTAATTCTTAAATAATTACATATTTTAACGCTAGAGATCCCTAATAAGTAACTAGAGGGGCAGAGAATATTAAAAGTTAACGCCACGTTTACCTTAGCGCCTGTTAGGACAGAAATTAATAACTACCTATTAAAGCGATTGTTTATCCTTAACTTAGGATTAACCTGCTATATTATAAACAACCTTAACCGCATTTATAACTTCCGTCCTCCTATGCCTGGAGACTATATATGGGCTGGGAATACAAAGATATAGATAAAAGGATATAGCTCTATTAATCTAACCTTAAAAAGTTAGTCTAGAATAACTAAATTAGTCTTGCACGACGTAACTATCTGCCTTAACCTACTATGTAATCTAGTCTCTTTTTAACTACTAAGATAGAGAGGAATCTAGTGGGATACGCAAATAGACCTAACTACTCTAAAAGGACTAGATAATATAATTATTAGGAATCTTACTAAGATCTATGGCTAGTAAGTACTTGAGTATAACTTACTACTACCTGCCTTATATTATGCACGCAAGATTACCTCCTAAATAAAAAAAAGCACTATAGAGAGCGTTAGCCATGCTCTAGTATAAGAGACTAGGACACCCTAGACTAGTAGCGATTAAGCACCTAGTGTAGTAAGCTAAGGGGGTGCGCGTGAAAGGGATCACGATAGTTAAGTATAACTTCTATAGTAGAGCAAAATTAAAACGACAGATTAGCCGCGCGCCACGGATTAACACTAAAGGATCTAGAGAGAGGCTAACTATTAATTTCTATATATACAAAACGCAAAGCGTCACCAAAGAAAAGAGCTAAATGTTAATTACTAATAAATTCTTAGGACTATAATAGGACTTTTACTTTACAGATAACAGAATAGCGAAATTAATTATTAAGATCCTTTTAACCTTCCTCCTATTCCTTAAGAACTACTACAACATAACAGTTAAGATTATCGAGGCAGATAATGAAATTACTATAGTTAAACTAGAAGTAGAACGTTAGTTAGCAACTTAAGGAATCATTATTAAGCCTTTAGCCCTAGACACCTAAGCTTAGAACGGAGGTGCTAAACGCTTAGGGGGTGTAAATAAAAAGAAATCACGCACAATACGACTTAACGCCAACCTAGTTTAGGAACTATAGCCTAAAGTTATAAGGGCTATAGTATACCTCTATAATTAAACACTAAATTACACGAATAACTAGAAGACGCTATATAAGATATTCTTTATATAAGTCGCGTTTAGTAATAGGATCGTAACTTTACTACAGAAACCTAATCTCGCCTACCTAAAGGCGTATAGCTGCAAAGTCTTTGCAATAACCAACAACACTTACTAAGGCAAATCACGTTTACAACGCCTTAATCCAAAAGCTTAGATTAGCTATCTTATTAAATACTAATCCTTAAATATCTATCGTATTTAGATACTATTACTCGCCAAGGTAATCAGTACCTAAGACGTCGTCTTTAATAAGCAGTCTATATTTAACGGGAAGCCTAAAGATCTAATAAACAACCTTATGCATAACACGCTAGAAGAAATAGCCACGCATGTAAGGACTATTAAACTACTAACTCCTATTTAGCAACTAGAAATAGAGTCCTTCCATGAGGATAAGGCCGCTAAGGACTTTCTAGACTATTAAGACAAAGTAGACCCGCCAGGCTACTATTAAAGGAGGAAAATTAGAGATAGTTACCTAACTCCTCTATCTATACTACTACCTACAGCATTGCTTGCTCAGTTAATAGCTAAAAACAAATCTAAAGTAACATAATATAGGTCGCCTAAGACTGCCCCCTGGGCAGCAGCCTTCATGGCGGGAACCTAAGCCAGCTACGTTAGGAAATACAAAGGGGATATTATAGATAAGGTAAAGATAATAAGAATGCTCGCCAAAGGCTTAAAGCCCTATTAAGGTTAACTCCCACCTCTACTAACGTGCCGTACCAAGCTTAAGGACCACCCGATAGGTGAACTATTTAAAGAAGCAGAACAGGCCTATCTTATAAGCTATTAATAAATAAAATTATAGTTAGAGGTACTAATAAAGAAGATCAAGTTAACAGGACAACAAATCCTTAACTATATGTAGGTATACACCTACAAACTTAATAAGCACTACCGCTTACTAAAGTGCAAGACGCGACTAGTCGTCCGTGGCAATTAATAATAGAATATTACCTCGCAGGACACTTACGCAGCCACGCTCGCTAGCCAGTTATTCTAAATACTAATAGCAATTGCAGCCCACCACGACTTAGAGCTTAAATAATACGACGTCACGAACGCCTTTATCCATGTAATAATAGATTAAGAAGTATACATAAGAATGCCCCATGGCTATTAAAAACCTAGAACAATCCTCCAAGTTAATAAGGCTCTGTATAGTCTACGGATCTCACCACTCCTCTAGCAGAGAGAATTTACCATAACACTTAAAGCTCTTAACTTCTAAACTATGCCTTATAAGCTATGCTATCTTATTAAAGACGGAATCGTCGTCTTCTTTTATGTTAATAATATTATAGTAGCGTATTACAAGCAGAAAGAGCAAGAAGCCTAGTAAACAATTAAGCGCCTACGGGAGAAATATATCTTTACTAAAGGAAACGACCTTTAGTGGTTTCTTAGCGTAGAGGTTATTAGGGACTAAAGTTACTAGAAGATCTAACTCTCTTAAGCCGCATACGTAGAGAAGATTAGTTAACTAGTTAATAGGAAAGACATCCGTCACGATACCCTAATAGCTGCTACTAAGTTAAAGCCTCGAACAGGCTTGGCAACACCCTTAGAAATTAATAAATACTAACGCAAAATCGGATTACTTCTATTTGTAATAGTAATAACCTAACTAGACATCGCCTTTACAACCTTAAGGCTAGCTTGGTTCCTGTCAAATCCGGGCTCCGAACATCACAATACCGCCGATCGAGTACTACTATACTTATCTAGCACTAGATGGAGAGCACTGCAACTTAGAGGGGGCAACTACTTTTAAGTAGCTAGCGATGCTTTATTTACTAATAATACACTAGATAGAAAGAGCTCGCAAGGATACGCTATTAAGCTATTTAATGGACTTATTGCCTGGAAAGCAAATAAATAAGACACTATTATAACTTTAATAACTAAAGCAGAGCTTCTCGCCTTATTATAAGTAGCTAAGGAAGCAATCTTTATTTTACGACTATTAGATAAACTGTAGATTAAACTACTTTTATCGTTAATTACTATCTAATGCGATAACAAGCAAACTATTTAACTAGTGACTAAGGAGATATCTAAGCTCCAGACTAAACTATAACACGTCGACATTTATAATTACTGGCTAAGACAGGAAGTCTCTACTAGAAAGATAAAGGTAGAGTACGTGTAATTAGTAGATATAATCGCTAACAGCTTTATAAAGGTCCTCTTAGTTAACAAGTGGGAAAGGTTCCTAACTTAACTTAGACTAGTAGAAGTAGAGAGATCTAAGGTAATAAACAAAGCGCCTCTTAAGGAGATTTAGAAATAACTTAAAGATCTCGCGCTCGCATAATAAGAAACTATAATATAATTTAGCCTGTAAGGATTTCTAAGCTAAGGGGGTGTGTTAGATAGAACGAGTGCGTTGAGGTCGGATCTGCATAATCGAGCAGGGACCACAGCGCTTATCGTACTAGCCTAGGGGTTAAAACCAACCCAACAGAGTTGACAGAGAACAAGACACAATTATCACTAATTATCATACCTTATCGCACGCAAGCATCTTATCTGACATATATATATTATTATTATTAAGCTTAAGCTTCTTTAGGCGTATACCTTGTATAATACCGTAAGTATAGTTATAATTACGTTACTCGTAAGTAATTTTAACTAGTATAAGATAGCTTACTATAATCTTAACCTCTTAAAAGACGTAGCGGGTTAATTCTTTAATATTATAAGTGCTAAATTATATAATAGTATTACGTATTTAAGTACTAAGCTTACTATTATTACGTACCTTAGGTTTAGCTCTAAGGGGACTAATACGGGTAATATAGACTATAGCTAGTAAATTATTAAGTAATAGCTTAAGCAAGACCTCTATATAAGCCTTTTTAACCTTCTTAAAGACTTTTTATAGTATTAAAATGCTTAAACCTATCGCGCTAGTAATATAGGCGTATTTAGTATTTAAGAGCTTACGTAGAGATATAATAGCACTTTTCTAAGCTTCTATAAAGTTATAAGAGTTATTCGGGCGGCCACTAGTGCGTTAAGGTGGCATAATAGGTGTTGTTGGCGAAAAAAATCGCTATATACGAGGTGGTGATAGAGTCCTAAGTGTTCAGTTTGGAGCTGAGGCACGGACCAGGTGCCCTTATCGATAAGATAACGAGCGCCTTGGCAGTTCACGTGAGCGATAGTCCACTTTTTTCCACCCATTGTACTGTGTTACAGTAGTGTCCGTTTGACTCTTCTTGAAGTTCTTTTTGCCCTTTCCAGTCATTTGCAATTGATTTCGTTTTGCATGGCCTAGGAAGAAAGGCAAGCTTATGTACCATGAGAAAGTACCATCGTCCAGCCTTTAGATGTTGAGCATTCAGCTGCGACGCTCCTATTGGCCACGCTCAACCCAAAATTGTGGGCCCTCATTAACGCCGAATCTCGAATTCCTCCCCCACTATCTTCACCGCCATCCCTTGATCGCAAGAACAACCCCAGCAACGATCTGTAGACCTCACAACAACTTCACTTACGACGCAATGGCTCCACCGGGTGACATCTCATCAGACCCTGAGATCGCGCAAGCGTACGAGGATGTGCGTTCCGACAAATCAGAGACCACGTGGCTAGTTCTCAAGTACGCGTCCGCAACTTCAGATACGCTCACATTGGCCCACACGGGCACTGGGGACATTGCGGAGATGTGCGAGACGCTAGGGAACGATGAAGCGGCGTATGCATATGTGAGGATGAAATTGGGAAACGACGAGTACTCGGAAAGAACGAAATTCTGCTTTGTCGTGTGGGCGGGTAAGTAGACTGCCGAGTTTACTGGGCACTTGCAAGATATAAAAGGTAATAAAGCAAAAGGAAACGGGTGAGCTAATGTGGATTGTGCAGGCCCACAAACAAAGATAATGCGGAAAGCGAAGATGAGCTTCCAGAGCGGACAGGTCAAACAGGTCATCAGGACGTATGCCGTGGAAATCCAAACTAGCGACAAGAAAGATCTCGAGGCCGATGCAGTGACGATGAAGCTGCGGAAAGCTATGGGTGCAAACTGTGAGTCCACTTCTGTTATTAAATGTTGGCACTCTGTTGACTTGGTATACTTTAAAGATGACAGACAAGGCTCGGCTTATTGATGAGAGCGCATTTAGCATTGAAACATTATCCAGAAAACATCGAACATTTTTACAAGAGAACTAACCTCCCGAATACTCTCCTCACGTGCGATTCTATCTCTGCTCTTTGCTTCGAACAGCGTAGCCTCGTACTCAGCAGCGCTAGTCTTCCTCGTGTGACAAGAAGTTCTACAGGCTCGGGAGCTGCCCGGAAGAATAAAGTGTGGCTTCGCATCAAAACGCGCAAAATGCTCCCACCATGCGGGCAGTTAATTAGGAAATGCCATCCACCTGCTCGCCAAGGTACCGATCGACCGTTGGCGGCTCTATGAAAATTGAGCGTGTAATTTACTTCACCCGGGAGAAGTGCGTGGGTTGTTATCACAAGGTAATATAGGCCTGCAGATGCCGCCATACCCTGTTCAGAATCGGAGCCTTCTGATTAGTTACGCATGCGGCAACGGATCGGCAATTCTTATTTGAAACATCGCTCAAGCATCCAACCCAGGAATTTTATAGTCATGGAATATACAATCCCAATATTCTCTATACAATGTCGATGGGACCCCCGGCACACAACCGGCCCTACCCTCCGTCTTGGATGGCACTTAGCGCACGGCTGTAAACCTCCTTGTACCGTGCTTTGTACCTATCAAAATGGATGCACGCAACGACTGTTCTCAATTCGTCACATTCTGAGACGGTCGTTGGTGCACCGAATGGAAAGCTAGTAAGCTGCAATTTACAGAGCTGTTTCCACGAGACTTCTACCATTCCTGAAATTTGGTACTACCCCGACTCGAATACGGACCGGTCGCCGCAGCGCGTGGAACCCCACACATTGTGAATCGACCATTTCTTCCATCCCGTCGAGTTGTTCGCCCTTGCATGCGGCTCCATACGTTCTCTGGGGTAATAACGAACGGCATGGTAATCCCGCTCCATGACCTGACGCCGCAATCAAGCCGACTTGGAAGCAATGAAAGGCAGCAGGAGACCTAAGATGATCACCTCGACTTGAGTATATAAGGGGCAGCGACACCTTCCCAGCTCCTCACCCAAACCACCATCATCACTCTTCACATCCGAATACCTTGTCACCAATCTCAACATGAAGACTTCTACTTCGGTTCTGGCTTTGGCCACCCTCGCCTCTGCCCTGCCCTCCCGCGTCAACAAGAGGGCTTGCGATACTGCAGTCAAGCTTAGCGGATCCGAGAACGTCTTCAAGTCCTACACCTTGCATGCCAACTCCTTCTACAAGGCCGAGGTCCAAGCCGCCGTCGGGAAGCTTACTGATCAGAGCCTTGCGACGGCTGCGGCCAAGGTTGGCGACGTTGGTTCTTTCCTCTGGCTGTAAGTCCTGTTTACCGTTCGATCAGCAACTGCTGAAGCATTTTAAATGCAAAACAATTTATATGCGCATGCTAATCGATACTTCCAGCGACACCATTGCAAACATCGAGAAGCTGAGGACGGAGCTTGCAACCGACATCCCCTGCAAGAACGTGCTGGGTCTCGTCATCTACGACTTGCCCGGCCGTGACTGCGCCGCCAAAGCCTCCAACGGCGAACTCGCGGTCGGCGAGCTCCCCAAGTACAAGAGCGAGTACATCGATGTCATTGCCGGCATCCTGAAGGAGCACCCCAACCAGGCCTTTGCCCTCATCATCGAGCCCGACTCGCTCCCCAACTTGGTCACGAACATCAACCTGCAGACATGCCAGCAGTCCAAGCAAGGCTACGAGGACGGCGTTGCATACGCTCTCAAGACGCTCAACCTCCCCAACGTCGTCATGTACGTCGATGCCGGGCACGGAGGATGGCTGGGCTGGAACGACAACTTGAAGCCTGGTGCCGAGGAGCTTGCGAAGGTGTACAAGGCCGCCGGCTCTCCTAGCCAAGTCCGTGGTATCTCCACGAACATTGCTGGATGGAACGCTTTGTAAGTGGCCTGTCACCCGAGGTGCTGAGCAAAGCAGCTGACAATGTGCATAGCGACCTTACCCCCGGCGAGTTCTCTGGCACGAGCGACGCGCAGTACAACAAGGCGCAGAACGAGAAGCTCTACGTGCAACTCTTTGGTGATGCGCTCAAGACGGCGGGCCACCCCAACCACGCCATCGTCGACACTGGCCGGTAAGTTAGCATACCCTAGCCTACGATCCATTTCTCCAGAAGTATTCATTGACACTATCCCAGAAACGCCGTCACTGGTCTCCGTGAAGCATGGGGCAACTGGTGCAACGTCAACGGCGCCGGTTTCGGCGTCCGTCCCACATCCGACACTGGCGATGAGCGCGTCGACGCCTTCGTCTGGGGCAAGCCCGGCGGCGAATCCGACGGCACGAGCGACACTTCTGCCACGCGCTACGATTCCTTCTGCGGGAAGCCCGACGCCTTCAAGCCCTCTCCCGAAGCTGGTGAATGGAACCAGGCGTACTTCGAGATGTTGCTTAAGAACTCGAAGCCGGCGTTCTAGATAGCTGCGGGGTGATTTCGTTTCAACACTTGTATATAGCATTCGGATAGATTGTTGAGATGGTTTCTGAGAATTGGATCGCGTACTTGATATACTTGTGTGCGGTTTTGTGACTTATGAAATGTTTCCTTTTCCGATACATTGATATAGTAGCCTCCTCCATCCCGCGAATACGTCTTTCACAATTCACCCACCAACTCATCAAAATGACCCGACATCTCCTGCCGAACACAAGCTCCAAGAACCCTACGATACGAATCCGCGCCACCCAGACTCCCTTTTCAACTAAACCCAGCCAACTGCATCATGATTCCATCTCCCGTACAGCGCTCCAAAAAATGTGATGTTTAACGCCGGCATGCGAGCACAGGGCTGCCGGTATTCACCCGACGACATACGAGACGTTGCCATCGGTACCTCATATTAGTATAGTCCTTACAAACCAAACCAAGTAACTAAAGGCCGCCCGTTGGGCGTGGTGGTGGGGCTTTTATAGGGACTGTGTCCGAGGTTACGAGGGCTAAATTACTCGTACAAACTACACCACCACACGTCCTTCACGCCCTTCACTAGCTCACGCTCCGGTGCACAGGTCTACGTATGGCTGCACTTCTTATTCATTACCCTATGGTAAAGTACAATGCAGGAATGTAAAGGTGCATAAAAATTATCAGATCTCCGTGCCACTATCAGATAGGCGATCAGTGGCGTGAGGCTCAGCTCACAGCACCTGATTCCGCACGCTCCAGCCCGCATCCGCCAGGCTCAAAATCATACATCAATCCCATACCATCCGCATTCTCGCATACTTGCATTCTCCCACTTTGCACCTCTGCAGACATTCCACCCTGTTCACGACTTTCGCATGGCAATTGATCGAGTTTCACGGATTTATTCTCTCAGTATGAATAGCTAGGTACAGCCATGACGCCAGCCAGCTCGAAAAAGAAAAAAAAAGGAGGAACACGCATATTGTGCCTGCGAACGATCCAAACGCTCAACTCCTCCGGTCGTTCCAGAGTTCAAGTGGAGAAAAAGCGAAGGTCCTGATACCTCCTCGCCATACCCTGAGGGTACCCTAATATACACAAGTCGACTTTGCTCATCTACATCCCCCAGCAACATCCCTTTTCTGGTATCAATTTTGTAACGAAAATATTTTATGCGGTCGCAGCCTTGGGCTCTGTGACAGTCTCGACTTCAATCTTGGGCATGGCAGCGCCGGTGCCGCCGAGGTCTGTTTTCCGCGCGTTGGGGTTCTTGGTGTAGTAGTTTGAGATGGCGGACTTGATTGCGTCCTCGGCGAGCATGGAGCAGTGTACTGCATCCTATTAGCATATCTCCCTATCCTTGTTCCTTTCATAAGACAAAATACTCACGCTTCACAGGCGGCAAGCACAGCTCCTTCGCAATCTCGGTATTCCGGATCTTCGCTGCATCCTCGAGGGTCATCCCTCGCACCAGCTCGGTCAGGTAGCTCGAGCTGGCAATCGCGCTGCCGCAGCCAAACGTCTTGAACTTGACGTCGCTGATGGTGTTGTTGTCGGGGTCGACCCGGATCTGCAGCTTCATCACGTCGCCGCATGCGGGGGCGCCGACGAGGCCGGTACCGACGTCCGAGTCGGTCTTGGACATGGAGCCAACGTTGCGCGGCTTGTTGTAGTGGTCTAGCAGTAAGAGGAAGTTAGCTGGGCGTCCCGAACCGGAAGTTCCGCGGACATGGTGAAGATGGTCCATGTGGTGATTGAACCAGCGAAGAAAAGGGCTACTCATCTTTCTCGTGGTACTGCCGCCTCGAGGCAACGGATACTGCGGCGGGTGCTGATGTGCGGACTGGGGAAGCGATCATCGGACGGGCGCTGGTCGCGGCCACGCGGCCGGCCCGGGGCACGAGCGCGGCGACTCTCTTGAACATGGCTTCGACTGTATGTGCGGTGTTGAGGTCGGTAGGGTACGTTTCGCGATAGTCGTCAATGGCGTGGTGGTGGACTTCGAAGGCGGTCGTGGAAGAATTGGCAGGAAGGCGAGGTCAGTGACGGAGATGCGAAGAAATCGCCGTCATGGGCGCCGAGCCTTCTTTAAGCTAACCATCATGTGGGGTTTGCTTTGGCCACTTCGCTCATTGCGCACGTGCCTCGTCTTTATCTCCGAGCATGCAACCAGCACAAGTACTCCAATATCGCCATCTTATCTGATCAAGCAGTCTGGTTCATGAACTTATCCATCGATTCAGATGCAGCTATGCTTCTCTGATGCTGTTTGCGCCCGCTCCCATGTAACACATCGTCAAGATATTGCGAGACATTCGTCTCAAGCGCCGAGGCAATGCTAGTGCTCCCCAAGATGCAGGACCCAGAACCATCGCTTACAAACGCCTAAAGAAATACACATAGGCAAACTTCTTCATCTCCTCCACGTCTGCCGCCTTGGCCACCTTCTCGTCGTTGAAGAGCGCCCATGCCGCTGACTGCTCGTCGGGAATCTGCTTGCGCACGAAAGCAACGTAGTGTCTGTTGCATTGTTAGCCTTCGTCATGCATGCCCCAAAGGAGTCATCTTACCCAGCGTGAATAGAGCTGCCCTTGTGACAGACAATCGACTGCAGTTGGAGATTGGCCGGTAGCTTGTCGCTGCCGGCCGGCTTGTTCTCCTTCGCTTCGGCGGGTGCCTGTATAATAATGTTAGTCCCCGACTTCGGCCTATTCGGTCTTCTCGGACAAGCCACATACCTCCGAGCTGCCACCCTCGTCAAAGTCCCCTTGAGCATCCGGATGGCTGAAGAGCCAATCCACAGCTCGCTCCATGTCGCCGCCAGTCTCCTTCAACGCCTGTCGCGCCTGGGGAGCGTTGAAGCCCATCGCACCTAGGTTCTCAATCTTCTCCGGGTCGATGGCAGTCGCAGCGCCGCCACTGGAGCTACTGCCTGCATTAAAGTCCACTGGAGTGTCAATATCAGCGTCGTCCATGTGTGTAAACAGCCAGTTAGATGCTGCCTCAGGATCCGCGTTCCCAGTCGCATGCAAAGCCTTCTCGCATCGAACGCGGGGGAAGCCCATTGCCTCTAGCATAGACAATGCCCCCTCATTCGGAACCCACTTGTTGGCAGCAGCAGCACCGGTGTCAGAATCCTCAGGCAGCAACTCTTCATCCGGTTGAAGACCCTTCGATTTGTACGGATCGAATAAGAATGGTTCGTCATTGACGATGACCGACACGTCCTGTTTTGTCGGTACCCAGTTGACCACCTCAAAGCGACGCGCATTCACTGCCAACACTGCCGGGAAGGTCTTGAACATGCTTTTCTTAGTGAAGCCTGCCTTGCTACCGCACGACCCGCAAGTCAGCTCGACCACCTCGTCCGCCGTAAAGATGTCCAAGCACTCTTTCAACGTGACCGGCTCGAACTCCTCCTTGGCCTTCTCCTTGCCTTGGCTGTCCGTGACCTCCATCGAGTCGTCTTTTGGCAGCCGTCGGATTGGAACTGGGATCGATATGTTCTCCTGCTCGTCATCACGATACCGAACCTTCTTGCAGTTGAGGCACTGTAGGCGCTGTTCCATGACGAATCTGAACGCATCAACCGGGTCTTGGGCGGGTGCCACATGCTGTGACCGCGAGATGAGCTTCAACAGGTGAAGTAACAGCTCGAAAGCATCTTGTTGTCGCATGGTGGAGAACTCCTCATGACCTCGGCCAATGAGATGCTTCAGCATTGCAGGGGCAAGGCCTTTCTGGTGGGGAACCTCTGGTGTGTGCTCTGATACGATGACATCACTGTCAGGCTTGGAGTAGCGCCCTGACAGTAGACCGTCAGCGACCTTCCGCAGCTGTGTCTCAAGATCCTCGGCAGGGTGGGGAGAGTCCGGAGGAGGGCGATCGGGTAGATAGTAGCGATTCGCGAACTCTGGCATTGCAAACAAAGCCTGCAGGGTGCTGTTGAGATAGCAGCTGTTCCCGAGATTCTTCAGGCCGGTGAAGCCGGGCCCGAACAGCGGTTTCAGCTCTTTGCCGTCTTCGGTGGTCATTGAAAACTCCCACCGAAGGTTCTGCTCCACCTGCATCTCGGTCAAGCTCTTTTCCGTCTTGATCCTGTCCTTGATGTTGATGCCCCAATGCGACAAGTGGTTCGGTAGCTCAGGGTCGATTCGCTCCTCGTCGCAGGCGTAGCAGTAGATGTCGGCAGTCCCGTCGGCGGTCAGAGAGCCAAGTTTGACCGCCACAGGATGACCTGAAGACTTGGTGTGGGCCACTCCGTGAGAGTTGCCACCAATTCCACCAAACTGTTGACGTCCGCAGCCCAAGTTGCCGCAAGTCAAGCAGAGCCACAAGTTCTCGTTAAGATCGCAGGCTGAGCAGTGTCCCAGGCTCTGCGACTCTATTTGCCGCGCCGGTTCCTGCTCCAAGCACACGGTATGCTCGCACGCCTCCTGCTCCTGCTCCCAGGCCTTGACTTCCTCCTGCCGCGCGAATGTGTTGGCCTTCAAGACCGCATCCACAACCCCAGAGAGCTTCCCCGAGCTCTTATCCACGTCGTCGATGCCGCACACGTAGCATTTCACCTGCGTGGTCGTGTCGTAGCGGTCGGCCTCGGTCTCGGCGGCGATAGAGAGCTTGGATATCTTCTGCGGGGGCTCATCGCGCTTCACCTGCTTGCGCGTGCGCTTGATATTCAGAACGAGGGGATGGTTGGTCGAGGCGACGTGGAGGGACGAATGGTTGCGGTCGCTGGTGCAGCCGCCGTTGAAGCAGTAGAGACAAACATCGAGACCGCTAGGATCGTCCTAAGCCGCCGTCAGCACACGCAAGCAAAATTAGAGCTTGACAATGGGCGTACGATAGAATCAAAGCATTGCGTGCAGTCTTCGCGGTAGACTGACTGGTTCGGGCTTGGAGCGCGCAGCTCTGCATCGTGTTAGCTCTCGGACGCGGGACGAAAGCAACAAAGGTGGGGCACTCACCCGCCGCGTCGACGTGCATGCAGGCCATTTCAATAGCTGCTGCACGTGAAGAGGAAGTCGAGTTATATCTGAGAGGAGGTTGTGAAGAGAGTAAGCGGTGGATGAGGTATAAGTAGTCGTGGCGCCGCGAAGATTGATTGAAGGCGACACTGTTGCTATGCGGGATGACGGAGCGGGGGTCCAAATCTTTGGCGGGGCAAACTGCTCTAGGCAGGCACGCCCACCACCACCACTTGGCCTAGACGTGCGCCTTCGACATCTCAAATAGAATTGTCTGCAAACATGACATGCTCGAACCCGCTGTTTACTTCCGTGACCCTCAGCTGAGGTTAATGTTGGTAAATACTCGTCAAATCATCATTTTACGAAGCATTTGATCAAAAAAAAAAAAAAAACCCCCCCTTAGCAAGCGCTCAGTACAGTGTGAAGCCTGGGATGACTTGATCTTCAGACTGCCCTTTGTCGGGTCAAGTTCCAGGAATTGAGTTCGAAAGAGAGGCTAGGAAGTACTATGTAGCCCTAGTGAATATCACGACGCACTGGACATGGAAACATGTTGTTTGCTACACACTCGGGGTATCGAGCTACATGGGCACGCGCCTCCGCACAACCTCAGTCTCCTTCACTCACTCCGCTTTCGTCGCCACTCTATTCCGCGACGACCAGGTCAAGAAGCCCGAGAACATGATATCTCGAACCACCGACTTCGGATCGGCAAACCACTCCTTCTGGCTCTCCGCGTACACACCCACAACCTTTGCGTAATTGCCTCTGTCGGCATTTACCAAAGTCCTGACCACGTGCAAGCTAGCCGCGTTACAAGCGCCAGCGTGGGCATTGGAGCCACCGCCGTGTTTAGCTTCTTCATGAATGCCTTTCAATATCCCCCACGCAGAATCGACGTCCTCCAATCGCGGAAGCGGCTTACTGCTCTTTTCGAAGGTGGACTGCAGGAGCTTTGCGCTCCGGTCTGTGAATTGCTTGTTCGCCGACGCCCTGGTGAGTCGCAGTACGGGAAGTAGTACCTCCAAACTCAACGGGTTCGAAAATTGCTTGTCTAGGAAGACGGCTATAAGGTCGAGCACGCGGGACTTGAACCGGATGACGTTCTGCTTAGCTTCTTCCCGCTGTTTCTTGCCCGTGATCTGGCTGCGTTGCTTGAAGATATTCGATAGGTGCGGGTCCAAGGCCATCATCTGGTCGTCGTCCATGTCTGAATCGTCCGACTCGTCATCTGAACCTTCGCCGTTTGCCGCAAGTTTCGACGTCTGCAGGGTCAAGGCTAGCATGTTGTTGAACTGGGTGACTTCTTCGTCCTCCTCGTCATCTTCAGACTCGTCCTCCGACGGGCTTGATGAGTCTTGGGAATTGTCTGAGTCGTCCGAATGGCTCTCACCGGGTTCTTCGGCATCTCCGTTTACTATTTCGACATCCGATGCGTCCTCCACATCATCTTCCTCATCTGAGTCTGCCTCCTCTGCTGCTTCATCACCTTGTGAGAAGAGTTGCTTCTGGCCTTCAAGAGTCTCCTCTATATCAAGAACATCCGTCATCGATCTCAGTCCCTCCAGACTGATCTCAGAAGCGAATGCGGTAAACGCCTCAATTGCGATCTTGTGGAACAGTGTACGCGTATTGCCCAAGAAAGACAGGAGGATTTCGACGAAGCCATCCTTGCTTTCTTTCGAGGCACCTTTGACAGGACTGGAAATTGCTTTGTAGGATGCGTCGAGGTCATGTAGCATCATGATCGCGTCCGTATCACCGTTGAAGATTTGAATGAATGTGAAAGCATACAGAAGTGTGAGACCTTGGAAGACCGATGCCTGACCTTCAGTAGTGCACTATGACTACGTTAGTATGAGATATAGGATCTAGAGGGTTGAAGGAGACACTAACACTAGCCTTGACCGTATCGAATATCTCGTAGGCCTTCTCCAGCGTTTCCTTGATGGACTCGTCGGCTTTGAATATCGGTTCAAACGCGGAATTAGCAGCCTTCGTCCGAATCATGTCGACCACAATTACACCGAAGGACGTTTGCGAACGAGCGGTCAAAGGTCGTAACCGCGTTAAACAGGAAGACAACCGTTCCTGAAACATTTCCCGGCTCGAGTCGCTAATTGGGGGTGAGGGTACCTTACGCGCCTTTGCGTCCTTGCTAGGCGTGAAATAAGCATGCTCGACGAGCAGATCCAAAAGATTCCGCAGCCAATTGTCTTTGTCCGAAAATTCGGAGACGAGACTGTCATAACGCGTGTAGCGTCTGACAATATTCAGGAGCAGGTCTGCAACCGTCTGGCGTCGGTGATCTGCGACGTTCTGCTCTGTGCATTCCGGACGGATGAGGAGCGAATTCAAATGACGCACAATCTTCCTGAGCATGTCATCATCGGCCGCAAGTGCCATCTTCTCCAATGCTTCGGCCTTCGACGAATGTTCAAAATCTACAGTTCCATTCCTAGAAGTCAACTCAACAAGGAGCGCCAGCGAAGATTCGGGGCTTTGTTGAGCTCTTCGTGAGATGGCTTTCCAAGCATTCAACGCTGCGGCATGAAGAAACCTGTCCTCTTTGATAGTCTGGTTTCGTAGCGTTCGCATGAAATTTGGACTGAACAGTGCTGGGAAAGTCCATTCGGGAACTTGGCCGATTAATTGTGCGAACAATTTGAAGCCCCAGGACTTGCGCTCATGGGAAGAAGACGAGCCGAATAGTAGCGCTGGGAGGATCAGCCGTGAGCGTAGTGCTGTGTACGAACAACTTACCATCAACAATGCCGAGCCATAGCTGTCCGAATTGAGACTTGCTAGCGTCTGTGGGAGTTGTCTTAGATTCACTGTCCATCTGCAGAACTTTCGACAGGACAGCATTCCATGCAAATTGGGAATTGGCGTTTGTAGCTGCAGATTTGGTGGCATCTGATTCAGCGCTCTTGAAGGAGTTCTGAACATCTCCCTTCAGGACCTTGACGAGTTTCGGTCGGTTCTTCTTAGACAAAGGGTCTTTGTCATGCCAGACATTGTCCGGGAGTGCGAAATCATGGCGTGCTTGCAGTGCGAGCCATATTACGATGCCCTCCGGCGTATCAGCTAGGTTGAAGGTCACCAAACGCGTGCCCAGAGCTCGTAAGCATGGCTCAAGTTTTGCTTCGGAGGGCAGAGTCTCTACTGTCTGAACCAGAACTAAGGCACACTCTTCACGGAGCCATGATGTATCTCTGGCCATGGAGTATATGAGATCTAGAAGCTTGTTCCAGCTGTCCAAGGCCACTTCTGGTTCGACTAGGACGGAGGACTGCATTATGGCCTTATACGCGAAGAGTTTTCCGATCAAATGATTTCGCCGTTCCTATCATCTCGGGTCAGCGAAATCCAATGCAGTGAACGTCGATTTCTTACCTGTCCAGATACGTTCCCTTCCATTTTGGTCTGCTCTTCCACCTTCTTCAGCAAGGCATCTACATCAAGATCCAACCCCTCAATAGATGCTTTGGGCGCGAAAACTAGTCGCATAATTTCTGTGAGAGTAACGCAAAACCCAAATCTAGCTGCTTTGCGATGAGTGCATAGACCTGAGATAAGTCGATCCAAAGCCTGCAGTACATCTGCTGCAGCGGGATTGGCTTCAGGAGAAAATTTCAAGATCATTTGCTTTGCTGCTTCTAGCCTGACATCTTCTGACTCTGCAGCGAGATCACTGTATAGCTCGACCATGCGGAGTGTGTTGGCATGGCGCTTTCGTTTGACTGGCTTCTCTGGGGTTCCTGTCTCGACATCGTTGCGCGCCCGCTTATGGCCTTGCGATCCGTTGCCTAATTTGGCCGCCTTTCTGGCCATGATGATGATCGAGTTGCGACTGTGAACTTAAACTTGTTCCATGGTTGAAGCTACTACATGAAAAAAAAGTTTGAACGTTATCGATAACGGAAGGTTTGACATAATCAAACGCTTGGCGTTTCTCGTCCTTGACTACGAGGGCTCTCCAACACCCGGCTCCAAACGTCCCACCCAATATACGGTTACACCCACATCTTTCTGACGACGGTGGATCACGATCAGAAATTTTCTTCCTCCGGTCTCCTTTTCACGCTCGGATCCGTTTCCACTCTGCGTTTCCACATTGTTGCATTAAGAATCCACCTTACCCCGCATAACGCTACACTACACTTGATGCACAATTCTGGGATAATATCGGCTGTCTGCTATAGTCATACGTTTCGTCAAGGGCCCTGGAACGGCGGCGAAAAAAAGACCCGCCCGCAGATCAGCTTGTCCATTTGAGTGCTACTGACCGGCCCGCGTCGCCCAAGTGAAACGCTGAAGAGTCGTGAAAGAGTCGTGAAAGAGTCGTGAATTAGTCGTGAATTAACCGTCGTACCGTGCAGGCGAGCAGGTTGTAATGCTGATACGCTGAAACGTCGAAGTTGGACAAAGTGGCGCAACTATATTGGCACAACTGCAAATACTACGAGTAAATCAGTTGCAAAGTCCAACTTTTGACAAACTTGACAGCTAACATTACATCAGTGCCAGTGAGGTCAGCTTTGTGCAATGATTGCAGTCGATTCATTGAACCGCAAAAACCCCAGCAACTTCAGCTGGCCTGGCCTATTTTTGCAGGGCTAAAATCCGTCACTTGCAGAATCCGGGGTCTTCAAGCCCGACGACCTAGCTAGAAAAGGCATGGGGCTGAATCCTTCCATGCGGCTCGGCGGCTTGGCTAATTAAATGTCACGGGACCGCGCATATTGCTATTCCGGAGGTTTGTTTACAGACGCGTTGACCGGTCAGCGCTCACGCGACAGACCAACAAGCAGAAGGGCCGGACACCGGCGGTCAGACCTCATGTGAGGAGCAGCCGTCATGTCGAAGGGTCGAATAACTGCGAGATGAATTTGTGAAGGTTTTATGCACGCCGCATGTGGTGTTGTTGAGTTCTCGGTTGTCCTGGGAGGGAAGACGCGGTGTCTCGACTCTTTTTCAGCCCGCCTCATCCCTCCCTTCCAACACGCCCCGGCAGCCCCGAATTGCGCAACAACAACAACAGATCTTCCAGGGTTGGCAATCACGATTGCAATTGACATCAATGAAGGAAACCGGGTATCCTTTTTAGAGAACCGGGAAGCTCCCAAGCGGTCCGTATTGGATATGACGTCGAAGATCTTGCGATCAAGGTTTTGGTAGCAGTCGTTCGATCCGCAGCGAGCGATAGCGTGCGTTAGAGCAAGGCCCTAGGGGGTTGTGTATCCCTACGCGGACTAACCGCAGGGCGATCAAGGCATGGACACGGGCCGCGTACGGCGTCTCGCCGCACATTGTTTGCAGGGCTGCTGCACGGAATCAGACGGCGGAAATGTCCAGCCTGTCCAATTGCGGCTAGAGACGACGATTTTCTCTGCTTCAGACCACAGACCCCGGCCAACCAGAACCCACAGTCGCTGGTGGCCTCGAGAGCGTTTCCTTGCTACTGGCCGCCAAGCGAGCATGACGACAGGTTCACGAGCTGAAGAACGAAGAGTGGACGCCAAAACGGCAAATGGGTTTGTTGGAGAATCGGAATGCACGCGAAGCCCCGCGCGTGCGAGCCGCGGAAACGGTGGTACTGGACGTGCGACTTGTGTGGTACCGAAGGTTCGGCGTGCTTTGGCGGTATCCCTAGAAACGGTACGACGGCGACGTAGGGGAGCGTCGTCGGCGCCAATTGCGAGAAATGTGCTCGGAGCTGCGTTTGGCCAGCCGGCGAGGGAGCTCGTTTCATGGCTCTGCAGGCACATGCCCGTATCGAAGTGATCCGTGCAAGCCTGCTCCGGCAACGCAGCGCGCAAACAGGCTCACGGGACGAGCATCGTGCTGCTCCGCCCACTGCGACGTGGAGTGTCTGACAGAGATGATGTCTTTATCGGCCCAGCCTAGGCGGGCATAAGCTGCGAACAGTGGTTGATGGTAGTGGGGCCCTTCTAGCTGCAGAGAAGCACAGCAAGAGTGCGTACTGCACCGTGAATCCGCTCTGTATGATTGCATCGCCAGCGAGCACATGCAGCGGGCAGCTGGAGCACCAATTGCGCACGCAGTCTGCAGCGGGGAGCAGCAAACCACAGTGGGCGACAGAGCGAGCCAGCTTGCCTGTTCCTCTCCCGCTGCAGCGAGCCCACTGGCCGCGCGATTGGCCGATTCGTGGTGGTGAGGTACTGGTGTGCAGCGCGTAAAGCTCAGACCCAGCGGGCTAAACCTCAGTTGCATGGTTGCTAGGGCAGGCCGGTATCCTGGCTGACTATACCCTCGACCAGCTGCGAGCTTCTCTTCCTCTCCAACCTTCTCCGTCCCCAAGAAGGCACCCTCCCTCTCTTAAAGCAGTTGCTGGCTTGGGACGTTGGTCGTTCTCTGGATTCATCGGGCAGTTGCAACCTAGGTACCTTCCTAGTGCTCCCTCGAACCCTTCCGACCACGCCTGCGACCAATGCAACTTGCTGCAAGCCGATAGCTACCCTACCAGTGCACCCCGACCCCGGGCGTCTTACTGCGAGCATACATTTTCAGATTAGAATTAGCTTTCTCGTCTCTTAACTGTATGCTTATCGGCCAGCCTGGTCGAGTGTCCAGTACCGTCCCGAACCCGTGAACAGAGCACATTCGGAGCCACGCTCGTTTGTCGTCCGAACCACCTCGAACAATAGCACAATAGCCAAACCAACACAGGCAGCCATGGAGATGTCCTCGCCACTCGCAGCAATGCACCCGCCGCCGCTGCCTGGTCCCTGGGGCTACCGACGAGACCTCCCTTCGTCGAAGCCGTTGTTTGGATCACACACACTGGGGCCCCAGAACTTCAACTTCCGGGACCTGAGCATGAAGAAGTCAGGAGGAAGCGACTATTTCACTATGCAGCCCATGAGAGGGTCATCGCCGACTGCGAGTCTGGCCGCCGACATGTCCTCGAACTTGCATATGGACCAGAGGTAGTGGCATCCCTTGCATGCAACCCTGCATTCATGTTAACATGTTTGCAGCCCTCAGCTTGCAACGCCGCGAAGGTCTCTCTTTACCTCTAGCCTGTTCCAGCAGCTAGACAACCGAGGTAAGAGAATATAAACACGATGGGGTACCATTAGCGCGACTGATACTGAGCTCGAGCAGAAGGAACCACGACCCCGCCTATACGCTGGGAAGGTGTCACGACTCCGCCGATTCCCTCGTCGTCGCCCTGCTGCAACCTCGACTCGATGGACATCTCGCCTCTACCCCACAAAGCTCCATTCAGCTTCCTTTCGAACGAGCGTCCGTTGCCATTGGCTTCCCCTACCCCCGAGGCAACCCCCTCCACCGACGACGACATGCTCTCGCCATGTGAGCTACCCACTCCGTCGCAGTTTCCCTTTCCCGCCCCGGATATCGATTCGCCGCGTCCAATGTCTGCCAATGAGTAAGTATCTCATCTCTTGTTTTCTGGGGTGTGTTTGTTGACTGGAGCTAGACGCAGGAAGCCCACCTTCTTGATGCGCCCTAGCCTTGCTCGCACCAAGAACTACTCGACGAACACAGTCTCTTTCAAGGTGCGGAAAGACGAACCCCCGTTCCTGTTCGGCGCCGGTGTCAGCACTTCCAATGCGTCTACGCCTTCTCTCGACGAGTGTTTCAAGATGTCACCCCCACCGGAACGTCGGCCCATGTCGAACCCTTCACTGGGTCTCTCTCGTCCGAAGCCTTTCGGTTGCAACGTTAGGAAGCCTTCCGCTGGCCCAGCTCGACGACCCTCCAAGATACGCAGGTCTCTGAGCATGTTTGAGCACCCGGGTGATGTTATGAACGCAAAGCAGGAAGAGGACAGCTACACACCGAGCAGTCTGCAGTCTGTGATGGACGTCGAAGACGCACCCGGTCTAAAGCTTCCTCACACTACGCAGCCCGACGAACCTGATAGTTTGCCTCGTATCACTGACACAACACTAATTGGCATCATCAACGGCGAGTATGATCACCTCTTTAATGACAAGTACATCATCGACTGTCGCTTTGAGTACGAGTATAACGGTGGACACATTGATGGGGCTATCAACTACTGTGAAAAGGAGAAGCTTTCAGAGCGACTTTTTGGACAGGACGCGCCCTCAGATACGGGCAAGACCCTGGTTGTATTGCACTGTGAATACTCCGCTCATCGTGCACCCCGCATGTAAGTCATATGCAACAACGCAGGGGCACACTTGCTGATTCCTTACTAGGGCACGATTCCTTCGTGAAGAGGATCGTAAGATCAACGCCCATCGCTACCCTCAACTATCCTATCCCGAAGTATACATTCTTGACGGTGGCTATAGCGAGTTCTACGCGTCACACCGTGCTCGCTGCTATCCCCAGAGCTGGGTCAAGATGGACGATGAGGAGCACCAGGCCTCGTGTGAACGGGGGATGGCCAAGGTCCGCCAACGCGCGAAACTAAACCGAGCCCAGACCTTTGCTTTCGGTCAACAATCCTGTCAGATGGAAAATTCACCCACCACTGCCGGTCGATCAAGAAGCGGCGGCGTTGCGATGCTCGGTGATGATATGCTGAATGCTGGACGACTGAGTGCATCTCGTCGCATGGCCTCATACTGAGCTTGCGGACCATGTCCATGATTTCCTTCACGATTTTAAAACAGCTTGACGGCGGACTGGGTTACGGCGTTATTGATTGACTACGGCATTCGACATCCAGCCTGGCGTTTGATCACATTTCAGCTTCCACGTTTGCGGCGTTCAAGCGTTTACCCTCTGACCTTGCTGCATCAGACTTCGAATATCGGCGGACCACATCCACTATTTCGATAGTGAGCAGTATATCCGGGAGCCACCTTTCGACCTGCCTCGTTCCGTTGGCATTGCATACCACTCGGATCTTCGGACCGGGTCTTAACTTCCTTTCTCGCCAGAGTTTCTGAATACCCATTTTTGTTTACTAGCACGCTTAGAGAGCAGCAGAAGACGGTTGCCTCGCGCGCTTAATTTTCCTTTGTTTTATTCATGCCCATCCTCACGGATCACTACATGCCGACCCCCCCCCCCCCCCCCCCCCCCCCCCCCCCCCCCCCCCCCCCCAACCAAAGAGCTTCACTCGCATGTTCCCCGAACAATCTGCGCAGCCATCATGAACACATACAATACAGGCCTCTGCGCCTTCGACACTACCGCCTCAACAATTTCTTACGCCTCTTCCTCTCCTGGCATTTCTCCCATACACAGATTGGTCTCCTTACCATCGCTCCATCACAACTTTGGCATCGGTTACGCTTTCCGGCATACTCTCTCCTGGCTTCTGGATTTCCCAAAGGATGACTTCACTTCCTTTTGGCATTTTCTTGAGTCTCCACTAACTCGATTGTACTTATTCTGCTTGCTACTTTCCTCTGCGGGTCAGGGCGTGCGGCGTGTAAAGGGCATCGGCGTACACATGGAGATTCTAGGGCCGCGCAGAGAGAAAGGTGGAAGGTAGTGACATCGGTACCTCGTCGTAATGTGGAGGGACAATGGTCGATTGTCTGTCTGCTCTCGAAAACAATCAAACACTCAATTCATTGTTCCGGTGCTTGCTTACGTGAGATTTCCCTGAACTCGATCGACGTGGATACTCGAGGTACATAAGGTTTCGGCTGTCAACAATCGTTCTGACTAATCAGAAGCTGAACGCCAACGGGCGCTAAAGCCCAGGTACCAATGTCAAGTGGTGCAGATCGGCTCGACCCCACCAAAGCTTGCCCCACCCATCCCGCAATGTCTCAAAACGCCTCCAGGAGCAGGTCAACCTGAGACACCCGCCGTAAATGACGCGGCGTCACGTCCCCGCAGCTCACAATAGCCATGGACATCGATGACTTGCTCGCGGAAGTCTCGGTGGACTCCATTTCGCAAGAAACGCGTGATTTGCAGGAGTTAACGCGTTCCTGGGTCGCCGAGCGCGTCGCGCCAGAAATATTACCATGGCCGTCAGACCTCATGGAGCGCGTCCTAGACAGGATAAGGCGGCAGGTCAGCATTCTCCTCTCTCCCATAGGCCACCTGAGGTCGACACGCAGCAGACCGACCATATGCACGGGAGCTAACGCGAGCGGGTAGATCGAGCTTGTAGAAGACCAGACGGGCAACATGGACCCCAAGACCAACTTCAAGCTCATCGTCATCCAGACTGAGCTCGAGCGCTTCAAATTCCTCGTCCGCAGCTTCCTGCGCGCGCGTTTGAAGAAGATCGATGCGCATCCGCTGCATATCCTCGCGCGGCACGCTGCGTCGGCTACGGACCTGCTGCCGCTGCTTAGTCCGGCGGAACACCAGTATCTTACGAGCCATCAGGCGCTGCTGACGAGTCATTATGCGTCTAGCTTTTTGTCGCAGTTTCCGGCGAGCTTGCAGAGAATGGACGATACGACGGGGGGCATAAGCATGGTGGATAAGCCGGACGAGGACGCGGCGGTGTTTGTGAGGGTGTTGAGGGATGTGGGAGAGGTAGCGGTTGAAGGCACGGATAAGCGGTTGGAGATGAAGAGAGGGGATGTGTGGGTTGTGCGGTGGAGCACGATGAGGGGGTGGGTGGCCTCTGGAGATCTGGAGTTGATATGAGAAGCAGCGGGCTGGTAGGTTGAACAGAGGCATATGGCGGATGGCATCACGATACAAAAGGGTTCGCGCTCGTCAACGAGCGATTGAAACCGACACGAGGACACCAGCGAAGAGGACGCACGGAGAAGCCCGCTGCTGTTTGAAGCAGATCGAGAAGGCAGTGCACACAGGACAACGTGAGCGAGCACGACTTCAAATCCCAAAATACCAGCTTATACGAACAATCCCACTATATATTCCACGCATCTCCCTCCCTCTGACCTCCGACGCGTACCACATAGCCTAAACAACCTCAGCACCTTCTACCATTACAACCAAGCGCGTTATCCGTCCGCATGACACACCACAGCATCGATCCGATCCGCTCCGATCCAGCCGTAAACAAATCTCCGTTTACGGTCTAGCCAGCTTCCCGACGATAAGCGCCGAACGCGCTGAAGTCTTAGGTCGCCGTCGCTTCGATAACGTGGCCTCCTTCAGGATTTTACGTAGCGGGCGGGTCGCACGATCCCGATTACTTCGCGCGGAGCGAGATTCGGCGTTAGGGATGACAATGCTTTGTGCAGGTGTAGCGTTGTTTAGGGTGTTTAGGTGAAGTGTTGGTGGGGTGATTGATAGATGGGTTACAGTTTGTTTTTCTTTGAAGTCGAACTAACTGGTTTGTGAGAAGTGTGTTGTTTGTTTGCGGATGGGGATTTCGTGTTTGGTGATCGTCGAGTGTGGAGGAGGTGTGGAGATAATACTGAGCCGAACCAATCGCGAAAACGATCAATGCACCATGGAAAGCGCTTCTTTTACACATCGTCTGGTCGTCGTTGAGATGCCATATCGCGACCTTCCTATGCTGCTCTTTTTCAAGTTTCCGAAGATTATAGATGCTGTGCATGCCAAAAATTTCATCGCATCTGTTAGGATGGGTCGCAAGGCGTGGTGGCGGAGTGGTTATCGCGCAAGACTAGAAATCTTGTTCCTTCGGGAGCGTCAGTTCGAATCTGGCCCACGTCGTTTCTTTCGGCTCCTGGATGTCGGCCGTGTTGCTTTTTTGTTATGACTACCGTGGTGGAGGGAAGAGGTACACTTGCCCTCGCATCGGGTACTTCTGCACATAGTCTTAACAAGGAGTTTAAATCTAATATGTTTTTTTTTGGCTTTTGACCAGTAGTTCTATCACATCTACGAAATCGTGCAGATTACCTTGCCCTTCGTTTTGTTCTCTTCCAACAACTGGTGCGCCTCCTGGATCTTCTCCCAAGGGAGCACCTTGTCGATCAGGAGCTTGAATCGTCCGTCCTTGAAGCGTGGTAGCGCATGCTCGACGAGTTGATCGCGCAGCTTGCCTTGGTACTCTTCGTCTCTACTCCTCAGGCTGCTGCCCACATATGTGATCCTCTTTCGTACAAAAGCACTCACATCCACACCCTCGGGCAGCTTCGTGCCACCCATGGCTCCTAGATTGACGCACACGCCGTCCCTCGCAAGCGCCTTCAAATTATCTGCAAAGTAAGGCGCGCCGATGAAATCAATGATGATATCCACGCCCTTCCCACCCGTAGCCTTCAGCACCTCCTCCGCCCAATCCTCCTTCGTAGTATTAAACGCTGCCGTAGCCCCCAGCTCCTTAACCACAAACTCGCACTTCTCATCCTGTCTCGCCGTCGCATACACCGCAGACGCTTTATCCGCAAGACTCAATTGAATTCCCGCAATCGACACCGAACTCGCCGCCGCATGCCATAAAATGCTCTTCCCGGGTGTAAATTTCGAGATCAAGTACATGGCCTGCGTCGCCGTGATCCACGTCTCGGGGATCCCCGCGCACTGCTCCCAGCTCAACTCCTTCGGCTTGCGCACAAGCATGTGCGTGCTCACGGCGATGT
Source organism: Bimuria novae-zelandiae CBS 107.79 (assembly GCA_010015655.1). NCBI lineage: Eukaryota > Fungi > Ascomycota > Dothideomycetes > Pleosporales > Didymosphaeriaceae > Bimuria > Bimuria novae-zelandiae. Next base: position 1,664,723 of record ML976657.1, read on the forward strand.
ATTCGGCGTAGGCGCCGCCGTAGGCGAGCCCGAAGACCTCGTCGCCTTTTGCGAAGCCTTCTTTGCCGCCGCCCGAGGCGCCGAGCTCGTCGATGACGCCGCTGAATTCTACGCCGAGGATCTGCGAGGCACCGGGGGGGACGGGGTACATGCCTTCGCGCTGGAGGAGGTCCATGCGGTTGAGGCCGAAGGCTTTGATGCGTACGAGAGCTTGTGAGGAGGCGAGGGCGGGACGTGGGACGGAGGCGATGTGGAGGGCGGAGCGGGGGCCTTTGCCGCCTTTGATGTCTGGGGGGCGTTAGTGAGAGATTCGTGGGAATGGGGCGGGGTGAGTACAGACCTACGGCTTTCATGGTGTCTGACATGGTGGGTACACTTTTTGGCTACAAATTAGGGAGAGGGAATAGTCGGTGCAGTGTGTAGAGCCCTTTTTCCAATCTCAATGATGATTTCACCTTGATTTATACCTTGGAAATATTGTGGGCGAGGGGAAGATCATGAGGTAAGTGTTATGGTGGATGCTGTGATTCCGAGGCATTTCTGTGATGCGGAATTATCGGACATGACGTACCAGTACCGTAGCTTGGCAGTTGGCGCGCCGCGTCACCGAACGCGCCACCCCAACGTGATCGCTCGGCCAGCAACATGAGGCTACTGAGCCACCCACAATTAATATTATCACGAGATTTTCTAGAGTTAAGGTCTCTAAGGCCTATAGATAATTACTAGCTACTTAGATTATTAATATCTCTTTAGTATTCTAATTATTTGGCCGCTGCGCGACTTTAAGGCAGATATAATAAATAAGACCTTATTAACATCTATAGCCTTACGCTAAGGCTGTTTTTTCTTAATAGCTTTATTAAAAGACTTTAAGATATTTTACTACCTAATTTATATATTTTAATACGCTTTTAAAGTTAATTTTATATCTTACGGGCTTATTACTTAAGTGTTAGGATCCGAGCGACCTACAAGTGTCGAGGACCAACGGTGGCAGCCGCGGGGTAACCATCGGTGGGACTGCACTACCGAGGTCACGTGATTACCATCACGCCAAGCAACACCATCAGTGATGGCACAACCATCATTGATGGCAGAACCATCAGTGATGGCAACCTTCAATGTGAGGGTAGAATTCCCCAAGTATATAGGAACGCGAGGATGAACTTTCATACTCGTGTTCAACCTGTTTATTAATCTATCGTTTGGATCTGAATAAGCAACCTTGTTGATTTGATTGTGCTGTACACACCTTTGATACTAACGCCCCAGTGACAAGCGCAAGCTATCACTACAACCCTCTCCTGTCCTACTACAGTATTCCTGCCCGAGAACCAACCTTAGCCCCTTAGGGACCAGCTACCCCTTTGGGACCTTAACATTAAGGCGTTACTTAGTAGCCTTATTAGCCTTCTACTTTACGCGTGCATCTTTAGTAGCTGCTTAAGTAACACGCCTTTTCTAAAGTAGCCTTATTTTAAGCTACTAGCTAGCCTAACAGGCTTCTACTTACTTACTTTTTTAAAGCTATAGTTACTGCGCTTTAGCATCTTTTTCGTGTTAACGATCACGTGCCCGCTGTACGCTGTAGGGTGACCAGAAAATAGCTCTACCATAATACTTATCTAGCCAATCAAGAGGCAGAGGCCTGCCTCGTTTTAAAAGTTTCTTCTGCATTGCTAGAGCCTCCCGTAGACCTTTGTTTTCATGCTCTAGGAGTTACTTTTGTATAGAGATTAAGTGTATAGTTCAACTTAGCTTTTTAGCCTTATTACCACCCCTTATATTAATAATAGCCTTTAGTCGCTAGTCAATCTTTCTCTAATCTAAAGCACTAAGTATTAAGGTTAAGCTCTTTTATAATTATTAATTAGAAGGTATAGTCTAATTAAATTACTTAAGAATAGTTATTAGATCTAGCGGGGAGATACTTATAGCTTTAAAGGCCTAGAGGATTAATAGCTACCTTATAGTGCTAACCTAGACCTTCTAGAATAGGCTAAAGAAGTCTCTCTTAGCAATAGAGGCTAGCCCCTGGCTATTCTGTAGGAAGGCTGACAGCTCATTTAAATACGCTGTCGATAGAGGCTTGAACACGCAGACATCGAGAGGCTGCAACGTATAGGTTGAATGAGGTAGATAGATGGCTAACAGGATCCTATTACGATCGCAATAGTAATAAAATCCATAGTAATATAAGATCTATGGCCGTTAAGGATTAATAGTTAATATAATTGTCTAGCTTTTAACTTTGTAAGGCAATTAAACACCTGTTAAAGCTATGCAAGGCCTATCTAATTGCTTAACTAGTTAGATTTAGATATAGTAATAAAGGCCTAATGGTGTTAAGGGTTAAGATCCTCGACCTAGCTTGATTGTATGTTTGTAGAGGTGGCCTGATAGATCAGAGCTGGATCTAGGGCAGATCCGTCGGCGCATATACAGGCTATGAGCGATATCCACTCGCGGCTGCCATCCTGGATAGCTTGCCTTACAGCCTTGCTCTCGTACAGAGGCCTATCAAAGATCCTCTTTGAGCGGGAGGTGATGCCAAGTAGGATGCCTTTCTCGTCCATATTGTAGATATCTCGAGCCTCAATCTGATACTGCTCTATCTTCTGCTGTAGGAGGTCGAAGTAGAGCTTATATTTGGCTAGGGAATTAGCTTTATGACGATTACTGTCAATACTAGTCGTCTATCGTGATATTAAGGATTCAGCGTGACGCCGGACAAAGCGATCAACCTACGATAAGCTAACGTTCTTTTTGGCCACCATAGAGGCAAAGCTCTGTATCATTTGCCGTGTAGGAGGAAGGCCACGTTCGGTAAGGCGCTTAATATATCGTAGAAGCTCCTGTTCTTGCTGTTGGGTGATATTTTAGCCATGTTGTACAGGAACCTGCTGCTGGCCAATAAAGCGCTTATGCTGGCGCGTTAGTGTAGATCGTATAACACCAAATTCTTTTGCAATTTTTCGATACGAGAAAGATTCTCCTGGTCTCCGTGATTCAATTGCTTCTATCGCGGCCGTAATCGGGTCCATATTGGTGGAGATGCAGCGCATTGAAGTTGGGGTATTGCATGGTGGGGTGGCGCGTTCGGTGACGCGGCGCGCCAACTGCCAAGCTACGGTACCGTGCCGAGACAGTCAGTGCGCAGAGACAGTCAATGCGCGCCCCAACAATGCGACCCCTTAACTTTAACGCGACGTAACTCTATAAATATAGATCTAATTAACGATGCGATTATAGCTATTAAATCGCTAGAACTAGGAGAAGATTTTACGTATATAGAAATTATAAAAAGATTTAGTGTTATACGCTCTACGTTAACGCGTAGGCACTAACGCGTCACGCAGGCGCGTACACTCGCTAGTAAGAATTACTAAAACCTTAACTATTAATAAGAGAAGGAGCTCCTATAGTATATATAGTATCTTACTAAGAGAGGTCTACCTCTTATACGTTAAATAATATAGAACTTCGCATTAATTATTACTAAAAAAGATATCTTTATATAATAAGTTAATTATTTTATTAGGCGCTACCGCGACTCCTTAATCTTATAATAAATAATTAGGCTTAATAGTAATTACTATAACGCTAATTTAAAAGAATGATATAAATTTTACTTTAAGCTTTTTTATAAAAAGATTATAAAGTATAGCGTATGTTACGACCACAGGAACCAGAAGAAAGGAGCCAGGTAATTACGCTAAGGAAGTAATTATTAACAGAATAGTAGAAATAACAGGACATAAAGAGGCGCGGGGCAGCTTATATTAGTAGTTACGTAATAAAGTCCCGCATAAAGGGAAGTCCTATAGGACTACCAGAGTCCCCAGGACTACGGAGTCTTGGCGGGACTACGAGGAAGAAACAGACTAGTATATAGTGTAACGATTCTCCTATTATTGTTCCTCTCCTTATAGTTAACTTATATATCTTCTGTGCGAGTACGTTCTCCTATATAGACTAATAGTTATCTTACTTTATTATAAGATTAAATTATCTAGCCTCGCGCTAAGTGTCGCATTAACTTATACTATTAAATAATTTATAAAGTACTACGATACCTTACTGCCCTAACTTAAATTAAAACAAGATATAAGAGCCTTATAACACTTTAACTACCTTATAGTATAATAGTAGAACCTAGTTTGACCACTATAGCTCTAGCAACTAAGGAAAAAACCTTAAGAGAAATAATTATTAAATAAGTAGCTTAAATAGCCTAGCTATAGGAAATTATTAACTAAATAAGTAAAAAAAATAAGCTAATAAGAAGATACAAAACATTAACTAAAGGCCTTAAAGCCTAAACCCTATTCTAGGAAGGGCTACCTAGGAACTGTTAAGATCCCAAAGAGGTAGCTATTCTCTAAGGGGCAAAGGTTGGTTCTCGGGCAGGAGTACTGGTAGGACGGGAAAGGGTTTTAGTGATAGCTTGCGCCTGTCACTGAGGGCGTTGGTATCGAAGGTGTGTACAGCATAATCAAATCAACAAGGTTGCTTATTCAGATCCAAACGATAGATTAATAAACAGGTTAAACACAAGTAGAAGAGAGACTCCTTCTTGCGTTCCTATATACTTGTCCTGCTTGACATGCTCGAGTCGAGCGCAGCGAGCAGAGGTCTTGGCTTCTGCGTCTGCTCGACTTGCTCGAGTCGAGCGCAGCGAGCAGTCACGTGACCTCCAGGTACTGTACCTCCATTGGTTACCATAAGACCATAGGCGCTCTGGAGCCTAGCCAAGTGCCTGTAAGATCGGATCTTAACAGGAACGTTCCTAACTTAGATAGAACTATTTATCTACTATAACCGAGGAAAGTTTAACATGGAATAAGATAAGATCCTAGTTACCTATATAAATATATAAGATAAGGTAGCCGTATAAGCTAGACTAATAATTAATAACTTCTTTAAGAATAGTAAAGTAAAGGATTATAATTTAGACGCTACTAAGGATATCTTTAAAGACTAAAAGTTATTTCGTAAGGCTATAAAAGAAATATTTAGCACTATTAATAAAGGATATTAAGCTAAAATACGCCTTTAACGACTACATTAGGAGAAATTAGCGGTACTCTATACATTAGAGTTTAAATAGATTGTGGTAAAACTTAATAGATAGGGGGAAGCCCTACTTATAATTACCTACTATAATAGGCTAAAGAAATTAGTTAAAGATAAATTAGTCTACTAAGGAAAAGTAAATAACCTAAAAGAACTTATTAATAATATAATTAAAGTAGATAATTACCTATATAAACGTAAGCTAGAAAGACAGCACGGTACAGTACTAGGTCAAAAGTATTGCACCTCGCTTAACGCATCTACCCTACAACACGCTCGCGCGCGCAACGCTGCACAACTTTAACGCGCTCTACCTCTACTAAATCTTGTCTAATTTTTTTTTAAAAACACCTGCAATCGAATGCGCTCGTCCGAATTAATAGAGAGCAATCAACGCCTAATCCTCGATTATTATTAGCGCGGCGAGAAACACTAGGAGATCGCCAACTTGTTTGGCGTCAATCGAAGCACCATAACGCGTACGCTGCAGCGCTGGCGAAAACACCAAACCACAGCATCGCTGCAACGCTCAGGGCGTCCAAAAGTACTTCATGAGCGAGATGCTCATCGTCTGAAGCATGCCGTCCGAAAATACCCCAAGATTACATATGCAGAGCTGCCTGCAGAGGCAGGTCTCGCGACAGCTACCCCGACGCGTCCTCGGCCACCTTCACACTCCACCATGTATCGTACGCTCAAGAAGAAAAACATAACAAACTGGCGCTGCGCGAAGCGACCCAGGTTATCTAAATCGCATGCAAAAATAAGGCGTGCCTTTGTACGTACGTGGCGTAATTTTAATTTTCGGCGACGCTGCATCAAGTTCTCGGACGAGTGCTCCGTGCAACGCAACGCCGGCGGCGACACTAAGTAGTATTTTCGATACCTAGCTAAGAAATACAGCAGACAGATAATTACTAAGGTTTCTAAATCGTCTGGTATATGCCAGATGGTCTGGGGCGCTATATGGCTCGACGAACGTGGCCATCCTCGAAGAAGTCCAATTGTCATCATGCAGCGCGATCTAGACGCTCCCCGGCATGGGTACAGCGCTGAATCGTACATAAAAACACTACGAGAAGGTCTATTGCCTCATTATCGTCCTGGGCAAATATTTATGCAAGACAACGCGGGCATCCATAGATCGCGCAAAGTCAAGTTGTTCCTGGAGTCACATGGCATCTGGACCATGGAGTGGCCTCCGTATTCTCCAGACCTCAACCCAATCGAGCATATATAGCAATACATGAAAAAGCTCATACATAAGCTTCATCCAGAGCTCCGTACAATGGGTGACTCCGCAGAGGCACAAGAAGCTTTATGCGACGCTATTCATGAAGCATGGTGGGCAGTACCGAATGCGCTCATCAAGAAGCTCATTTACAGCATGCCCAGCCGCCTCTCCGCCGTACGACGTGCGCACGGCTGGCAAACAAAGTATTAAGTAGAGAATATCTCCAGCATGACGGAGAATCAAAAATCGTTAAAATCTATATACAAATCGTTAAGTTATGTATTCTTGAAGATGCGCCAAATATCTCCCAATTCGGCCTAGTTCCCACGGTGGTGCAAGACTTTTGACGACCCACTGTACTAGGCTACTTACTAGAAAAGAAAACTAATCTAGACCCGCAAGAAGAGACTAGGACGGAGATGTTATTATAACTAATAAAGCCTAATAGTATAAAAAGAAAAACGGCAAGGGAAAACAGCCATACAAGAAGAGTTACTAGGGCAAGAACGGCATCTCGCAGGAAGAACAAGAACGGAGGTTTAAAAACAAAGCCTGCCTCTAATGTAGCAAGTAAGGCCACTTCGCTAAAGACTACAAAGGTTAGGAGACTAAGGTTAATATAACTAACCTCTTACAAGTGGTCATGGCCACCCTTACGCCGGCGGAAGCTAACGAAGTGGATCTCACGCAGGAGATCCTGGAGCTAATAGAAGAGGAAGAGGAATAAAAGACCATTCCTAAGTACTAGATCTTCTAAAGACTGACCGACGACACCTGCTAGATGTGCAGCAGTACGCTACATTAATCGTCTTAGTGTGAGGCAAAAGTGATTATCTAGGGGGCACACGCATGGGACGCCTACTGGCTAGCGGAGAAGCTATAGGGGCGCCTAAAATAATACCTACGCCAGGTCACGATACAGAAACAATATAAATACGCTAAGTGGTGGCAATGCAGGCGCAAAGGATACTAATAATACTTTAAAACTAAAGTTAAAGCCTTTTATTTTTAAAAAAAATTAAAATACTATAGGCTAAAGTAGAGCTAGTGCAGCGTGCCTAATAACTACTATAAGTACTTTTTAGCCTATTAGGCTAAGTATTATAAATAGAATAGCTAGTACTAATATTTTAACATTACTTGTAAGCTATATAAGTAATAAAAGTTTAAAATAGACTAGTTCCTTTAGGGCCTAGATTCCTATAGCACTAGTATAACAATAGGGAATACGTAGCTAGGAAGAGACGTAGATTACTTATTAATTAGGTAAGAATAATATAACCTATAGTGCTTTATATACCTAAGCCTATAGAAAGAAGTAGCTTCTTTAAATAACTATGTTACGAACCAGAACAGGATGATAGGGGGATGGGCGCTTATAAGGACAGGCGACCAAGAAACAGGTTAACAAGTGCGCTAAGGAGCTAACCTTAAGGTCACGTGACTACTTAGTTAATTAGCAGTACTAAGTAACAAAGCAAGGCACGTAACTACTTAGTTAATTAGTAGTACTAAGTAACGAAGCAAGGCACGTGACTAATTAGTTAATTAGTAGTACTAAGTAACTAAGCACGTAGATATATATATAGAATGGTTTCCTTTATTATGCTCCTTATAGTTAACTTATATATCTTCTATGCGAGTATGTTCTCCTATACAGACTAATAGTTATCTTACTTTATAAGATTAGATTGTTTAGCCTCGCGCTAAGTGTCGCATTAACTTATACTATTAAATAATCCGTGAAGCACCACGATACCTTACCGCCTTAACTTAGATTAGAATAAGGTGTAAGCGCCTTATAACACTTTAACTACCCTATAGTATAATAGTAGGACCTAGTTTAACCACCGCAGCTCTAGCACCTAAGGAAAAGACCCTAAAAGAGATAGTTATTAAATAAGTAACTTAAATAGCCTAGCTATAAGAAATTATTAACTAGATAAGCGAAAAAATAAGCTAATAGGAAGATGCAAAACATTAACTAAAAGTCCTAAAGCCTAAACCCTATTCTAGGAAGGGCCACCTAGGAACGTTCCTAATCTAGATAGAACTATTTATCTACTATAACCTAGGAAGGTTTAACATAGAATAAGATAAGATTCTAGTTACCTGTATAAACATGCAAGATAAGGCAGCCGTATAGGCTAGACTAATAATTAATAACTTTTTTAAGAATAGTAAAGTAAAGGATTATAATTTAGACGCTACTAAAGACGCTTTTAAGGTGTCTGCACTGCCTCGCCTTCCGCGCTAAGGGAACTGTGTAACCCAATCATACCCTTGTACCCCCTCACTTCTAGTTAACCTGATACTGTACCGAAACCCCTTCGCCTCCACACTACCTGGTACTCGCTCACATCCACGAGAACTGGAAGGAAGGTATATAGAACTATTACAGAACACACAGAAAATACAGATACTAGATACTAAAGACAGAGAGTTACTTGTTCATTCCTTGCTACCTGTGAACCGACACTGATTAGTGGTTACCCTCACAGTCGATGCTATAAGAAATAACCACAGACAGCAAGGAGAACCAGAAGAGACACGATAAGGGGTATAGTAATACCCTAAACTATGTGCTAACGAGACCCTAAGCGTTTACCTAGGTCTCCGTGTCTATTACGCCTTTGCCGAAAGCTCGCGCGTCGTAGCCTACTATTAAGTAATAAGGACTCTAAGCGTTTACCTAAGTCCTTATCTATTACGCTCTACAGTACCCGCCACTAATAGTACTATTAATAAACCTGTGTCTTACTCTCTTAAAGAGACGCCTTACGACCCTTAAATCGCTTTCCCACGATGCCTTTTACTAACCACCTTACAAAGGAAGAACAGGCGCTTATTAACAAGGATAGTTAAGGCTAGCCCCTTAATGTTAATAAGAATACAGACATCACGAAAATTAATATAAAGAGTGTAAACACATACATCCTCTTCTACTACTGGATCTCCCGAAACAAAGAATAGGAGGACTATGAGCTATAGGAGCAGATAACTATTATTTTTAAAGGATAGCTAAAAGAACTCTTTAACAAAGGCAACAAATCTCTTATTACTAAATTATAAGACTACCTACGTAAGTAAGGCGTCTTTATAGCTAAGAATAGCAAGTTAATTGCCTATAACATCGTAGAAGCGCTATAGGGCGACTATTACGAATAGACTAATAAAGAGGTTGCTCACTAGCTTAAAATAAATAAGAGGTTTAACTTGCGCTTTAATCTAAATCTTGCGACATCGCCTCTATATAATACGCCTTTGTTATAGTAATCTTCTTAATAACCCTCTGCGCACCTTGCTTCTCCTTAACTAGCTCTAATAGCACGCACTATCTACTAACCTATACCTTTACTAAAATGGCAGCCTACTACATACCTGCCCCCTTATTAGCAGCACAACGCGCCTTTATCCTCTACGCAGTAGCTGAACTAGTATAATACGTACAACCCCTATCTGCAGCACGAAAGCCCTATAGACGCTACACGTCTTAACAACGCACATTAACTTATTACAGACCTCTGCAAGCTATACGATAATAAGAAGCGCTTTAGAGGTGAGCTATATAACGTGTTTAACACTAAATTTAGAATCTTCTAAGATAATTGTAGTAAGATAGGGCTACTTAAGTAACACTAGGATTAAGCTTTTTCTATTATACTAAAAGACAGAGCGTCTAACTACTACTATAACCGCCTCGCGGGTCAGGGCTATGATCTTAAGATAATAATAGGTATAACGAAGAGCTACTTCTATAATAAGGAGAATCGTTAATTATACCTTAGTAAGTAGAGAACGACTACGCTAGCACGTATAATTAGCGCCTACCTTAATAAATCTTGTCTTAATACTCTCTAATTACTTATTAATAAGCTCTAGAAGCTTTAACGCGGGCTAGGCTATAACTACTAAGGTAACAACGTGCTGCGCGAATAACTACTTAACGCGTATAGCGGTATTAAGAACTGCAACCTTGCCCTCTTCGCCCTAGCGCCTACTTTTAAAGGCCTCTGCTCTACTCTACGCTTATCTATTGGCGCTGCTGTTATTAAAAAGGCTATAAGAGAGGTACGACGGGTATACGAGACGCGCCAAATTAACGATGCGCTAGCAACGCGTAATAGACCTATAACGCTTGAAATAACTATACTACCTATTAACTCCGACGTGCGCGTCTGGCGCGAGAAGGATGGATGGATAGGGTCCTATAAGCTTATTACTATAACAAATAAGACCTGTACAATACAGCTGCCGCATGGCCCTACAAATTTCCGCTTAACGGTTGTTAAGCCGTACTACACGGATACCTCCCCGACAAACAACGAACCAGCCACGCCACTAGCGATTGACAATAAGGATGATAGCCACCTGATAGATATGCTAGATAACGGAGACAATAACTAAGACAAAGATAGTAAAACTAGTATAACTAACTAGTATTAAGAACAAGCTTCTGAACTCCCTTAACGAAAACGCGGCCAACCTAAAGGTAGTAAGAATAAGCCTAAAGCCACTATAGCCCGCGCAAACCCTCTTAGGATAGCTTGTGCGGCTCCTATAGCGTACACTGTTTACACAGCGCCTAACGAAGCTCACATAATAGAGGTCTTTATAACGTATAAAGAGAACACTAACTGGCTACTTTCTGTTTAGTTACGTAAAGAGCAAAGGATAACTACACCTAGCTAACTATTTAAGCTATTAGATAATAAGGAAATTGATAGCCTTATTGCTAATGGAGTCTTTCGCTTTGAGTAATACGATCCCTGTAAGCACTAAGGACGGATTTTTAAGTCGTGACTAGTACGCGAAATTAAAGGCAAGACTACTGCTACCCTATATAAGAAATTACGCCTTATAGTGCAAGGCTATTAAGACAACAGCAAAGTAATAATCCTTACCTAATTGCTAACTATTTAGCGAGCTAGCTAACGAATTATACTAGCTATTGCTCCTTCACTCATGCGTAATAGAGTTACATTAATAAATAGAGAGATCTCGCTCTGGCTGCGAGATATTACCTAAGTATATGTATAGTCACGTATAAAGCTTAACTAAGTAGTTATCGCCCACTTACCTAAGGAAATTGAATACAAGTATCTACCTGGCACGGTCATGATAGTTGAGAAGCCCCTATATGGCCTAGCTAAAGCTAGTACCTATTAGTAGGCAACGTACAGCGCTTATTATAAGGAAAAGCTTTATATAAAGACCTTAACATATAACCTATGCCTGCTTGTGACCACTATCTAGGACGCCTTTGGTATAGTAGGCATGTAGACTAACAACATACTTATTCTCGCGAATAAATGTTTCTCTAACCTAGAGGAAAAGGAGTTAACGTTTACAGCTAAGCTAAAGGAAAAGCTAACACCTACTACTTTATTAATTTTTAATAGCTATATCCTATCGATTAATCACACTGGCAAGCTCTTACTACGATAAAAGAATTAGGGTAAGAAGATTTAGCTTATTAACGCAAGCTTAGCTAACTATTAATAATAGTACGTTAAGTAAAGGGCTTGCGGCGCCTACATCGCGAGCATCTGCTAACTAGAGGTAACTTTTAACCTCTCTGTTACCGCACAAACTTAGGAGCCTACTGTTAATAACGTTAACGCGTTGAACAAACGCCTATAGTAGTAACTAAATAATCTTAATCGTGGCCTTACCTATAAGGCACTTAACCTAGCTTAGGCTAAAGTCTTTATGTTTATTAATAGCTCCTTCGCAAACAACAAAGATTTAAGTAGCTAAATTGGCTACATAATTATAGTAGCTATGGAAGACGCTGCTAACACGGAGTTTACTATTTATGGCAATCTTATTCACTAGAGCTCCGCGAAGAGCAAACGCGTGACTTAGAGCGTCCTTACGTTAGAGATCTACGTAATGGTAGGAGGCGTTGACCTCGCCTACTCTATCACCTTAACGCTTGCTATGGTTACAAAGCAGCTTAGTCTGCTATCTCTCCCCCTAGTAGTTTGTACAGACTCATACTCACTGTATGAGTGTATTGTTAAGCTAGGAACGACTAAGGAAAAACGACTAATAATTAATATTATGGCCTTACGTCAATCCTATAAGAGAAGGGAGTTATTTAAGGTTTGATAGGTAAATAGCTAAGATAACCCTGTCGACGCTATAACAAAAACATCGCTAAATAAAGCCCTAGAAACTCTTATTAATACAAACTCGCTGCGCATACGAGTTGACGGATAGGTAACACGCAAGGACCCTACAAACTAGCTCTAATAATAATTACGATAACTACTATAGTTATTACCTTTTAACTTTCGTAAACAGCCTCTCTAGTAAGTGTACACTTAATCCACACTTATTTTACTATAAAAGAAAAGCTGCCAGTGTCTGCACTGCCTCGCCTTCCGCGCTAAGGGAACTGTGTAACCTAATCATACCCTTGTACCCCCTCACTTCCAGTTAACCTGATACTGTACCGAAACCCCTTCGCCTCCACACTACCTGGTACTCGCTCACATCCACGAGAACTGGAAGGAAGGTATATAGAACTATTACAGAACACACAGAAAATACAGACACTAGATACCAAAGACAGAGAGTTACTTGTTCATTCCTTGCTACCTGTGAACCGACATAAGGACTAAGAGTCCTTTTATAAGGCTATAAAAGGAATATTTAGCACTATTAATAAAGGATATTAAGCTAAAATACGCCTCTAACGCCTACGTTAAGAAAAATTAGTAGTACTCTATACACTAGAGTTTAAACAGATCGTGGCAGAACTCGACGGATGGGGGGAAGCCCCACTTATAATTACCTACTATAATAGACTAAAAGAATTAGTTAAAGACGAATTAGTCCACTAAGGAAAAGCAAACGACCTAGAAAAACTTATTAATAATGTAATTAAAGTATATAATTGCCTATACGAACGCAAGCTAGAAAAATAGTATAGTACTAGGCTATTTACTAGAAAAGAGAATTGATCTAGGCCTGCAGGGAGAGACTAGGACGGAGATGTTATTATAACTAATAAAGCCTAATAGTATAAAAAGAAAAACGGCAAGGGAAAACAGCCGTACAGACTAAAGAAGAGTTACTAGGGCAAGAATAGCATCTTGCAGGAAGAGCGAGAACGGAGGTTTAAAGATAAAGCCTACCTCTAATATAGCAAGCAAGGCCACTTCGCCAAAAACTATAATAGTTAGGAGACTAAGGTTAATACGACTAATCTCCTACGAGTGGCTATAGCCACCCTCACGCTAGCAGAAGCCAACGAAGTAGATCTTACGCAGGAGATTCTAGAGCTAATAAAAGAAGAAGAGGAACAAAAGACCCTTCCTAAGTACTAGATCTTCTAAAGACTGGCTAACGACACCTGCTAGATATGCAGCAGTACGCTACATTAATTGTCTTAGTGTGAGGTAAAAGTAATTGTCTAGGGGGCACACGCATGGGACGCCTACTGGCTAGCAGAGAAGCTGTAGGGGCGCCCAAAGCAATACCTACGCCAGATCACGATACAGGAACGATATAAACACGCCAAGTGGTGGCAATGCACGCGCAAAGGATGCTAATAATATTTTAAGGCTAAAGTTAAGGCTTTTTATTTTTTAGAAGGTTTAAAATATTATAGGCTAAAATAGAGCTAGTGCAGCGTGCCTAACAACTACTATAAATACTTTTTAGCTTATTAGACTAAGCACTATAAGTAGAATAGCTAGCACTAATATTTTAATATTACCTGCGAGATATATAAGTAATAGAAGTTTAAGATAGGTTAGTTCCCTTAGGGCTTAGACCCCCGCGACACTAGCACGATAATAGGGAATATATAGCTAAGGAAAGACGCGGACCACCTATTAATTAAATAAAAATAATACAACCTATAGTGCTTCGCATACCTAAGCCTATAGGAAGAAGTAGCTTCTTTAGATAGCTACTTAAGGCATAACGCATTAGCCTAGAACAAGTGCCTTACTCTAAACTGCCCGTAACATAAGATACTAGGAGTATATAAGTCTAATAAGATTAAAGAGACCTATACACTATATTAATAGTAATATAAGTAGCACTAAATTAAGGAAGTCTTAAAGCTAGCACGACTTAAAGGTTAGATCTAAGAGGTAAAGGCCTTATAGGGGGTCTAAAACAAGTCCGAAAACTTAAAAAACTAAATTATTACTAGGCAACGAGCTATACTAGTAATAGTATAATTATTATAGCTTATTAAGTAGACACTTGCAGAGTCGAGAAGCGCTTAATTAAAGATATTATAGTATATAAATATTATGTTATAGCACTAATTAACCTAGGAGTAGACGCGTGTCTAATCTCCCCGCGAGTAGTTAAAAAATATAATATGCTATATTATAATAAGAGGATACTACTATAAATAGGACTTGCGAACGGGACCTAATTATAAGGATATAGTAATAGTTAGCTACGCCTTAAGACGGCGCTAGTATAAGTTAACATTAAAGGCCTAGAAAGCCAACATGTTTTCACTATTACAAAGATAGGAGACATTAAAGCTATTATAGGATACAAATAGCTATAGTAACATAATCTATAAATAAACTAGATTAAATAAATAATCCTTCCCTAAAGTCTACCAGCGACGGCTTAGGAGAGCCCTGGTAAAAGGGAAACTCCTTAAAAACCTCAGGCAAGAAAGGGGAGCCGACTATCTAGGATATAAGAAATATTAGTATATAAGATAGATAGGATTTTAAAGCAACACCTAAAGCGGGTGCACTGTATATAGGTCCGGGAGACTAAAATAGTCCTAGACAACCCTAGTCTATTAGAAGAATATGTCAGAGTAAAGAGGCTCTAAGAAAGGGAAGGAACTGCGTTGATTGTAGAGTAACGAGAGACTGACAGACTATATACTCTGGGACCTGCCAAGGAGCTAACCATGAATATCCTAGCCGTAACACACCCCCCCAGCTGTAGTAGATACGAAAGCTGCCTATAGACCTATTAATCTAGGTACATCTGTAAGACCTAGCTGCTTGATGAATTCGAGGTGTTTCTGTTTCGGTAATGCCTTGGTAAGGCCATCCGCTGGCATTTTATTCGTAGGTCTCCAACTGATCTGTAGTCTCCCTGCCTCAACTTCCTGCCGTATCCACATCTGATGAGTGTCTACATGGCGGAGTCTAGTCTGTAACCTATCCTCTGTTTTGACTGCGATGCCTACTGTCTGTTGATTATCACAGTATAGCGTAGGGACTATATCTGTATTGAATTTGACGTGTTCGAACATTCTGTTCCACCATTGTAGCTCTGTGCCAGCTGTTGATAGAGCGAGGAGCTCTGCCTCAGTAGTCGATTTGGTAACTGAACGTTGCAGAGTCGCTTTCCAATCAATGGGTAGGCCGTAGAGTTTGAATAGATATCCTTGCGAGCTGCGACGTGTTTCCTGATCGTCTGCAAATGCTGCATCTGATGCTCCATAGAATAGTGGCTCCTTACAGAGATATGTCGAGTTCTCCTGGTTTGATCTTGAGGCTAGTAGGCCTAGTCCTTTTGTCCCAATTAGGTAGCTCCACACATGCTCTGCTGCTCGAACATGACTCTGGCCTGGATTCTGGAGATGGGTTGCAAGAACTGAGTGCGATCGTGAGACGTCTGGACGTGTGTATGCTGCTAGATATCCTAGAGATCCGACCAGCTGCTGATAATAGGTAGTTCTCTGAGCATCTGGCAGCCCCGTATTCGTAGATAGCTGGTTACTGACTAGAGGTACTGCAGGATAGCTTTTCTGACCCTGTCTCTGCAGTCTATGCTTGGCTGCAACTTTGTCAATAAATGAGTCCTGGCTAAGCCAGATTTTGCCGTTCTCCCAATCTCGTACGATTCGTATTCCTAGGAACCACCTAAGCTCTCCTAGTGAGCGTAGTTCGTACTGAGCTTTTAAACCTTGCTCGAACTGCCTGTGTGCTGCTAGGTTGTCTGGGTGTACAAGAACAACAATATCGTCGACGTAGAAGAATACTATCAGGCTCTTGCTCGTGAATAGACAAGGAACATCCTTGATTGGATGGAGCCCTAGTTTGAGCAGCGTATTCTTGAGATGTTTGTACCGGAGTAGAGGAGCGTCTTTGAGGCCATAGAGAGCCTTCTTCATCTCAAGTAGCTCACCTAGCTCGTGTGTAAAGCCTTCTGGTGTATAGGCGTAGAGCTGTCGATCTAGCGATGCATTAAGAAACGCGTTGACGATATCGTACTGATAGGCGTGCAGACCAAAAGCTGCTGCTAGGGCGACTAGGAAACGGAACACTCTTGCTGCTAGCGTAGCTGCATATGTGTCTCCCCATTCTTCTTGTAGATCACCTCTAACAACGAGTCTTGCCTTGAATTTGTACAGATATCCATCCTCATCGAACTTGTAGGCGAATACCCACATCAATGGTAGAATCTCAGCTTGGGCGCTATGTCTGTCTACTGTAGTAGGCACGAAACAGCCCTTGCTACGACAGCTTTGAAGCTCTATTGCTGCTGCTTTTTGAAATTCAGCGCCGAAAGGATGCTTTTGGAGTTGTTTCCATCGCTTTGGTGGTGGTGGGAGCTGATCTCGATGTAGGCTTATCCTTGGTTGATCAGCTAGCATCTTGCTGCTGGTTGATTGCTGCATCGCTTCTATGAATGCAGTGTAGTATATGCGCGGTGTTCTGCGGGTTCTAGCCTCTGTGACGTTGCCAACATCAATCTGGCTACTTATTTCGTCCCGTCTGCTCGCGTTGTTGGATCGTCGATCTGGCGGCTCGTCCCCATGCTCTAACTGATGCCAGCCTTTAGGTAGGCTGATGACTGCATCTAGCTGGTTTTGCTCATCTTAATCGTGTTGATCGTGTTGATCGTGTTGATCGTGTTGATCGTGTTGATCGTGTTGATCGAGCGGTTCTGGGGTATCTCCTGGCGTAAGCATGCCGCTCGTGACTGGGTGCTCAGCTCTATCTGGCTTGCGGATTTGTTGCTGCTCAAGCTCCTGCTCAAGCTGCTGCTCGAGCTGCTGCTCTAGGTCATCCTCGTCTAGTGTTGCTTCGCGTGATCGAGTGATTGCTTGACTGATTCCCTGACTCTCCTCAAGCTGCTGCTCGAGTTCTAGATCATCCAGCTTGTGCTCCTCGATATCTAGGGTCGTCGCTGCTTGACGTAGGATCTGCTTATCAGGATATTCGTGATCGTCTTTGTACGATTCTGACGGTACGAGAACAACATCTCTGGTCCTGATTATCCTGCCTAGCGCTGGCATCCAGATGCGATAGATATTCGTCGAGTCGTACCCTACCAGGTGTCCGATTAGAGCTCGAGATTGCATCTTTTCTCCGCGCGGTATATGCTGATCTAGGATATATGCTTGAGCGCCTATAATGCTGAGGTGAGCGACTGACGGTTTGACGCCTCGAACAGTGATGTTCACGGATGGATTGGATATCCATCCATGCAAAATCCACAAAATCCATGGAAATCTAATCCATCCGTTTTAAGCTTATTATGTTCCACTATTAGACGCTACAGATGTCGCAAAAGCTTATTCTAGCGTTCAGTATTAAGTATATCCATCTTAATAGCTATTTTAGTATTAAGAATCATTACTTTAGCCACGCAGGCGCTCGAACTAGATAACACATTAACACCCTATTAATAATATAGCAGAAATAGATTAATAAAGTACCTTAGTATTTTAATATAGGAGAAAAGAGCACTATAAAAAACAGCGCGTAAAGTTCTAGTCTAATATCTCCTTATCTATATTATCTAATTTGTCCAAGTCCTCTATAAAGTTATTACTAATCTTAATTAATCCTGCCCTCTCCCATGAAGCCATACACTCGTGATGCCCTATAATATCGTCACTAAGACAATTACAGGGCTTTGTAATAAGGTTACCTGCGCCGCTAAAAGCTCTCTTAGGTCTATTGCTTATAGGCATAGCAGAAAGTACGTTAAGAGCTATCTAAAATACTCTTAGCTAGCGTTGTTGTTACTTATCCTGTTGCTACTAAATAAAGGGAGGAATATTAATAGCAAACTAAGAAAGCTTAAAGTACTTTACTAACTTATTGCTATCTACCTGTTATTTCTTATTTGCCTTTACTTAACCTTTTCGCGCAAAGGTCTCCCATCTTAAAAGCGCTTAGGTAGTCTTAAAAGAAGATAGGTCTATCTCCTATTAGTTAAGTATTATTCTATCCTTATAATTACAGTTATATAGCTCTTCGATCCATCCTTGTGCGATACCTGGCCAAGTTAGATGCTCTATTGCCTATTAAGAACGGATGTAATCCATGCCCCGGGTAGGATCTAAGACGATTGCCACCGTGTAGGCCGGAGACTCTGTAAACAAGGTGTAGTACTTCGATGCCGTCTCCCAGCCTTTGTAAAGACGCTGTTTAAGCTAGATATCTCTATCTATTCGTGCTTAAAGTTCTTAAGCTTTAAGGTCCGTTAGGAAATCGTCTAGCGAAGTGTATAACTATCTAATATTACTATACTCTTAAGGATTGTTATTACTATTACTAAGATAACCTTAGAAGCGTAAAGTAAGCTTGTTTAGAGGTTTAAGAAGCTTAAGATTCTCCTTTAAGTACTACTACTTAGCTATAGAAAGACAGAGATCTAGTTAATAGTAGCTAATAGATTAACTTTGCTAGCTACCACTTTGCCGTTGCAATCTAATATTATTAAGAGACCGTAATTTATCTCTATAAAAGTTGTTAAGCGCCTCTTTAAGCACTACAGCTCGCTTAATTATTAGGTATATAAAATTCTAGCAGGTAGCGTTACTAAGTATTAACTGCAAAGGTCTTATAAGGCTATCCGATCGCACCTATCCAGGATAAACTTCTTAAGTAGTAATGAACCTGGCGTTTCTTAAGGTGTTTTTCCTAATCTATTTAATAATATTACGAAGCTTTCTAACAGTCCTATAAGCTTTATATTACTTAAAAAATGCCACCTCCTCTGCCTAAGTTAGGCTACTAATATTAGCTCCGAACATTAGCGCTTTCGCAATAAGGTTAAAGATATGCCCTATACACCTTATACGCTACTACTTAGGGTTAAAGTTAAGCTAATTCTCCCTAAAAATCTCCCCTAGAGCGTCTATTGCTATATTATTAGCTACGGCGTTGTTAGAGGTAAGATATCCTACGCGGTCTTAAAGCCCCTAGTAGGAGATAACCCCCTATAGTAATGCCGCAATATTTCTACTAGTATAGGCATCTTTTATAGCTTTAAAAGTAAGGAGAAGGTTTCGTAAATTACCTTTCTTATTAAGAAACTATGCGACAACACTATTGTACGACTTATTATTACTAGAAGTCTATAAGTTAAAGGCTAGGTGAATCTTCGTAATAGCTTGGTCCAGGTGGGCAGCAACCACATCCTTCGAACGTGCGTACTCCACGGAGATCCTACGCCTTATTGTATTGCGAGATGGGATTGCGCGAGGCATCTTTGTAGCTGAATTAAGATACTAAAACACCTTACGGAGCTCCTTAGCATCTAGCTTAACGAAGGGGATCCTGCTCATAATAATCTATCTAACTAAAAGTTAATAGAACTTATTAACGTTAAAGGAAGACGCTATAGCATTAATAGTAGTTAAATCTTCTAAAGAAGATGTATTAAGCGCGAACTAATCTATCTTATCCTGCCTTATAAAGGGCTGATAATTTAGATTAAAGATCTTATGTTTCTTAAGATGGATAGTAACTAACCTATACCCCTTTCTTATATTAAGGATCTTCGCCTTAAAGTAGTTAATATAGCATGGTTTATATAAGAAGAACTAAGTAAATGTCTTCTTATTCGTGCTTTTAAGTAGGACGCCGTACTTCTAGATCTATAAATTAAGCCTCCCTTTAGGATCGTATACCTTAGTATAAGTGTTAAACGCCTAGTTATTAGTAAGGTTAACCTAAAAGTAATTAAAGCTTAATATTTTAATCTCGCGGCGTCTTGTGGCATGTACAGAGTCTCTAGCTAATACTAATTAAATTAGGGTAGTATGTTACGAAGTTAATTCTGATGCCTCTAATTAAGAATTAAGCTAATTATTAACACTAGTATCTACAGTAACGGGGTTAGTAATAGAGCCACAAACATCGTTAATAGACATACTAAGTAACTATAAGTTTATACCGTACGTACTGCTACTCTACTGGCTACTTTAAGTTAATAGAACGGATAGTTATAAGGAGCCCTGTAAGTCCGGCACTAACGCCACTTCTAGCGCCTAGACACGCTTACGGGTTTGCAACAACGTAGAATTTAACTTAATCTATCGTTTTACCCCTTTAATAGGCGTCTTAATAGCCTCTAAAGCTTCTATAATTATTAGCGTAGGTAGGGAGATACTAGGTGGCTCTAAAGAGGTCCTTATGCGTTAGTGCCATAGGCGCTTGCTATCTAACTAAAGGCGCATTTTAATAGATAATTAAATAATTAGTAAAGATAAGTCGCGGGATTTAAGAAAATACTAAATAAAAGCAGCTTTAACTATTTTAGAGCTATTAAATAGGTGTTATAGAAGTTTCGTTAAACTAGGTAAAGTTAAGTTTAGATATTGCAATTTTTTAGGTCGCTTGCCTTAACAAGCTATAGGAAAACTATTAGACGACGAAACCACTAATTTAATACCTTAATTAGGTCTAGACGACGCCTAATTAGGTATAGAATAATCTACGTGGATAGATTGGATTTCCATGGGCTGTTTGGATTGGATGGATATGGATGGATTCGTTAATCCAATCCATCCATGGACATCACTGGCCTCGAACGATCTCATATGGCGTGCGCCAGCCTAGAGCTTCAGTAGGTGTACGATTGAGCAGATATATTGCAGACATAGCACATTCGTTAGACAGCTCCATCGGCAGGCCTGCATCAATCCTGATTGCTCGGCCTCGTACGATGATTACATGTCCAGCTTTCTCTGTCTGTCCGTTCTGCTCCTCTGTATACTCAGCTCGAAATTCCACTGCGATGCCTAGATCCTTGAAAGTCTCTAGGAGCTCTGAGTATCCTCGCTCGCTGTCAAGTCTCACTACTGCGACCTGTGCATTGAACTGAGTCTTCAGCTTGACTAGCAGTCTCTGTATAGCGCGTCGTAGTGTAGCTGCATTCTTGTTTGGTAGGGAGCAGGCTTCGTGCCACTTGCTATTCTGACATACTGCATGGAACAGCCACATATCTCCATTGTAGCATCGCTCGCTACGCTCGCGGAGTTGTATCAGATCTATCCCTAGTCGATAGAATGGACGCTGTGCTGGTTCTTGAGGAGCTCTTCTGCTTACTAGCTTGTGAAGCTTTGCCTGAATGCAGGTCTTGCACTCTGTCCACTTTGGAACACTATTAGTGCCTTGCGGCTGCTGCTTATCCTGCTGCTGCTGCTCATCCTGCTGCTGTTGCGATGGCTGCTTAATTAATTTCAGCCCTTCAACATGCTCTGGCAGATGAGCAATTGCCTTCTTGCTAGCATGACCAAACATCCTATGAGCCTCGATTGGTGTGATCTCTAGAGGTTTTCGAGGTGCGTACGATGGCCTAGGCCTGTACTGCGCGGCGTAGACTGATAGTGATGGCCGATCGCTTTCCTCTGCATCTATCAACCAGTGGCCAGTCGTGCGTCTCAGCTTGCAGATAACATTTGATGGCTCTTTCTGATAGAGACAATCTCTGCCTGAGTCGAAATGGATCCCTACTGTACTGCATCGCGATAGACTAACGACGCTCGTGAACAGCTCTGGGATGTATGCTACGTACGACAGCAGGATCGTGTCGATGCCAGTAGGCGTCTGTACTTGTAGCTTGACTTCTCCCCATTCTTGAATTGGGAGTAGCTGGCCTCCTGCGTACACATAGTCGTCCGACCCAGGTGATGCAGT
This sequence comes from Bimuria novae-zelandiae CBS 107.79, assembly GCA_010015655.1. Lineage (NCBI taxonomy): Eukaryota > Fungi > Ascomycota > Dothideomycetes > Pleosporales > Didymosphaeriaceae > Bimuria > Bimuria novae-zelandiae. Next base: position 1,686,923 of record ML976657.1, read on the forward strand.
TGTTTTCCAATTATGCGACTTGCTATTGGCTACGTGCGTATTCGAGCCAGGATCGATAATCCATCTATTGAGTAGCGATGGGTCCTCCTGCTGTTCAGTCTGTACAGCTCCCAACTGTAGGGCTGCTGTTGCTACATGACCTGTTGGCTGACGCCCGTTATCCCACATCTTGGCTGTATTTGAAGTGGTCCCTGTGGCTGCGATAGCTGTCTTTGACCCTAGCTTCTTCTCCACATTGTGAAGCACTCTAACTCTGGGTATTTTCTGCGTACGAAGCTCCTGAAACTTCTGCTCAACATCGTAATCTGGCTGCCAGCCTTGTGAGCGTAGAGCTTGGTTCACATATGGGCATTGCTCAAACTTGTGATTCTCTCCACAAATGCAGACAATCGATTTGCTGCGCCGTGACCCTTGGTTGTTTGTTGTTGGCGTTGTCTGCTGAGTCGACTGATCTCCCTGAGATGTCTGAGACGGTTGTGCGATGCTAAGTGTCGCAAATGTCCCTAGCCCTGATGCAATGGGCCTAGTGCGACAATAGTACGACGTGTATTGCGCCACAAGGTCTGAGATGCTCGTATACTGCTGATCATTTGCTTCAGCTTTAATGAGTTGCGAAAGCTCATTTGCTGACCAGCTATCGTCCAAGCTTTTTACTGCTAGGATGAAATCCTGCTGTGCTCGGTTCCCTTGCACCTCAGGCATTTGAGCCTGGGTCATAACACGAGTTGTTTCAAGCCATTCCTCAAACCAGGTATCGAGGTTCCCTTTTCTTGGCCGTGTCTTTAGAGTCTGGTAACGAGCTTGAAGCTGCATGCTGCGCTCTGCTTTGCTGGGGCAAAGGTGCTTCTTGAGGGTCCGCAATCGATCGTGGGCGCTCGTACAGTCTGCGATCAGATGAATGTGTCGAGCTGCAATCGTCCTGGATATCTCCTGCGTGAACTCCCTGAGAGCCTTCTCTTTCTGCAACCATCGTGCCTCAGTGCGACTGTACGTCCTGTACCATGCTTCATATCTTGCCAGCTCTTGATCAGTTAGATCCATGATATCCACTTCAGCAACGCTCTCTGTGGTATGGAAATCCCTATATTGCTTTTCGATCGGCTTCTCAGCGTCTAGTCGAGCAACTAGATCCTCGCTGGTATCTGGATCCACGTATTTCCAGAGTTGGTTCCTGTCCGCGCTATCCTTACGTAGGAACAGCCACTGCGTCCAGTGCTCTGGCTTATCTAGTATAATCGTGGTCTTAGTGATGAGCAGATCGGATTCTGCCATCTTGTAGCTTTCACGGTGCTACGCCGCTTTGCGTACTGTATCGCGTTGATCTGTCGAGGTCCTTGCTGAGACTAGGACTGAGCTCTATGGCTTCCTAGCTAGTCTAGCGACGTCGAAGTGACTATGAGAGGTCTTGATGAACGAGATACAACTGACTAGACCCTGCAAAGATAGGTCCTAGTCTATTTGTGGTGAACGCAGCGATTGATGAAGGCTTCCGGGCTCATAACTGTCAGAGCAAAGAGGCTCTGAGAAAGGGAATGTTATGAGGCTCTCACACCTTGTTCCGATCCGGGTTAGGGCGGTAAGGTATCGTGGTGCCTTACGGATTGTTTAATAGTACAAGTTAATGCGACACTTAGCGCGAGGCTAAATAATTTAATCTTATAATAAAATAAGATAACTATTAGTTTATATAGGAGAACGTACCCGCACAGAAGATATATAAGTTAACTATAAAAAGTATAATAAAGGAAACTATCTTATATATATATCCGCGTGCTTAGTTACTTAGTACTACTAATTAACTAAGTAGTTACGTGCCTTGCTTCGTTGCTTAGTACTACTAATTAACTAAGTAGTTACGTGACCTTAAGGTTAGCTCCTTAGCGCACTTATTAACCCGTTCCTCGGTCGCCTGTCCTTATAAGCGCCCATCCCCCCATTATCCTGTTCTGGTTCGTAACAGGGAAGGAACTGCGTTGATTGTAGAGTAACGAGAGACTGACAGACTATATACTCTGGGACCTGCCAAGGAGCTAACCATGAATATCCTAGCCGTAACAGAATATAAGGAATTCGTAGACCTGTTTAAGGAACACGACGAGACTGTCCTACCTAAATATAAAAAGTAGGATTATGAGATACCACTAGTAAAAGAAGCCAAGCTATAGCTAGAACGCCTAAGGCCCCTTACCTACGAACAAGAAAAAGAGTTAAAAGAGCTAATATAGAAGAATCTACGCTTAGAAAAATAGTAGCCTAGTTAGAGCCCTGCGGCCTTCCCTATACTCTTTATTCGTAAGAAGAATAGCAGGTTGCGACTCTGCGTAGATTATAGATAGCTAAATGCTATAACTATTAAAAACCGCTATCTGTTACCTTTAATAACGGAGCTTATAGATCCACTCCAAGGAGCTAAGTAGTTTACGAAATTTAACGTCTAGAATAGATTCTATAGGATTTAAATAGTAAAAGGTTATAAGTGAAAAATAGCTTTCTGCACGCGATATAGCCTTTTTAAGTATATAATTATACTAATAGGGCTAACTAACGCACTAGCAACTTTTTAGGAACTAATAAATTAAGTATTATATAAATACATAGACGTATTCTGCACGGCATACCTCGATGATATATTAATATACTTAAGTAGAACACTAGAAGAACATAAGGAACATGTTCGCAAGGTGTTGCAAAAACTATAAGAGCATAGATTGCTCCTACACCCCAAGAAATATAAATTCCATGTCACGGAAACGGAATATCTGGGATTCGTGATATCCCGAGAAGGCGTTAAAATAGACTTAAAGAAAATTACAATAATAGAAGAATAGCTACTACTAGAATTAGTAAAGAATATCTAATTCTTTTTAGGCTTTACTAACTTCTATTATAAATTTATTAGGAACTACTTAAAGGTTACCGCTCTACTAACAGAACTTACGAAGACAGGAAGATAGCGACCTCTATAGGAAATAAAAAAGGAAGCTTTTAAATAACTAAAGCGCCTATTTCTAATAGCACCCCTACTATAGATATACGACCCGGAGCGGCAACACTATATCTACACAGACGTATCGGGTTATGCGTTAGGGGCCGTACTACTATAAGAATATAATAACTAAAAATAGAGACTAGTCTTTTACCACGTAAGAAAGCTCTTAGGAGCAAAGCTTAACTATAAAATCTACGATAAGGAATTACTAGCTATTATTAACTATTTTAAGTAATAGGAAGCACAACTTAAGGGAGCTAAATATTAGATAAAAGTATTCTCTAATTACTTTAATTTAACCCGCTTTACGACGACTAAGAAGCTTAATCGGCGACAGGCTAGATAGTCTAAATAGATAGCAGAATTCGACTTCCGCATCACGCATTTGCCAGGAAACGTAAACGCTGTAGCAGACGCCCTAAGTAGACAATTAGACCTTGTAGAAGAAGGCAACGGTGGTAACTATATTATAATCTTAACATATATAAAGGATAGAACCCTCTGCTATAATAAGATATAACTTGTGCCAGCACTGGAAGTGCGACGCGTAGACTTAACCTATCACGAACTAGTCATGGGTGGGATATAGGATTACAAAAGGCTTACAAACGAGGATCGCTAAGCGTATAATCTCTACTAAGCTACAAAATTAACGGCACGGGACTATTAAAACTATATTTAGATTAGTAAGCAGATAGCTCTGCTGCTAATTAAAAAGTTATATAAAAATAAGAATTAGGGATACCTAAGGATTGCCAAAATAACGCGTTAAATCGCGAACAAATATACTATCCCTAGGCTACGCCAGGCAGTATAGAAGATTTTAGGTAACTATTTGGTCTGTTATAAGAATAAGCCTAAGAGATATAAGCCCTATGGCCTCTTACAGCCACTAAAGCCGCCCCTAAGACTATAGTTAAGCGTAACTATAGACTTTATTGTAAAGTTACTAGCATTACTAGTACCAAGGAACAAGAATCTTTATAACTTAATTTTAGTTATAATCTATTAACTTACTAAGGAGTTAAGGTTTATGCTAATTAGAGAAGCTATATTAGCAAAGAAATTAGCCTATATAATAAAGCAAGAACTAATATTATAGGTTAAACAACCTAATAAGTTTATTACAGACAGGGCCAAGATATTCACATTATTATACTAGACCACGTTTATAGCTAAATTAGGGATTAAGTATAAGCTCACAACGAGCTTCTACTTTAAGATAGATAGCTAAACTAAGTAAATAAACTAAACGTTAGAATAATATCTCTAGATATATATAAATAAGCTTTAAAATAATTAGGTTAAGCTGTTGCTAACAGCTTAGCTAGCATATAATAGCACAAGATCGGCAACTATAGGATACTCGCCATATTACGCCAACCATAGATATAAGCCAATGACTTACTAGGATTTATTAGACATCCAGAGTATTGCGAAGGACGCAGTTAACAAAGCTAAACTTATATAAGATCTATATAAAACACTACACGAGAATATCGCGTGGCGTAATAAATAAATAGCGTAATAGGCAAATAAGAAAAGGATTATAGAACTAACTTTTAAGAAAGAGGATAGAGTCCTCCTCTCGCGAAATTTTTTTAAAATAATAAGGCTAAGTAAAAAACTAGATAACCTTTAAAAGAAATTATTTAAAATTTAAGAGGTTAGAAGACTAGTTAATTTTAAACTATAGTTACCTATAAATACATGGATCTACCTAGTCTTCTACAAGTTATTATTAGAACTAGCACCACCAAACGCCAAACTAGAAATATAACTTAAACTTAAGAACGAGGAATACGAGGTTAAAGTAATTAAGGATCTATAAAAGATTAGGCGTCAGTACAAGTACCTGGTGAAGTAGGAAGGATGGCCAGAAAGCCACAACACGTAGGAACTAGCGAGGAACCTTACTAACTGCAAAGAGGCCTTAGAGAAGTTCCACAAGGGGCATCCTAAGACCCCACGTCCGAGGCGGACCTAGGACGACAAAGGCGCCGGGTTGTCCCAGAAATCAAGGGGGAGTTCTTCCGCAGCCAACCAGACACAGGGAGTCAGCTCGACCGGGCCATTTGGCTAAGCAGGCTAAGGAGGGTCCTCCTCTAGTTCCTCTAAAGCAGCGCTTTTAATAGTAATTACTTTCTTAGCACGCTTCGCGTTTAAAGCTAATTATTTAGCTAAATACTCTTCTTTCGCACGCGTTACGCGTATTACTTTAAATACTATATTATATTTTTTTTACGCCTCTAGAATTTACGTATCTAATTTTTACTTCTTAGTAACTAAATAAGAAAACTTATTATAAGTAATAGCCACGTTATACTTCGCGCCTCTTTTTACGCATTTACTATATTTTCCTAAATAAATTAACACCTTACAGACTCGCGAATAGGTCTTATAATTAAAACACTTTAATACTATAATGCTTCTGTACGCCTCGATGGCGGAGACAAGTTTATAATAATAATAAGTACTAATTATTTAGTTAGCAGGCATAGTTCTTCGCGGACAAAGACTAGGAAGGGAGGGATAATATTATAAACTAAAACAGGATAATAGGGGGATAGGCGCTTATAAGGATAGGTAACTAAGGAATAAGTTAATAAGTGCGCTAAGGACCTAACTTTAAGGTTACGTAACTACTTAGTTAATTAGTAGTACTAAGCAACAAAGCAAGGCACGTAACTACTTAGTTAATTAGTAGTACTAAGTAACAAAGTAAGGCACGTAACTACTTAGTTAATTAGTAGTACTAAGTAACTAAGCACGCAGATATATATATAGGATAGTTTTCTTTATTATGCTCCTTATAGTTAACTTATATATCTTCTGTGCGAGTACGTTCTCCTATACAGACTAATAGTTATCTTATTTTATAAGATTAGATTGTCTAGCCTCGCGCTAAGTGTCGCATCAACTTGTACCATTAAACAATCCGTGAAGCACCACGATACCTTACCGCCCTAACCCGGATCGGAACAAGGTGTGAGCGCCTCATAACAAACTACTTAAGATATAATATATTAGCCTAGAACAAGTGCCTTACTCTAAACTACCTACAATATAAGATACTAGGAGTATATAAATCTAATAAGATTTAAGAGACCTATACACTATATTAATAATAATATAAGTAATACTAAATTAAAAAAATCTTAAAGCTAGCACGACTTAAAGGTTAGATCTAAAAGGTAGAGGCCTTATAGGGGATCTAAAATAAGTCTAAAGACTTAAAAAACTAAACTATTACTAGGCAATAAGCCACACTAGTAATAGTATAATTATTATAGCTTATTAAGTAGATACTCGCTAAGTTAAGAAGCGCTTAATTAAAGATATTATAGTACATAAATATTGTGTTATAGTACTAATTAACCTAGGGGCAGACGTGTGTCTAATCGCCCTATAAGTAGTTAAGAAATATAATATGCTATATTATAATAAGAGGATACTATTATAAATAGGACTTATAAACAAGACCTAATTACAAGAATATAGTAATAGTTAGCTACGCCTTAAGACAGCGCTAGTATAAGTTAATATTAAAGGCCTAAAAAGCTAATATATTTTTACTATCGCAAAGATAGGAGACATTAAAGCTATTATAAGATATAAATAGCTAGAGTAATATAATTTATAAATAGACTAGATTAAACAAACGATCCTTCCTTAAAGTCTATTAGCGATAGCTTAGGAGAGCCCTAGTAAAAGGGAAACTCCCTAAAAACCTTAGGTAAGAAAGAAGAGCTAACTATTTAAGATATAAGAGATATTAGTATGCAAGATAGATAGAATCTTAAAGTAACACCTAATAAGGGTGCACTATATATAGGTCTAGAAGGCTAAGATAGTCCAAGACAACCTAGGTCTATTAGAAGAATACAAGGAATTTATAGACCTATTTAAGAAACACGACGAGACTGTCCTACCTAAATATAAAAAGTAGGATTATGAGATACTACTAGTAAAGGGAGCTAAGCTATAGCTAAAACGCCTAAGGCCTCTTACCTATAAATAAGAAAAAGAATTAAAAAAACTAATATAGAAAAATCTACGCTTAAGGAAATAAAGACTTAGTTAGAGCCCTACGGCCTTCCCTATACTCTTTATTCGTAAAAAAGATAGCAGGCTACGACTCTATATAGATTATAAATAGCTAAATACTATAACTATTAAAAACTGCTATCTATTACCTTTAATAACGGAGCTTATAGATCAACTCCGAGGAGCTAAGTGGTTTACAAAATTTAACGTCTAAAATAGATTCTATAGGATTTAAATAGCGAAAAGTTATAAGTAGAAAATAGCTTTCCGCACGCGATATAGCCTCTTTAAGTATATAATTATGCCTATAGGGCTAACTAACGCACCAGCAACCTTCTAAGAGTTAATAAATTAAGTATTATATAAATACTTAGACGTATTTTGCACGGCGTATCTCGACGACATCTTAATATATTTATATAGGACCCTGGAAGAACATAAGGAACACGTGCGAAAAGTGCTATAGAAGTTATAAAAGTATTAATTACTCCTATACCCTAAGAAATATAAATTTTATATCACGGAAACGGAATATCTAGGATTTGTAATATCCCGGGAAGGTGTTAAAATGGACCTAAAGAAAATTATAATAATAGAAGAATAGTTACTACTAGAATTAGTAAAGGATATTTAATCTTTCTTAGGCTTTACTAACTTCTATCGTAAATTTATTAGAAACTACTTAAAAGTTACTACTCTACTAATAGAACTTATAAAGACAGGAAAATGGCAACCTCTATAGGAGGCAGAGAAGCAAGCTTTTAAATAACTAAAGCACCTATTCCTAACGGCACCCTTACTATAGATATATAACCTAGAGCGGTAATATTGCATCTATACAAACGTATTAGATTATGCGCTTGGGGCCGTGCTACTATAAGAATATAATAACTAGAAGTAGAGACCAGTCTTTTATTACGCAAGAAAGCTCTTAGGAGTAAAACTTAAATATAAAATCTATAATGAAAAATTACTAGCTATTATTAACTATTTTAAATAATAAAAAGTATAGCTCAAGGGAGCTAAGTATTAGATAAAGGTATTTTTTAATTACTTTAACCTAACCTGCTTTACGACGACTAAGAAGCTTAATTAATAATAGGCTAAATAGTCTAAATAGATAGCAGAATTTAACTTTTATAATACGCATTTACTAGGGAGCGCAAACGCTGTAGCAGATACACTTAGTAAATAATTAGACCTTGTTGAAGACGACAATGGGGGTAACTACGTTATAATCCTAACTTACGCAAAGGACGGAACCCTTCGCTATAATAAGATATAACTCGCGCTAGCACTAAAAGTGCGACGCGTAAACTTAACCTATTATAAACTAGCTATAGATAGGGTATAGGATTATAAAAAGCTTATAGATAAGGATTACTAAGCATATAATTTCTACTAAGCTACGAAATTAATAGCACAGGACTATTAAAACTATATTTAAATTAGCAAGTAGATGACTCCGCTACTAATTAAAAAGTTATATAAAGATCAGGATTAGGAATACTTAAGGATCGCTAAAACGACGCGTTAAATTATAAACGAATATGCTATCCCTAAGCTACGCTAGGCAGTATAGAAGGTTTTAGGTAACTATTTAGCCTATTATAAGAATAAGCCTAAGAGATATAAGCCCTATAGCCTCTTATAGCTACTAAAGCCGCCCCTAAGACTATAATTAAGCGTAACTATAGACTTTATTGTAAAGTTACTAGTATTACTAACACTAGGGAATAAAGATCCTTATAACTCAATTTTAGTTATAATTTATTAACTTACTAAGGAGTTAAGGTTTATACTAATTAGGGAAGCTATATTAATAAAAAAAACTAGCCCATATATTAAAATAAGAACTAATATTACACGTTAAACAACCTAACGAGTTTATTACAGACAGGGCTAAGATATTTATATTATTATACTAGACTACGTTTATAGCTGAATTAGGGATTAAGTATAAGCTCACGACGAGCTTCTATCCTAAAATAGATAACTAAACTAAGCGAATAAACTAAACGTTAGAATAATATCTCTAGATGTATATAAATAAGCTTTAAGATAATTAGGTTAAGTTATTACTAATAGCTTCGCTAGCATACAATAGGACAAGATTAGCGACTATAGGATACTTGCCATATTACGCCAACTATAGATATAAGCTAATAACTTACTAGGATCTATTAGATATCTAGAGCATTACAAAGGACGTAGCTAATAAAGCTAAACTTATACAAGATTTATATAAAACACTACACGAGAACATCGCATAGCGTAATAAATAAATAGCGCAATAAGCGAATAAAAAAAGGATTATAGAACCAACTTTTAAAGAGGGGAATAGAGTCCTCCTCTCGCGAAAAAACCTTAAGATAATAAAACTAAGTAAAAAACTAAATAATCTTTAAAAAGGACTATTTAAAATTTAAGGGGTTAGAGGACTAGTTAATTTTAAACTATAGTTACCTATAGATACACGGATCTACCTAGTCTTTTATAAGTTATTATTAAAACTAGCACTACTAAACGCCGAACTAAAAATCTAGCTTAAACTTAAAGATAAGAAGTATAAGGCTTAAGCTATTAAAGACCTATAAAAGATTAATTATTAGTATAAGTATTTAGTAAAACGGGAAGGATGGCCAGAGAGCCATAATATATAGGGACTAGTATAAAACCTCACGAACTACAGGATAGCGCTAGAAAGGTTCTATAAGGAATATCCAGGGGCGCCGCGATCGGATCGGTAAGAAACTTAGAAAAGTTAAAAAAACGTAGAGAGATTAAAAAAATTAAATAAATTAGCTTATAACTAGCATAAGTTAGCCCTTAGAAGTGCAGGTAGCAACGGTTTATAAATACTAGCTATACTCTTTAGATCTTCTTTTTACTTTTCTAAGAGCTCTATCGCGTTAGTAACTTATAGATCGTGCTAAGTAAACTTATACTCTTTTTCTTTTACCTCTACTAATTTACGCTCTAGGTAAGTAGCTAGCTCTTTTATATAAAGGAGCTTAAGGCGCTTCGCGCGCTTCTCTTTTTAAACGCGCTCTTAATCCTTCTAAGAGATTTATAAACTATACTTAGCATAGGCTATAAGATAGCTAGCACACTACCTAAAGGTAGTATTAATAAAGTATTATAGCTTCTTCTTCTAACAACGCTTATAACTAGACGCTATTTTTAGACTTTAAGATTCTACCTTTTACGCACGGGCACTGTTATGAGGCTCTCACACCTTGTTCTAATTTAGGTTAGGGCGGTAAGGTATTGTGGTACTTTACAGATTATTTAGTAGTATAAGTTAATGCGACACTTAGCGCGAGGCTAGATAATTTAATCTTATAATAAGGTAAGATAACTATTAGTTTATATAGAAGAACGTACTCGCACAGAAGATATATAAGTTAATTATAAGAAGTATAATAAAGGAAACTATTTTATATATATACTTGCTTTATTTAGTTACTTAGTACTACTAATTAACTAAGTAGTTACGTGCCTTGCTTTATTACTTAGTACTACTAATTAACTAAGTAGTTACATAACCCTAAAGCTAGTTCCTTAGCGTACTAGTTAACCTGTTTCTTAGCCACCTATCCTTATAAGCGCCTATCCCTTATTATCTAGTCCTAGTTCGTAACACTATTTCTCCCTTTTTAGTCTTTATCTGCGAAGAATTATGCCTGCTAATTAAATAACTAGTACTTATTATTATTACAAACTTGTTTCCGCTATTAAAGCGTATAGAAGTATTATAGTATTAAAGTATTTTAACTATAAGACTTATTCACGAGTCTGTAAGGTGTTAATTTATTTAAGAAAATATAGTAAGTGCCTAAAGAGGGGCGTAAAGTGCAACGTAGCTATTACTTATAATAAGTTTTTTTATTTAGTTACTGTCGGTTCACAGGTAGCAAGGAATGAACAAGTAACTCTCTGTCTTTGGTATCTAGTGTCTGTATTTTCTGTGTGTTCTGTAATAGTTCTATATACCTTCCTTCCAGTTCTCGTGGATGTGAGCGAGTACCAGGTGGTGTGGAGGCGAAGGGGTTTCGGTACAGTATCAGGTTAACTGGAAGTGAGGGGGTACAAGGGTATAATTGGGTTACACAGTTCCCTTAGCGCGGAAGGCGAGGCAGTATAGACACTAGTAGCTTTTCTTTTATAGTAAAATAAGTGTGGATTAGGTGTACACTTGCTGGAGAGGCTGTTTGCGAAAGTCGGAAGGTAATAACTATAGTAGTTGTCGTAATTATTATTAGAGCTAGTTTGTGGGGTCCTTGCGTATTACCCATCCGTCAACTCGTATACGCAGCGAGTTTGTATTAATAAGAGTTTTTAGGGCTTTGTTTGGCGATGTTTTTGTTATAGCGTTGGCAGGGTTGTCTTGGCTATTTACCTATTAAACCTCAAATAACTCCCTTCTCTTATAGGATTAACGTAAGGCCATAATATCAATTATTAGTCGTTTTTCCTTAGTCGTTCCTAGCTTGACAATACACTCATACAGTGAGTATGAGTCTGTACAAACTACTAGGGGGAGAGATAGCAGACTAAGCTGCTTTGTAACTATGGCAAGCGTTGAGGTGATAGAGTAGGCGAGGTCAACGCCTCTTACTATTACGTAGATCTCTAACGTAAGGACGCTTCGGGTTACGCGTTTACTCTTCGCGGAGCTCTAGTGAATAAGATTACCGTGAATAGTAAACTCCGTGTTAGCAGCGTCTTCTATGGCTACTATAATTATGTAGCTAATCTAGCTACTTAAATCTTTGTTGTTTACGAAGGAGCTGTTAATAAATATAAAGACTTTAGCCTAAGCCAGGTTAAGTGCCTTATAGGTAAGGCCACGATTAAGATTATTTAGTTACTACTATAGGCGTTTGTTTAACGCGTTAACGTTGTTAATGGTAGGCTCTTGAGTTTGTGCGGTAATAGAGAGGTTAAAAGTCGCTTCTAGTTAGCAAATGCTCGCGATGTAGGCGCCGCGAGCCTTCTACTTAATGTACTATTATTAATAGTTAGCTAAGCTTGCGTTAATAAGCTAAATCTTCTTACCCTAATTCTTTTGTCGTAGTGAGAGCTTGCCAGTGTGATTAATTAATAGGACATAGCTATTAAAAATTAATAAAGTAGTAAGTGTTAGCTTCTCCTTTAGCTTAGCTATAAACGTTAACTCCTTCTCCTTTAGGTTAGAGAAACATTTATTCGCGAGGATAAGTGTGTCGTTAGTCTGCATGCTTACTATGCTAAAGGCGTCTTAGGTAGTGGTTACAAGCAGGCATGGGTTATATATTAAGGTCTTTATGTAAAGCTTTTCCTTATAATGAGCGCTGTACGTTGCCTACTAATAGGTACTGGCTTTAGCTAGGCTGTATAGGGGCTTCTTAACTATTATAACCGTGCTAGGTGGATACTTGTATTTAATTTTCTTAGGTAAGTGGGCGATAACTACTCGGTTGAGCTTTGTGCGTGACTGTATATATGCTTAGGTGATATCTCGCAGCCAGAGCGAGATCTCTCTATTTATTAATGTAACTCTATTACGCATGAGTAAAGGAGCAATAGCTAGTATAATTTATTAGCTAGCTTGCTAGATAGTTGGCGATTAGGTGAGGATTATTACTTTGCCGTTGTCTTAATAGCCTTGCACTACGAGGCGTGATTTCTTATATAGGGTAGCAGTAGTCTTGCCTTTAATTTTGCGTACTAGTTGCGACTTAAAAATCCGTTCTTAGTGCTTGCAAGAATCGTATTGCTTAAAGCAAAAGACTCTGTTAGTAATAAGGCTATTAATTTCCTTATTGTCTAATAGCTTAAATAGTTGGCTAGGTGTAGTTATCCTTTGCTCTTTACGTAACTAAATAGAAAGTAGCTGGTTGGTGTTTTCTTTGTGCGTTATGAAGACCTCTATCATGTGAGCTTTGTTAGGCGCTGTGTGAATAGTGTACGCTGTAGGAGCCGCACGAGCTATCCTAGGAGGGTTCGCGCGGGCTGTAGTAGCTTTAGGCTTGTTCTTACTACCTTTAGGTTAGCCGCGTTTTTGTTAAGGGAGTTTAAAAGCTTGTTCTTAATGCTAGTTAGTTACACTGGTTTCGCTGTCTTTGTCCTAATTATCGTCTCCGTTGTCTGGCATATCTATCGGGTGGCTATTATCCTTATTGTGGAAGTGGCTCTTCGTTATACCTATTATTGTCTTAAGATCATAGCCCTGACCCGCGAGGCGGTTATAGTAGTAGTTAGACGCTCTGTCTTTTAGCATGATAGAAAAAGCTTAATCTTAGTGTTGCTTAGGTAGCCCTATCTTGCTGCAATTGTTTTGGAAGATTCTAAATTTAGTGTTAAACACGTTATATAGCTTACCTCTAAAGCGCTTCTTATTATCGTATAGCTTGCAAAGGTCTGTAATAAGTTAATATGCGTTGTTAAGACGTGTGGCGTCTGTAGGGCTTTCGTGCTGTAGATGGGGGTTATACGTATTATACTAGTTTAGCTACTGCGTAGAGGATAAAGGCGCGTTGTGCTGCTGATAAGGGGGCAGGTATGTGGTAGGCTGCCGTTTTAGTGGAGGTATAGGTTAGTAGATAGTGCGTGCTATTAGAGCTAGTTAAGGAGAAGTAAGGTGCGCAGAGGGTTATTAAGAAAATTACTATAATAGAGGCGTATTGTATAGAGGCAATATCGTAAGATTTGGATTAAAGCGCGAGTTAAACCTCTTGTTTATTTTAAGCTAGTAAGTAACCTCTTTATTAGTTTATTTGTGATAGTCGCCCTACAGCGCTTCTGCGATATTATAGGCAATTAACTTACTATTCTTAGCTATAAAGACGCCTTGCTTGCGTAGGTGGTCTCGTAATTTAGTAATAAGAGATTTATTACCTTTGTTAAAGAGTTCTTTTAGCTATCTTTTAAAAATAACAGTTATCTGCTCCTATAGCTTATAGTCCTCTTATTCTTTGTTTCGGGAGATCCGGTAGTAGAAGAGGATGTATGTGTTTACACTTTTTGTGTTAATTTTCGTGATATCTGTATTCTTATTAATATTAAGGGGCTAGCCCTAGCTATCCTTGTTAATAAGCGCCTGTTCTTCCTTCGTAAGGTGGTTAGTAAAAGGCATCGTGGGAAAGCGATTTAGGGGTCGTAAGGCGTCTCTTTAAGAGAGTAAGACGTAGATTTATTAATAGTACTGTTAGCAGCGGGTACTATAGAGCGTGATAGACAAGGACTTAGGTAAACGCTTAGAGTCCTTGTTGCTTAGTAGTAGGCTACGACGCGCGAGCTTCCGGCGAAGGCGTAATAGACGCGGAGACCTAGGTAAACGCTTAGGGTTTCGTTAGCACACGGTTTAGGGTATCGCTATACCCCTTATCGTGTCTCTTCTAGTTCTCCTTGCTGTCTGTGGTTATCTCTTATAGCATCGACTGTGAGGGTAACCACTGATTAGTGTCGGTTCACAGGTAGCAAGGAATGAACAAGTAACTCTCTATCTTTAGTATCTAGTGTCTGTATTTTCTGTGTGTTCTGTAATAGTTCTATATACCTTCCTTCCAGTTCTCGTGGATGTGAGCGAGTACCAGGTGGTGTGGAGGCGAAGGGGTTTCGGTACAGTATCAGGTTAACTGGAAGTGAGGGGGTACAAGGGTATGATTGGGTTACACAGTTCCCTTAGCGCGGAAGGCGAGGCAGTGCAGACAGTTACTAAGAAGTAAAAATTAAATACGTAAATTCTAAAGGCGTAAAAAAAGTAGAACATAGTATTTAAAGTAATACGCGTAACGCGTGTAAAAGAAAAGCGTTTAGCTAAACAACTAGCTTTAAACGCGAAGTATACTAAAAAGGTAATTACTATTAAGAGCGCTGCTCTAGAGGAACTAGAGGAGGATCCTCCTTAGCCTGCTTAGCTAAATGGCCTAGTCGAGCTAACTCCCCGTGTCTGGTTGGCTGCGGAAGAACTTCCCCTCGATTTCTAGGACAACCCGGCGCCTTTGTCGTCCTAGGCCCGCCTAGGACGTGGGGCCTCAGGATGCCCTTTGTGGAACTTCTCTAAGGCCTCTTTGCAGCTTGTAAGGTTTCTTGCTAGTTTTCACGTGTTATAGCTTTCTGGCCATCCTTCCCACTTCACCAGGTACTTGTACTAACGCCTGATCTTCTATAGATCTCTAATTACTTCGATCTTATACTCCTTGTTCTTAAGTTCGAGTTATATTTCTAATTTAGCGTTTAGTGGTGCTAGTTCTAATAATAACTTATAGAAGACTAGGTAGATACGTGTATCTATAAGTAACTATAGTTTAAAATTTACTAGTCCTCTAACCTCTTAAATTTTAAATAGTCCTTTTTAAAGGTTATTTAGTTTTTTACTTAGTCTTATTATCTTAAAAAATTTTCGCGAGAGAAGGACTCTATCCTCCTTCTTAAAAGTTAGTTTTATAATTCTTTTTTTATTTACCTATTGCGCTATTTATTTATTACGCCGCGCGATGTTCTTATATAGTATTTTATATAAATTCTATATAAGTTTAGTTTTATTAGCTGCGTTCTTCGCAATGCTCTAGATGTCTAATAGATCCTAGTGAGTTGTTAGCTCACATCTATGGTTGGCGTAATATGGCGAGTATCCTGTAGTCGCTGATCTTGTGCTATTATATGCTAGCTAAGCTATTAGCAATAGCTTAACCTAATTATCTTAAAACTTATTTATATACATCTGGAGATATTATTCTAACGTTTAGTTTATTCGCTTAGTTTAGCTATTTATTTTAGGGTAGAAGCTTGTTGTGAGCTTGTGCTTAATTCCTAATTTAGCTATAAACGTAGTCTAGTATAATAATATGAATATCTTAGCACTGTCCATAATAAACTTATTAGGTTATTTAACCTATAATATTAGTTCTTGCTTTACTATATAGGCTAGTTCCTTTGTTAATATAGCTTCTCTAATTAGCATAAACCTTAACTCCTTAGTACGTTAGTAAATTATAACTAAAATTAAGTTATAGGGATCCTTATTCCCTAGTGCTAGTAATGCTAGTAGTTTTATAATAAAGTCTATAGTTACGCTTAACTATGGTCTTAGGGGCGGCTTTAGTAGCTATAAGAGGCTATAGGGCTTATGTCTCTTAAGCTTATTTTTATAACAGGCTAAATAGTTGCCTATAACCTTCTATACCGCCTGGCGTAGCCTAGGGATAGTATATTTATTCGTAATTTAACGCGTTATTTTAGTAATCTCTAGGTGTTCCTAATTCTTATCTTTGTGTAGCTTTTTAATTAGTAGCAGAGCTATCTACTTACTAATTTAGATACGGTTTTAATAGTCCCGTGTGTAACAGGAACAATCGCTCGTCGACACGAGAACCCTTGGCCAGTCAAGACAGGATTCGAGATCATCCGAAAACCGACACTCATCCGTATCGGACCAATTTCGGATCTATCAGACCGATGGGGAACTACAGATCCGATTCGGACCTATTTCGGATCCATCAGACCGACGGTCAACCTATGGCAGTTATGTGCTAGCTAGCCATCTGGGAAGAGGTGTATTTAGAGGAGCTTGGGGCCTTTGTAGTTCAGTACCTTTTCCGTATCCTTTCGTACCAGGCCTATAGGCACTTAATTCATCGAGGCTACATTCTTATACACGCACTCCTATATGCCTCTGCTAGGAGATACGCCAACATCGATCCTTTAAGTGACCTGCGCCGATACACCGTGCTGTTAATTTTATAGCTTAGTAAAAATTATACGCTTAGCGCTTTTTATCTATAAGCCTTTTGTAATTTTATATCCTATCTATAGCTAGTTTATAATAGGTTAAGTCTACGTGTCGCATTTCTAGTGCTAGCGTAAGTTATATCTTATTATAGCGAAGGGTTCTATCCTTCGCATAGGTTAGGATTATAATATAATTACCCCTATTATCTTCTTCTACGAGGTTTAATTATCTACAAAGTGTATTTATCGCAGCGTTTACGCTCCCTAGTAAACGGGTAATATAAAAGTTAAATTCTGCTATCTATTTAGACTATCTAGCCTATCGCTAATTAAGCTTTTTAGTCGTCGTGAAGCAGGTTAGATTAAGGTAATTAGAAAATACCTCTATCTAATGCTTAGCTCCCTTAAGCTATGCTTTTTATTACTTAAAATAGTTAATAATAGCTAGTAATTCATTATTATAGATTTTATAGTTAAGTTCTGCTCCTAGGAGCTTTCTTACGTAGTAAAAGACTAGTCTCTACTTCTAGTTATTACATTCTTATAGTAGTACGGCCCCTAACGTATAATCTAATACGTTTATGTAGATGCGGTATTGCCACTCTAGGTTATATATGTATAGTAGGGGTGCTATTAGGAATAGGCGCTTTAGTTATTTAAAAGCTTTTTTCTTTACTTTCTATAAAGGTCGCTGTTTTCCTGTCTTCGTAAGTTCTATTAGTAGAGTAGTAACCTTTAAGTAGTTCCTAATAAATTTGCGATAGAAGTTAGTAAAGCCTAAAAAAGATTAGATATCCTTTACTAACTTTAGTAGTAATTATTCTTCTATTATCGCGATTTTCTTTAGATCCATTTTAACAACTTCCCGGGATATTATAAATCCTAGATATTCCGTTTCCGTGACATGGAACTCATATTTCTTAGGGTGTAGGAGCAATTTATGCTCTTATAGTTTCTACAACACCTTGCGAACATGTTCCTTATGTTCTTCTAGTATTCTACTTAAGTATATTAATATGTTATCGAGGTATGCCGTGCAAAATACGTCTAAGTATTTATATAATACTTAATTTATTAGTTCCTAGAAGGTTACTAGTGCGTTAGTTAGCCCTATTAGTATAACTATATACTTAAAGAGGCTATATCGTGTGCGGAAAGCTATTTTCTACTTATA
Source organism: Bimuria novae-zelandiae CBS 107.79 (assembly GCA_010015655.1). Classification (NCBI taxonomy): domain Eukaryota; kingdom Fungi; phylum Ascomycota; class Dothideomycetes; order Pleosporales; family Didymosphaeriaceae; genus Bimuria; species Bimuria novae-zelandiae. The sequence goes on from ML976657.1 coordinate 1,704,850, forward strand.
ACTTTTTACTATTTAAATCCTATAGAATCTGTCCTAAACGTTAAATTTTATAAACCACTTGGCTCCTCGGAGTCAATCTATAAGCTCTGTTATTAGTAGTAATAGGTAGCAGTTTTTAACTATTACGGTGTTTAGCTATCTATAATCTATATAGAGTCGTAGCCTGCCGTCCTTCTTTTAAATAAAGAGTATAGGGAAAGCCGTAAGGCTCTAGCTAGGTCTTTATTTCCCTAAGCGTAGATTCTTCTAGATTAGCTCTTTTAACTCTTTTTCTTATTTATAGGTAAGAGGCCTTAGGCGTTCTAGCTATAGCTTAGCTCCTTCTACTAGTAGTATCTTATAATTCTACTTTTAATATTTAGGTAGGATAGTCTCGTCGTGTTCCTTAAATAGGTCTACGAATTCCTTATATTCTTTTAGTAGACTAGGGTTATCTAGAACTATCTTAGTCTCTTAGACCTATATATAGTGCACCTGTCCTAGGTATTACTTTAAAATCCTACCTATCTTGTATACTAATATTTCTTATATTTTAGATAGTTAGCTCTCCTTTCTTGCCTAAGGTTTCTAGGGAGTTTCTCTTTTACTAGGGCTCTCCTAAGCTATCGCTAGTAGGCTTTAAGGAAGGATTATTTATTTAATTTAGTCTATTTATAAATTATGTTACTCTAGCTATTTATATCCTATAATGGCTTTAATATCTCTTATCTCTATAATAGTAAAAACATGTTAGCTTTTTAGGCCTTTAATATTAACTTATACTAGCACCGTCTCGAGGCGTAGCTAACTATTACTATATTTTTATAATTAGGTCCTGTTTATAAGTCCTATTTATAGTAGTGTCCTCTTGTTATAATATAGTATATTATATTTTTTAATTACTTACGGGGCGATTAGACGCGCGTTTACCCCTAAGTTAATTAGTGCTATAACACGATATTTATATACTATAATGTCTTTAATTAAGCACTTCTTAACTTGGCGAGTGTCTACTTAATAAGCTATAATAATTATACTATTACTAGTATAGCTCGTTACCTAATAATAGTTTAGTTTTTTAAGTCTTTGGACTTGTTTTAGACCCCCTATAAGGCCTTTACCTCTTAAATCTAACTTTTAAGTTATACTAGCTTTAAGACTTCCTTAATTTAGTGCTACTTATATTATTATTAATATAGTGCATAGGTCTCTCTAATCTTATTAGACTTATATACTCCTTAATTCCTATGTTATAAGTAGCTTAGAGTAAGGCATTCGTTCTAGGCTAATGCGTTATACCCTAAGTAGCTATCTAAAAAAGCTACTTTTTTTTATAGGCTTAGGTATAAAAAGCACTATAGGTTATATTATTTTTATTTAATTAATAGGTAGTCTATGTCTTTTTTTAGCTACGTATTCCCTATTATCGTGCTAGTGTCGCGAGGGTCTAAGTCCTAAGGAAACTAGCCTGTCTTAAACTTCTATTACTTATATATCTTATAGGTAATATTAAAATATTAGTGCTAGCTATTCTACTTATAGTGCTTAGCCTAATAGGCTAAAAAGTATTTATAATAGTTATTAGGCACGCTATACTAGCTCTATTTTAGCCTATAGTATTTTAAACCTCCTAAAAAATAAAAGACCTTAACTCTAGCCTTAAAGTATTATTAGTATCCTTTGCGCGTGCATTGTTACCACTTAGCGTATTTATATCGTTCCTGTATCGTGATCTGGCGTAGGTACTGCTTTGGGCGCCCCTGTAGCTTCGTCGCTAGCCAGTAGGCGTCCCATGCGTGTGCCCCCTGGACGATCACTTTTGCCTTATACTAAGACAAGTGGTGTAGCGTGCTGCTGCATATCCAGCAGGTGTCGTCTGCTAGTCGCTGGAAGATCTAGTATTTAGGGAGGGTTTTCCGCTCCTCTTCTTCTTCTATTAGCTCCGGGATCTCTTATGTGAGATCCACCTCGTCGGCTTCTATCGGCGTAAGAGTGGCCATGGCCATCCGTAGGAGGTTAGTTGTATTAACCTTAGTCTTCTGACTTTCGCAGTCTTTGGCAAAGTAGCCTTATTTATTATATTAAAGGCAGGCTTTATCCTTAAACCTCTATTTTTATTCTTCCTACAAGATGCCATTCTTGCCCTAATAACTCTTCTTTAGTCTGTACGGCTGTTTTCCCTTGCCGTTTTTTTTTATACTATTAGGCTTTATTAGTTATAATAATATCTCTATCTTAGTCTCTTCCTGCGGGTCTAGATTAGTTCTTTTTTTTAATAAGTAGCTTAGTACCGTGCTGTCTTTCCAGCTTGCGTTTATATAGGTAATTATCTATTTTAATAGTATTATTAATAAGTTCTTCTAGGTCGTCTACTTTTCCTTAGTAGACTAATTCGTCTTTAACTAATTCCTTTAGTTTATTATAGTAGGTAATTATACGTGGGGCTTTCCCCTATTTATTAAGTACTGCTATAATCTATTTAAACTCTAGTATATAGAGTACTGCTAATTTCTCTTGACGTAGGCGTTAGAGGCGTATTTTAGCTTAATATCCCTTATTAATAGTGCTAAATATTTTTTTATTGTCTTATAAAAGGACTCTTAGTCCTTAAACGCGTCTTTAGTGGCGTCTAAATTATAATTCTTTACTTTACTATTCTTAAGAAAGTTATTAATTATTAGTCTAGTCTATATAGCTACCTTATCTTGCATATTTATGTAAGTAACTAGGATCTTATCTTATTCCATGTTAAACCTCCCTAGGTTATAGCGGATAAATAGTTCTATCTAGGTTAAGAACGTTCTTAGGTGGTCCTTCCTAGAATAGGGTTTAGGCTTTAGGACTTTTAGTTAATATTTTATATTTTCTTATTAGCTTATCTTCTCGCTTATCTAGTTAATAATTTCCTATAGCTAGGCTATCTAAGCTACTTATTTAATAACTATCTTTCTTAAGGTCTTTTCCTTAGGTGCTAGAGCTATAGTGGTCGAACTAGGTTCTGCTATTATACTATAGGGTAGTTAAAGTGTTATAAGGCTCTTATACTTTATTTTAATTTAAGTTAGGACAGTAAGGTATCGTAGTACTTTATAAATTATTTAATAGTATAAGTTAATGCGACACTTAGCGCGAGGCTAGATAATTTAATTTTATAATAAAATAAGATAACTATTAGTCTATATAGGAGAACGTACTTGTACAGAAGATATATAAGTTAACTATAAGGAGTATAATAAAGGAAACTATCCTATATATATACTTGCTTTACTTAGTTACTTAGTGCTACTAATTAACTAAGTAGTTACGTGCCTTACTTTATTGCTTAGTACTACTAATTAACTAAGTAGTTACGTGACCCTAAAGCTAGTTCCTTGGCGTACTAGTTAACCCGTTCCTCGGTCGCCTGTCCTCATAAGCGCCCATCCCCCATTGTCTGGTCCTGGTTCGTAACAGGCACGACGGATTGTAAGGGACAAACAAGGGGCCTTTAGCATAGTTAGTAAGGCAAGGGGAATTAAGGAAAGGCTATAGCCTGCCTTAAGACGCGGGGATACGTACTTTTATAGTAAGTAGCACTTACGCGCTAATAGTATAATAATATAATAAGTAAGGTATTAGGATAATAACTATAAGAAGGGGAATAGTATTACAACTATAAAAACTAGAAGAAAGAAGCGAGGTAATTACGCTAAAAAAGTAATTATTAATAAAATAATAAAAATAACAGGATACAGTACTAGCGCATTAGTCTGGTGCGCTAGTGTCAACCCGACGCGCGCGCGCCACACACCTCAACCACTTCCACCCTCTCTATCTCCACTAAAATAAGAGCTTTTAGCTTAGAAATAAGCGCAAATCGCGTCGCGAGTAGTAAATTAATAGCGCAGGCACGGGAAGGTATTATCTCTAAGGCGGAGGCTAGTGCGACGCTAGCAGAGCTAGCGCGCGAGTTTCGCTGTATAGCAAAGTGCATATGCAACACTATTAAGAGGTACGACAAGATAGGTAATAACACCTCTCGCCCTCGCAGTAGGCAGCCTCCTAAGCTTACTTGTTAGGAGAAATAAACGCTACTGCGACAAGTATAAAAAAAGCTAAAGATCACCTATCAAGAGCTCGCTAAGGAGGCGAACCTTAGGAAGGACGTCTCTAACAATACCCGCGCCACTCGCCAACCCTACGGGTTGGCGCTGCGCAGCTCAACGTAACTTCACGGCTTAACGTAACTTTATAACGCGCTTTTTACTCTATCCTTACTTTATAACCTATAAAAATGCCTAAATTCTATAGCAAGAGTTACGAAATTAAGGAGCGCATCTTAGCTTGTATCTCTAGCTTTTTTAATAGAGAAATACCTAATATTATAGCTATAGCACGCGACTAGTGCGTGCCTGTTTCGCGACTTCAAGCGCGCGTTAAAGGCAGAACGAGCCGCTATAACTGCACTAGGTCGAATCTACGCCTCTCGCCAGTGCAAAACGAAGCTCTAAAGTCATATATACGCCGCTGCGATAGTATTAGCATGCCTTATCTTATACTATAGCTAAAAGGCGCTGCCTAGTATATCCTTAACCGCGCGCATCCTAACGGCAGCGCTCTACTACTTAGTAAAGACTAGACCGCGTGGTGGCTACACTAGAATCCTAAGTGCCGCCGTATAAAGCAGAAGTCGCAGGATATTAATAAGATAGTAATAGTAACAATAGAAGCATATTCTTAGTATTTTACTAAGCTTAAGAAGGTTATTAATGCCTACGGCATTACCGCATTAGACACCTATAATATAGACGAAACCAGGTTCTGTATAGGCGTTGGCGGCAGCTAATAGATTGTTACTATAAAGTTAAATCGCCCTTAGGTCTCCGCGTTAGAGACCTCGCGCAATTATATTACCTTAATTAAATTAATCTTTAGCAATGGTAAGGTCCTTAATCCTATACTCGTCGTGCAGGGCGTTAATTACCTTTATTAATAGTATACTAACACCGCGCTGCCTAATAATTATATAATTACTATATTAGTATCTAGCTATACTAATAATTTAATATTAATTAAGTAGCTAAAGTTTTTTAAAAAATAGACGTGTGCGCGGCAAAAGGGCGTATAGCAATTACTTATATTTAACAGATTTAGTAGCTATCTAACTATTAAGTTTATTAAGTACTATAATAGGTATAATATAATACCTTTCTCGCTACCGCCTTACGCATCTTATCACCTGCAGCCTCTTAACGTTGTTTATTTTTAGCTATTAAAGAATAATTACAAGAAGGCTATAAAGATAGCTATACGTACTAGGTGCACTAACTTTAATAAAGTTAAATTTTTACACGCGTATTATGGCATTAGAATAGCTACTTTTAAACGTAGCACTATACTTAGTGCTTAGGAGAAGTTAGGCATCTTTCTATTTAATCTAGAGATTATATATATAAAGCTGCCTACAGTGCGTACGCTATTACCATCACTTTTATCCGTAGTTAATTCATCACCTATCGCCAACACGCCTACGTTGTACTAATAGTAGCATAAAAAGATGTCGCGCGCTCTAGAAAGGAGCAATATTTCTAGCTATAGGCTTAAAAAGTTCCTAAAAAGCTTATAATTACTTATTAATAGTCTCGCGCTGGCCTAGCAAGACCTCTTAGCTATTACTATAGTAGCCTAATAGCGCTAGAAAAGGCAGGTTAAAGATGCTAGGCAGGTACAAAAAGGCGGCGTAGTCACCGTAAAGGCAGCGCGATAAGCTATTAATCATCGTGTGGAGCAGGAGGCATAAAAGGCTGCTAGACAGGCTGCAAAAACGTACAAGGACGCGCACTTGCAGGCGCCACAAAGTCAGCCCCGGCAGGTGCCATCTCTCAGAGAGATGATAGTAGATCCTGCCCTACTTGCTACACCGACGCCAGCGTATATATCGCCATATAATTGAAGTCTTCGCCGTCAAAATCATCCTCGAATGTCAATTCGCTATAAAAAGTGACGTTAAGCCAAGAAGTTACGTTGAGCTGCGCAGCGCCAACCCGCAGGGTTGGCGAGTGGCGCGGGTACACTATATAGAGCACTCAAGGAACAAGGCCTTACCAACTTTAGAGCCAAGCGGAGGCCTAAAATTAATAAAGCTACTACCTAATTATGGCTTAAGTTTTACCGCGAGCACAGAAACTTTAACTAGCGCTTAACGCCTCTCTAGTTCTTAGATAAGTGCTCTATTTAAAAGGGTCGCGGCGCCGACGCCAAGTGGGTGTTTAGGTATCCCTATAAGAAGTGGGAGCGCCGTATAATCTCCGAACAATCTACTAGTCAGCCACCTTAACAAATAGTGTAGGCTTTAATATAGATCGATTCTCGAGGGCGTACCCGGCGATCACCACTTATTATTATGCAGAGAGACCCTATAGCGCCGCGCAATAGATACACCGCTCAAAGCTACACTAAAACACTAGAAGAAGGTCTCTTAAACTTATACCTACTAGGCAAGCGATTTATGCACGATAACGCTTAGATTTACACAGTAATTTATACGCGCGACTTCTTAGTTAATTACGGGATCTAGACTAACATGTTGGTTCAGCACTTGGCGCGGTTCGGCAAATGGCGCACCCCCGCATTTTCCACCCAATCCTTCACCCACCCATAACTCAGCCAATATGGATCCAATTGACAAGGCAATTGAAGAAATCGAATCGCGCGGAC
>ML976657.1:1711894-1843842 GCA_010015655.1 Bimuria novae-zelandiae CBS 107.79
AGAAGGGCTTCCTTACAGGAGTGATTGGAAGAAGCAAAAGGATCTTCAGCAAAGCTATGTGGGACCGCGGGGAAGTGAAATCAGCCCTCCAAGATGGCAACAGAGAGTGGATGACCATCCTAGCTTGCGTCTGCGCTGATAGAACTGCGTTGCCACCAGGGCTACTATTTGCAGCTGCCAATAACGCTCTCCAATCGGCCTGGGTAGAGGATATTGAGGCTGGGAAGCATGAGGTATTCGTCACTACATCTCCTAATAGATGGACCAACAACGATATAGGCCTTGCGTGGCTCGAGCAGGTCTTCGATCGGTATACAAAAGCGAAAGCTCGTCGATCCTACCGACTACTGATCGTGGATGGCCATGGGTCCCACGTAACGAGAGAGTTTATCGACTACTATGACCACAATCGGATTCTCCTTATGATATTCCCCCCTCACAGTACCCACACGCTGCAGCTCCTTGATGTAGTACTCTTTAAGCCTCTCTCATCAGCCTACTCAAAAGCCCTCACTACCTATCTCCACGAGGCCCAGGGGCTACTCTCAGTAAAGAAAGGAGACTTCTTCCCTCTCTTCTAGGAAGCCTGGACCATCTCCTTCAAGAAGAAAACAATTCTAAAGTCCTTTAAGGCCACTAGTATATGGCCCCGTAACGCTGAGGTTATCCTTCAGAAATACAGGCCATCAACTCCAGTGGAGCAGGATTCGAGAGAGAGCAGTACCTCTGTACTCAGCGGCAAGGATTGGCTCAAAATCGAGACCCTCGTGCGTAATACTGTGAGGGAGGAGGGCAGTAGGGAGGTGCAGAAGCTGAAGCGTTCTCTCCACCACATCTCTGTTCAAAATGACATCCTCCACGCTGAGGTACAAGGCCTGACAAAGGCCCTACAAGTCAAGAAGAAGCAGCAGAAGAAGAGCAAGCCTCTAGACCTGCAACAACGCAGGGAGTACCACGGTGGTGCAGTTTTCTGGTCCCCGAGGAAGCTGAGGGAGGCTAGAGTACGCGAGAGCGTTGTAGATAAGGAGAAAGAGAAAGTAGAACTCGAAAAAGCGCGTAAGAAGGCAGAAATAACCTCAGCTAAGCTACGTAACCTACAGGAGAAGAAAGAGAGAGAAAGGTTGAGGGTTAAGAAAAGGGAGGAAAAGGAGAGGGTCGCGGCGGAGAAACAGGCTAAGCAACAACGGATAATTCAGGAGAAAGAAAACTCCGAAAAGGCTATACAAACTTCCCAAAAGGGAAAGAGGAAGGCCTTAAAGCCTGCCGCAGCGCCAAAACAGAAAAAAAAGCAACGTGTGGTGGTTGCTGAGGGTAGGGGGGATAGGGGTGATAAAATGGGGCGTGATCCAGCACCCACAACAACAACGCGCCGTGGCCGCAACATCAAACTTCCAGCGAAATTCCAGTAGTACATCTTTTTCGCAGCAATTTATATAGTAATTGAATGAATTATTAGAATATTCTAGCTATTGTGGATGACTCAGTAACGAGGTGTTGTAAACTGCGTGATTTGGTTGGGGTGCGCCATTTGCCGAACCGCGCCAAGTGCTGAACCAACATGTTATTAATTTCCCACCTTATTCTCCTGACCTTAACCCTATCGAGCACCTCTGGTGGCAGCTTAAACGTAAGATAAGGAATCGCTATCCCCATATAACTAAATTTAGAACTAGTAAGGATAAATAGGAGAGGTTTTATACTACCTTAAAGGACTGCTAGCAGAGGATCCTAACGCGCCTTATACGTCATCTTATATTAAGTATACTAGACAGAATCGCTGCCTGCATGCACGCAAATGGTTACTAAATAAAGTATTAAGCATTAATTTACTAGTTACTACTAAGAATCATTAAATTTGGCCTACTTTTCGATACTCTATGGGTTGTTTTGGTGGGGGAGTCGCTTCGCGAAACTGACGCCGATCACCTTGGCGCACCAGACTACTGCGGAGTGACTGTACAAAGAGGCGCGGGGTAGCTTATATTAGTAGTTACGTAATAAAGTCCCGTATAAAGGGAAGTCCTATAGGACTACTAGAGTCCCTAGGACTACGGAGTCTTGGCGGGACTACGAGGAAGAAATAAACTAGTATATAGTGTAATAATTCTCCTATTATTATTCCTCTTTTTATAGTTAACTTATATATCTTCTGTGCGAGTACGTTCTCCTATATAGACTAATAGTTATTTTACTTTATTATAAGATTAAATTATCTAGCCCCGCGCTAAGTGTCGCTGTCCGATTACATGGCCCTTTGCACACGCAAAGGTAGCTGGCGCAACCCTACACAAAGAGACCTTGCCAGCAGTCTGGTTCATCCGCACAATTCCGGGCGGGACAAAGAGCAACTCTCCTTAATCAACGGAAATAGATTAGCGTATTAGTGTAAGACGTAAGGATATAAGAGCCTTACATTCTTACAGAAAGAGAAAAGAAAACAACACTTTATACTATAATTTATCTTAATTAATCACCATCTTTTCATCTCATTAGATTACCCCTCCAATCTGACAGTCGCATTAACTTATATTACTAAATAATCTGTAAAGTACCACGATACCTTACTGCCCTAACCTAGATTAGAATAAGGTGTGAGAGCCTCATAACAGCGTAGAACCTTAGTATATATATAATATAGACAAGAAAGGCTTCCTCCTTAGTATTACTAGCTAATTAAAAAGGATCTTTAATAAGCCTCTATATAAGAGTTACTAAGTTAGGCAGGCTATATAAAATAATAATTAAAAATAGATCTTGCTTATTACATGTATATGCGCTAATAGATCTATTATTAATTTATTATTAATTTATTAATTTAACGCTAAGAGCTTATAATTAAGCTACGTAAAAGAAATTAATTTTTAATATTATATAGTTTTTATTACCTTATTTCCCTTTAGTTAGTTAAACAACAAGATAGGCCTTTAATAGCTTTAATAAGTACTTAATTACTATATAAAAAAGAAAGCTAAAAAGAATTAATAAGCGTACTAACTTTTAATCCTTAATAGTTATAGATCTTACGTTATTATAAATTTTACTAATTATTATAACTAAAATAGGATCCTCCTAGCTATATTTCCCTCTTATTTAACATATACGTTATAGCCTCTTAACATATATATTTTTAAATCTTTTTTAATTACTTACTTTAACGAGTTTAACGCTTATCTCTATAAGAGCTGAAGACTATTAATAGTTACTAAAAAGACTTTTTTATACTTTTTTAGAAATTATAGACTACGTTAGTTACGCTATAATTAATTATTAAAGCTTTTAAGTATATAAGTATCTTACTACTAGATCTTATATCTATTTTTAAGTAATTTGTAAGCAGCCCAGAGATATGTCACATGACGACACTAGTCTCATGAGTCAGCTCTATCTCTATATACGAGCCTCTGATTACTCCATGTACACAGAACATAACACAGAACAACACACAGAGCAACTCAGACAATTACACACATAATATACTACCTTCACACATACCACCCACCTGCTTACATAATTTATTAGGAAGCCCTCTCTAAAAGTAAAATTATAAAAAAACTCTATATTAGTACTTAGCGTATTAAATTAGCGTAAAATAGAGTAACTATTACGCTCTACTATTAAGAATATTATAATTAAAAAGTTACGCAAGCTTAGCTAAATAATATACTTAATTTTTATATAAAAGTAACGCTTAAAGTATAAGATAAAGGGCCTTTAAGAAGCTTTTATAAACTAGAAATAATATTAAATAAAAGTTAAGACTTTACCCTTTAAGTAACCTAAGAAGTAATATAAAGGAGCTATTTTTTAATTACCTACTTAAATATAAAAAGCGCGCGATATTCTTAACTAAAAAAAAGTATAAAATAAAAAGCTTAATAATAAAAGATCTGTATAGCTAGTAAATAGCTTAAAGCTTATCTACTATAAGAGAAGCTATTGGCTTCAAACCTGCGCAACACTACTACGGCTTTCACCGCCATGCAGTTTGCCTGCAGTTTATTGCGCAGTTTACCTGTGGTTTATTACGCTAGTCCTAATTAGGCTAGTAGGGGACAAACCACGCTCGATAAATACTTCTCACAATAGCCCACTACAATAGATCTATAATTAAGAATTAAATCAACACTATATCGTTGCAACGAAGTCTTGATCCAATAGCCTATTGCCGTATCAACACTAATTAGTGGTTGCTACACCACAGATTGGCAAGATATACTATGTACAGGGAATCTCAGCGCACGTTTCAGGCTAAGTATTCTGGCGATAGAAGCGGTTAGCGCATGCCTCCTCCCCTACCAAGGCCCAGGATACAGCATCGCTAGTGAGAAGTACAGGTACGACAAGCTCACTACTATCCTGTATCAGGATCAGCGGTGCCTCGTATTTGAAGGATCTCTCCGCCTGGATTGTCCCTACCAAGGCTTAGTTTAGAAGGAGATTTGCGTCAACCACGCTAACTCTTATTAAATTACACTAATTACAGGCCCACATCTAAAACGCTATTATAAAGTACACCTAAATAAAGGATTGCTCGTAGTACCTAGATAAGATAATCTATAAGAACTAGTACGCTAACTAAGATTTTAACATCGCTAACGCTACCGTTAATACAGACAAACTTAACACTATAGTTATTAACTAGATAATATAGGTGGAAGAAGATAACATATTTAACCTGTTTTTACTATTTAAGTTTAAGAAGTATTTCGAGAATTTCACCCGCGATCTCTTTAACAGCATTAACAAGCGTATCTAAAAAGCACTTAAAGAGCTCCTCCGCTAGCAAGATATCTACATTAAGTAAGATAATAGTAATAATCTCCCTAACTAATTCGTAGAACTCCTTACATTAACCGCTGTCCTAAAATGGCCTGCCAAGCATCTTAAGCTTATAAGGCTCTGCGAAGGCTTTAAGTGCCACTAGATTGTAGATAATAAAGAATAATAGTGGCAGCAGCGAGCTCCGCTAGGTGGAGAATCATTATTATTATTACAACCTAGATTTACGCCTGTGCAGAATAACTCTTATTTGCTTACTAACCTCGCCAAGTTATACACGCTAGAGTAAAAGTATTCAGGTGATAAATACGACATCCTTAAGATAAAAATTAAGGTGTTTAACGACCTCTGCACTAAGGTTAGGATTAATAAAGATAAGTAGTATAAAATAGCACTCTTTATTATGCTTACTAGCTAAGCGCTTTAGTATTACTACGATTACATTACTCCCTAGGCGCTTACGCTTACTTATAATACAATGCTTAATAAGCTACGCACGTACTTCAACACCACACAAGCTTATTAGATGTACCTCTAGGAGTGGCATAGCACTACGCTTAAGAGCGTTATAACTGCTAACCCTAAGAAAGACCCTATAGAGTGTCTTAAAATAGTTATTAGTAAGATAAACATGCTCTATTAGGCACTATTACAGGACTAGGGTAAGAGCTATAATTAGCATTTGCTTGCGTAATAGCTCCTTAGCGCATGTCGTGGCATTAAAGCAACTACTATAGCTTGCTTAAAACTAGTAACTATATTTAAAGGTGTTGCTATAGATCTCTGCAACGCAGTTAGCATATAGTTAAGCTATTATCTTAATAGCTAGTTTCTATCACGAGATGCAGATGAGTAGTATTACACTAATTGCTGCTATATCTGTAATAATTAACAAGCTACAGGATTATTAGATAATAACTACTATAGCTGCTACTATTAAGGTTAAGGCGGATCGCGCGGCAATTAATTTAACAATAATAACTATTAGTTAAACTACTTAGGCAATTACCGTAATAAGACATGCTTTATCTATAAGTAGCCTAAGTACTAGTTAACTTAACACGTAAAGAAGGAGCGCATGGAGCATCGCTAACGCTATAACTAATACGCTTAAGATAATCCTAATGCCCTAAGCTATAAAGTGTTTCTCGCCGGTTATAAAGGCATAGAGCTTAAAGACAGCGACGGCAGCGACAATAATGCTAGTAATAATAATATTAAAGTATATTTTACTAACTAAGTCTACTTAACTATATCCTGCGACAAGATTAACGGCGACGCTATTATCTCTAGCCTTAATAACGCTGCCGCACTTTATGCAATTATAGGCGATAATCTTTATATCTCTAGCAAAGTAAATAAAGATGCTTAACTCTTCTTATTTAATTCACGCTACGGCGCAGATATCTTTTAAGGTATTATGCCTAACACTAGTGTAGCTGGTGTCTTAACTGCTAGCAAGATATAAGTAAAGGCGCTATAGCTTATCTAACTATCTATAGTTATTAATAAGTCCACCGCAGGACGTTATTAAATCTAATTTAGAAATAATCTAGAGTGTTTCTCCCTTAGCGACGTCAATGTTAGCACGCTATTTAGTATAATTACCTTTATAGTAATACTAACTAACACACTATTTCTACTCTACTTAAATAATATGGATTATTATAGTATCTTCTTTAACAACATCGACAATATGCTCGTTTAAGGTGGCAAAGAATTCCTAATTATCCGTAAATAGGGACATCTATGGCTCCTGCTTAATAAACAAGAGACCGTTATTCACTACTTAACTAAGACTAAGCTGCGCCAGCTTTACCGACGCTTTGGCTATTCTGCTGCTAGACAACTGCACAAGATCCTTAGCAAAGCAGGCTATAAAGACATTAATAAGAACATTATTAATCGCATTAATAAGTACTGTCACTAGTGTTAAATCTATAGTAAAGCACCTGGCCGTTTCCGCTTTACTATTCGCGATAACATGGACTTCAACTTATGCGTTATTATTAATATAATATACATTAATTAGAAACTAGTGCTCTACGCAGTTAATAAAGCCATAGCTTTTTAAGCTACTTAATTTATGCTAAATATCCAGGCAAACACTACTTAGGATCTCCTTCGCGCCATGTGGATTAACATGTACGTTAGTCCTCCTAACGTTATTAAGATAGATACTGGCAAGAACTTTATTACTAATAAGTTTATTAACAACGCTACGTTACTTATAATTAAGGTTAAGGAAGTCCTAGTAGAGGCATATTATTTAATTAGTAAGGTTAAGCGCTATTATGCTCCTATCCGCCGTGCTTATAGGGTAATCTCTACAGACGTTGGACGCACAACCGCTCCCGAACATATCTTATAGATGGCTGTTAAGGCTGTTAATAACACCGCAGGTCCTAACGGACTTATCCTAACTCTTCTCGTCTTTAGAGCATATCCTCGCCTGTTAAAGAAATCACTACTATCGCTATCTATTACCGCCCGCGGCGCTGCAGTGCGTAAAGCAATAGCTAAAATACGTAAGATTAAAGCAAAGCGCTAAGTTAATAAGGCTCTTGTAACTCGTAATAGTCCTAACGTAACTAATATTTTACTATTGCCTATCCTAAGCAGCGTTAAGGTCTAGCGGGAAAACTATAAATAGTCTAGCCCGCATCAGATAATCGCCCTCCACGTTAACAAGTAATCTACAGTTATTAAAATTAATAATAAATAAGTTACCTTCCGCATCACTGTAGTGCGCCCGTATTATGCAAACGATATAACTATTATTACCCCTCCCGCAGAGGACAAGGACAACGGTGGCTCTAATAATGATTTTACTCCTATTATAGAGGAGCCCGCGCCCAAGCGTAAGCGCGGTAGACTAAAAGGCTTAAGGAACAAGCTAAAACCTAATAAAGTTATAACTACTATAGTTAACCTTAATTAACGTGAGCGTGATAATCTTGTCCTAGCTAAGAAGCTACGAGTAGTTAGCAAGATTATAATACTAGGGCAACTATTTAAAGTATTTATAAAGGTAGAGATTAACGCCCTTATAATATAAGGTGTCTTTTGCTTTAAGAAGTATAGTCCTTACTATTACAATAAGATCCGCATCTTTAAGTCACGCATTATTAATAAAGTTAAGGGTAAGACTATTAATCGCCCGTATAAAAAGTCCCGTCTTGTTATCTAAGGATACGCTAATAATAACAAGAAGCTTGTCCTAACATAGTCTCCCACCATCCAGCGTGTAAGCCAGCGTGTGATTATCGCTCTAGCACCATCACTATTAAAGCTAGGCATGTACCTCTGGCTCCGTGACATCACTCAGGCCTATACGCAATCGGATGATCCACTCTAGCGTACTATTATGGCTAACATACTAGCCTAGCTTAAGGAAAGTTATCTAACAAACATAGTTATAGTTATTATTAAGCTACTATACGGTATTGCTGAAGCAGGTGCCTATTAGTAGTTAACGTATAATAAACACCACACTAAGACTCTCTATATAGTAACATCCACTTATAATCCATGCCTACTTATTAGTAAGGCTAGTAATAAGTGCTTTGGCATTATTAGCATGTAAACTAATAACACGCTTAGTCTGTCTAACAAAGCTTTTATAGACCTTAAGGACTAAGAGCTGCGTTTTAAGGCTAAGCCTAAGTAGTTTCTCTCACTAAACGCGTAAATCGACTTTAACAGCTATATTATTAAGCTTAATAATAATAATCGCGCCATTACTCTGCGCTAGAAGAAGCAAGGCGAGAAGCTAGAAATTGTGACGGTTAAGAATATTCTACTCCAACGGGAGCAGAAGGTTAGCCTTTTGCTCCGCGACAGTTATGAGCCCGGAATCGCTGAAGCCTGCGCAAGCACTCAAGTGACGGATTCCCACTCGGGTGGGGTACCACAAGCGAGCACGTGCACACCACACAAATAGCCAAGAGCACACTGCACCAAAGAGCACTGCGCCAGAGAGCACTAGGCTAGCAATGCAAATGCTAGCGCTAGATGGCTATAGTGCCAGATGGCTAAAGAGTCAGTTGCAAGAAGGGCCACAGACGTAGAGGGCGAGCGGGAGAGACTGGAGCAGAATATACAGGGCATGTTGCGCTGCGGCCAATATGTATGAGAAACCTTGAAAAGCTTCCATCTCTTCGCTACGCTACGATCTGGGGGTGTGTGTGACGGTTAAGAATATTCTACTCCAACGGGAGCAGAAGGTTAGCCTTTTGCTCCGCGACAGAAATAGCTAATAATAAGTAATTATACATTTAACAGCGCGCTCGAGGTGCTTATATTACGATAATCTATTAACCTAAGGCGAGCTTCGACCTCGCCGCCGTAGCCTAAGCAAGTAAGCCTATAAAAGAAGAAATTACTAGATTAAATAAGCGTATTATCTAGCAAAAGAAGAATATTACTCGCGGCCTTAACTTTATCCTACTAGACTTAAGCAACTTAAAGCTATACGCCTTTATTAACGTATTATTTACTAATAATAAGGACATGTTATTATAAATAGGCTTCGTGATCACGCTTAGTAATAAGACTAAAGATAGCAATTGTAACTTTAAGTTTATTAGTAATATTATCTACTAATTATCTATTAAGTGCAAGCGCGTCACTCGTAGCGTTCTTGCATCTAAGATCTACGCAATAGCCTATAGAGTTAATATTATAATTGTAATTGGCGGTATAATTAACATAATTATATAGTGACTTAACCTCCCTAATATCTCTATCGTCGTGTGCACTAACTCACGCTCCTTATATAATTACCTTATTAAGCTTGGCACCACTAAGGAGAAGCGTCTTATAATTAATATTATAGCTCTACGTAAGGCCTATAAGCGCAATAATCTTATGGACATCCGCTAGATTAATAGACGTGATAATCTAGCAGACTTAATAACTAAGGCTAGCTCTAACTTAGCTATAGAGTATCTTATTAACTATAACTAGCTTGAGCTTCGCGTGCAAGGTTGGGTCAATTGTGCTAAAGTTAATACCCTAGAGTATAATCACGATAGTAAAAAGTAGTAAGTCTATAAAAGAAGTAGCGAAATAGGCACTAAGAGGACGCGCACTGGCGCTAGTCTGGTTAGAAAATAAGTAACTATTATAGATTGTGTTTTATTGCAGATTTGAGCGTTCTGGGCTAAACTGGCCACATGTAGCATAAAAGAAAAGATAGCCAGTGTTGGCTTTAAACCTGCGTAACACTGCTACAGCTTTTACCGCTATGCAGTTTACTTGCGGTTTATTACGTAGTTTGCCTATAGTTTATTGCGCTAGTCCTGATTAGGCTAGCAGGGGACAAACCACGCTTAATAAATACTTCTCACAACAGCCTACCACAATAGATCTGTAATTAAGAATTAAATCAACACCACATCGTTGCAACGAAGTCTTGATCCAACAACCTATTGCCGTATCAACAGAAGCGTATTATATAAGTAGTAGCTAAAACTACACGCGCTAAGAAGAGAGCTAATCTAGCTACTAAGTAACGTTTCTATTAATAGACTTATAAGGCTTAATAGTAACTTTAAAAATAGCTTAAATTAGCCTTAAAAATAGCTTAAATTTACCTAAAGGGGAAGCTAGAAAGCCTTAAAATTAATTAGTAAAATTATAAAGAGGAAAAGATCTACGCTAGCACCTATAAGTATTAATATAGTAGTATTTACGCTATTAATACTATTATCGCGTAGTAGCTATCTAGTTAGAATACTAAGTAGATATCTATAATTTAATTATATAGAGATTATTTACAGCCTTATATAACCTTAACTCTAAAAAATCTCGCGATAATAGCTTTTGTGTAGAGCTCTATAGCCTCAAGTTGCTGGCGGCGCGATCATGTTGGGGCGCGCATTGACTGTCTCTGCGCACTGACTGTCTCG
Organism: Bimuria novae-zelandiae CBS 107.79; assembly: GCA_010015655.1. Lineage (NCBI taxonomy): Eukaryota > Fungi > Ascomycota > Dothideomycetes > Pleosporales > Didymosphaeriaceae > Bimuria > Bimuria novae-zelandiae. The sequence goes on from ML976657.1 coordinate 1,722,586, forward strand.
GCACGGTAGCGGGGCAAGCAACAATTGAAATGTACGAGGGGTCACTCAGCAACCATGGCGGATGCGCACCTGACGCAATTGAACAATTTGTACTATAGATACGACTACTCAGAATCAGCGTTCAGCCAACAGTGGACGAAGGAGCAGTCCCGTCTGACATAAGTGGTGGCAAGCACTGGATATCTTTCCATCCATACATGCAGTTACTAAAAGGAGGCACACTTTACGAATAAGCGGCTATTAGTTAGAACAGGCGGGACCAGGACTATGGCGGTTGACCGACGCTTTAGGGATCGAGTTGCCCTTAGATGCACGATGCGATGGCCGCTTGGAAAAAGTATACTTTCGCAATGAACCCTAGGATTCCTAGTTGTTGGATCTACATAACGCGACAACACATCGCCATGCATCCTGTATACAAAGTCATGCATATCTCTTCCAATAGACCTCCCCTCTCCTCCGCCCGGTTCCCGCAGCGCAAAGGACCATAACGAAACAAGGAAGAACGAGCTCGAAGCCCCTAGTAGGAGCCGAAAGTAATAAGGCGCACATTTTGAAACAACCGCGTACGTTCTCTCGCGGATGCGTTCGCCCACTACCTTAAAGTACCTTTTCCAAACAAGTGTAGCTCCGTCGGCATGTCCGCCAACTTCTTAGAAACCACAGAAGTGATAGCCTCAGCGCTGGGTTCAACATTCCAGAATCATACGTTCAGTTTGTCCGTGCTGGGATCGAAATAGATGACGTCCAAGTATTTACCGTCGTGGAAATTAGGTTGGAAACGCACAGGTCAAGCGTCCGCCAGAGAGACGGTCGAGTTCGTTGCGGAAGAAGGAGTTGACGGCGTAGAGAGCGAGCGAAGGCGAGGCTTGAGGTAGAGGTGGGCCTGTACATAGTATTTAGACTACTGGATCGAGGCCGGTGACGAGTTTGGCTACATCTTTGCCGATGATGTCTTTGCTAATGAGAAAGCTGAGTACGCGCGTGTACTCGGCGAGGTCGACTTTGTAGGCTTCTGCAATGATCATGTACTGGAGTTCGTGCGGTAGTCGACCGAAGAAATGAAACTCATTAAACGGCACTGGAGCATTTTGGACATAATAGTCCCGCTCGGGGCTATTGCCATAGGGCTTCCGTGGGCCGACATGGTGGTTTCGTCAAAGGAAGCGGTCATGGTGTTGAGAGGCTGTTGCGCTCGAGGGTACTGATTCGCTGTTGATGCAGGACTGAAGACTTGCCTACTGTTACGGTATAATTCCATCAGCTTCGATTCTATCAGGTTCCATGCCTAGACTCTTGGCAGGATCCAACGTCTATATATATGTAGGATATCTCTACGATAGAGAAATCAACGCAGCCGTCTTCCCTTCCTCACAGTTATGAGCCCGGAAGCCTTCGACAATCGCTACGTTCACAGCTTATTGTACTAGGGTCTATCTTTGCAGACCTAGTCAGTTGTTACGTCGTTAAAGTAGACCTTGTTATCACTAGACAATTAGTTAGGAGACGTAAATTGTCTAGGATTAGCGCTAGTTAGGACCTCGTCGTTAGAGAATTAACGTTGTATAGAATACAGACGTCGCATCTCGCAAGGATGGCGACTAAATTAGATCTACTTATTACGAGAAAGACCGTTATACTCGATAAACCTAAGGATTAGCCAAAATAGATATTCCTAAGAAAGGACTACGTAGTCAGGAACCATATCTGGGAATACGTTGATCCATCACTGAGCCATGATGAAGTCTCTAGGTTAGAGACAGAAAAGCCTAGAAGGCTTGAGCTGAAAGAATTTCATAGGCCAAGAATTGCAAGAGGTGGTGACGCAAGTAGCGCAGCAGGGAGCGCACGGGGCACAGGGGGTGGCGCAGCAGCAAGTGGCGCAGCAGCAGGTGGCGCAGCAGGCAATCAAGATACCGAAGAAGTTACTATCCTGGACCTCACTGATCAGGAACTAAGAAGATACAAGCTTTGGCAAAAAGACTATCAAGATGCACTAGCAGAATGGCGGCAGAAAGAGAAGGCTCTTGGAAACTTTACAGAGCAGATCAACAGAACGATCGCATTATAGCATATTTATCTAATCGCCAACTGCTTAAGCACACATGATCGACTAAGAACTCTAATAAAGCACCTCTGCCCTAGCTAAGGTGAGCGTAATACTTAACTCCGAGCACGCTATTAGGCGTTAAAGAATTAACCACGAAAGGCAAACCTCGACAACTAGTTTTAAGACTAGATAGAGACAACGCGCCTTATAATCTAAGCGGACATGCTAGAGGTCTACTATAGTATTAGGCAAAAGTAAGGTGAGTGGCCCGCGCACAGCAGGGATGCCTAACTCGATACAAAACGGACGCCACTAAACAGAAATACCATTAGCTCTATGTAATTTATATGATAATGCTTGTACCTCTGTCGTGTGCTGTCCACCACAACATCACCATAATGTCTCCCCCATTAATACCAACTCGTTAATACCTCACTCGCGACTAACGCCTCTAGATACGCACCTTACGTCTGGCTAGGCACACTTACCCGTTTATTACTAACCTTCTTAAGGTTTTAGAGAGATAAGTTACCTGCGTAATTACTAGCGCACGCGTTACGCTAAAAAAGCGTACTAGTTATCTACCCTCCCTTATAAATAAATAAGTAGACTAGCTTAAAGAATTTATTAAATCCTCTTAAGAGGGGAGGCAGATAAGTTTCCTACGCCTTATAAAGGGTCCCTTTACTTACTAGGGCGTTAGTAAATACGTAATTTAGAATACTTTATAAAGTAGGGGGTATACTTACCGCGTTGCTCTTACTAAGCCTCCTCTTACTAAGAAGAATCGTTAGCTACGCCTTACGTGGGTAAAAGCTTATACTAACTAGTCTCCCTAGTAGTGGTATATAATCCTCTAGAGCGATAAAACTTAGGTGACTAGTAACTAGCATCGTAAGAAGTAGGTTACTAGGCGCCCTAGAGAGGAATTAGATCCCTTCTATGTCGTTAAAAAACTACGTAAGAAGCGTGGCTGGATGTTCTAGGGTTACTTCTTAGGTACGACGAAGGGGCCGTCAGTGTTCTAAAAGAAGGAATAGAAGAGTATTAATAAGGAGAGCTATTATAAGAGAGTTGTACCTCTTATTTACGGATAGCTACGCCTTAATCTATATCTTTAATTTATGCAAGATAGCGCTTTTAGGCACGCTACTACTTACATAATTAAAGAGCTTTAATTAAGAGGAATTTACCCTATCTTTTGGCCAGCGTTCTCGCCAGATCTTAACCTAATTAAGGTAGTGTAGAATAAGATAAAGGACTATATTAAGTAGTATTATTTTAATCTACCTAGGGGTAAGCAGCGTATATATAGCTAGCTACGTAATATTATACAGGAAGCGTGGGACTTGATTAGAAGTAAAGTATTTAAGGAGCTCGTCGAGAGCATACTAGCTAAATGCCAGGCTATAATTAATGCGAAAGGTGGTCACACTAGGTACTAAAATTTATACATAAAAGAGGACAAGCGTGCGAAATTTACATAGCTCGGCATCTTGGCGACACCCCTGTTGTGCGCGGGCCACTCACCTCACTTTTGCCTAATACCACAGTATAGCAATCGAGCGCAAGAAGACTTTATCCTATCAATTAGAGGCCTAGATAATAGCTAGTCATCCAGTTAGCTATCAGCGCTTGTCATGGCAGAACGGACTAGCAAAGACTTTATTAGTATCTCTAACCTAGTAGCCGATTTTACTTCGTACTATCGACGGACTTGACTAATTGCATTAGGATTAGGCACATTCGCTACTCTAGGTATTGCTTAGCTAGCTTAGTAGCCAGCTAATTAGTTAGTTAATCAGTTAAAGCATTAGAAGCATAAACGCTAGAAGAAGACACTAACCTACCTATACGGCGAGAAGCATAGATTTGATAGCTACTACTACGTTAATATAGCTTTACGACCTGCTAATTAGCAGCTAAATAGAGACGTTAAAAAGAAGTTCCAGAAGCTTAGAGCTAATTAGTTACTTATAGTAAAGGTCCTTTAGAATACAAAGAATAGGCTAGCTAGAAGCAATTCTAGAACGCTTATTAGATTAGGAGGAGTTACTAATTTTAATAATAGCTAGCAGCTAGCTATATTACCTTAGTATAGTGTACTTTAGGTCGCTACTATTAACAGGCTAATGCCTCAGCCTCCACTATTAAATAGATGGATTCTTGATCCTGGTTCGAACACGCATGTTACGAATACAAAGGCCTATAGCTAGAAGAAAATCTCTAATGCTAAGCCAGGAGAAAGCGCGTACGCTAGTGGCCAACTAATACCTATCTAAGAATAGGGAGAGGTCCTACTTAAGATTAATACGCTTTCTAAAGTTAAGATAATTTAACTAACGTACGTTGCATATATACTTAAGTTCTTTACGAGTATTATTAGCCTATCTCGATGCAGGAGCCTAGGAATTAAATTCGACTCTAGCTAAAACTGCCTATATTAATAAAAGCCGTCGAATGTAATCTGTCAGCTTAAATATAATAGTAGTTACTAGCTAATAGACTTAGATTATAACAATTAACCGCCGCTAGAACTCTACGCAACTTAGTATTAACCTAGACTATCTTATACTAGTAGAAAGCTACTAAGCGTAAGCGCGGCAAAAGCTTACAGAGTATTTAGCTATGCAAATTAAAAGGCAATTACTTATCTACTAGAAAGCGTTAATAGAATATAGCTTAGTAAGCAGCACGCGCCAATATAGACAGACTATAAGGTCTGTACAAAGACGAAGCTACACAAGTTTATTAGCAGGAGAGCTCCACGTGAGCTAGTAGAGCGTCTATTCTATTAATTAGGAATAGACCTTATACAGTTAAGGGAGCGCACCAAGCGTTGCTATAATAGAGATCTATAGCTCTTCCACGCTGTTAATTAGTATAGCAAGTGGCACGAAGCTTATTACCTACCTAATAAAAGCTCTATAACGCTTTAACAAGTAGCGTAGAGACTACTAGCTAAACTATAGCGCTAATTTCGCGCGCATATAGCTATTGTACAACTTAATAGCAAATAAGGCTATTCTAAGCTACTTAATATCTTTAAGAATCTAGGGATAGTCGTCGAACCGCGTGCAGAATATATAGAAGAGTAGAATAGAATAACAAAGAAAGCTAGCCACTTAATTATTATTCGTATAAGAGCTATTAGGCTTAAAGCAGACTTACTAAAGGAGCTATTAAATAAATACGTTATAGTAGCTATCTATCTACTTAATTGTATACCTACTAAATTGCTTAACTAGCAAACGCCCTATTAGATTATTAGAGGTGTAAAGCTATTAATAGCTTATTTTAGCATTATAGGAGCACGAGCGTACGTCCTTAATTAGCAGTTAAAGCGCGGAGAGAAGCTAGAATCTCGTGCTTTAATAGGACACCTAGTTGGATACGATTCGACGAATATCTATCGCATTTGGATGCCAACACTAGGCAGAGTCATCAGGACTAGAGATGTGGTCCTTATGCCATCAAAGCTATACACTCCTAACAAGGTGTATGCTAAGAAGAAGACGCTACGTATAGTAGTAATAGTACTAGATATTAAGGAGTTAGATAAGCTAGAGGACCTAGAGATTAATTAGCTATCTATTATAACTTAGGGCAATTCGCGAACAAATATATTAACTTTAGAAGATAAGGATAGCGCTAAGGCGCAGCTTCTAGGTAAGCTAATACGCTAGTAGTAGACGATAAAGGTAGTAAAAGCTAAGTTATTTAAGTAGCGCGGACTTTTAACACTAGAAGATACGCTAAAGCCTAGTGCTATATTAAATAATAATTAGATATTAGCTAGAAATTAGTAGTCTATTTAAATAGTAGATAACGAAGTTAAGCTCCCTCGCGGCTAGTAACTACTAGTAGAAGGAGATAAAGTACTAGATTGACGTTTAAATAACGCGCGTAGACAAGACAAGATTAGTAGCATTATTAACGCTAATAATATTATATCTGGCAGCAGACGCAGAGACAGAAATAGTAAGACACCTAGAGACTACTTCGCTACGTTCGCTGCGGCTGTCAACCCATCCGCGCCAGAAAAGCTATTCAGTGAGCTTCCTAGAACTAGGCTACATCGCGATCAGCTGCCGCCTCCACCGAAGCGATGGAAGGATCTAGAGAAGCACCCATTCGGCGCAGAGTTTCGTAAAGCTGCAAACGTAGAGCTCGACAGTTGCAAAAGCAAGGGGTGTTTTAGCAGAACTACAGCTACTTAGGCGACTATACAAGAGGAAGTGCTACTACTTATATAAGTATTTACTTACAAGTTTAATTAGGATAGCTTCCTTTACAAGTTTAAGGCGCGACTAGTAGTCAGAGGAGACCTATAGGAAGACTAGGGAGACACCTATGCAGCGACACTGGCAGCACGCGTATTCCGCTTTCTGATTACTCTATCGGCTGCTTTTGGGCTGCTTGCCTATCAGTACGATGTTCTGAATGCCTTCCTAAACGCTTACCTTAATCGTCTAATCTATGTACGCACGCCTGACGGATTCAAGAATTAACTTAGTAAGCTATTAGAGCTTAAGCGCGCACTCTACGGACTGCGTAATACTCTACTTCTCTAGTATAAGTATCTAAAGAGTACTCTAGTTAAGCTAGGACTAAAGCTAGTTAAGGAAGTACCCTGCTTATTTACTAGCAAGAGCCTAATTGTCTTTTTCTATGTTGACAATATCGTAGTCCTTGTATACCCAGACAATCTAGCATACCATAGTCAGTTCGAACGAAGCCTGCGAGCTAGGTACGAGCTACGCTGCTTAGGAGAACTAAGGTGGTTCCTAGGTATACGAATTGTGAGGGATTAGTTAAAAGGGAAAATCTGGCTAATTTAAGATTCCTTTATTAATAAGATTGCAATAAAGTTTGACCTTGTACACACGCACAAGGTCTATCCAGCAGTGCCGCTAGTAGAGAATTATCTAGCTTTAAGCACTAAGGAACCGAGTTCTTAACGTACCTATACTTATTAGTAATTAGTAGGCTCACTAGCCTATATCTCGACGTTTACACGGCCTGATGTCGCCCGAGCACACTCAGTACTGGCACGCTATCTGCAGAATCCAGGGCAGAAACATTTGAACGCTGCTAAGCACGTATGGCGATATCTAGTTGGCACAAGGCATCTAGCCATCGGGGCATCACGGCTAGGTACAGAGAACACGACATATCTCTGTGAGACGCCCGAGGACGATCCTAGAGCTGGAACAGAGCCACTGTTCTACGGAGCATCTGACGCAGCATATACTGACGATCCTGATACGCGTCGAAGCTCACAAGGCTACTTATTCAAGCTATATAGACTGCTAATTAACTAGAAATCGACCTTACAGCGCTTAGTCACGAAATTAACTACTAAGGCTAAATTGCTCGCTCTATCGACTGCTAGGAGTAAGATAGAATAGTAGAATAAAATATTTAATTACGTACGCTTTTAGCCAGAGATCTTGCCTACCTTGTACTGCGATAATTAGTAGACTATAGGGATTATTAACAAGACTAAGGATAGGCTTTATACGAAGCTAAGACATGTTAACACCTATTAGATGTGGCTACGACAGGAAGTAGATGCTGGGAAGCTGCAGATTAATTAGAAGCCTACAAATTAAATGCCTGCTAACGGTCTCATAAAGATACTGGTTCGGCAGAAACATAGTAACTTTATTAAATAGTTAGGCCTCACAGATATCACAGAGCAGCTAAAGGGACCATCTACTAGCAACGACAACGTACTAAAACCTAGTGACTTTTTTACCTAGTATTAATAAGAAGATTAGGGGGTGCGACTATTTAGGAGATTTAGATTAATATCTTAAGAAGTCAGCTTTGTTGTTCACTGCAGCTAGGGGGGTGTGTTACGGTATAATTCCATCAGCTTCGATTCTATCAGGTTCCATGCCTAGACTCTTGGCAGGATCCAACGTCTATATATATGTAGGATATCTCTACGATAGAGAAATCAACGCAGCCGTCTTCCCTTCCTCACACCTACGGGCGTAGGTATTATGCACCGTCTTTTATGCCAAGATGAGGGCGTTCCTGAGATAAGTGAAAAGCACTAATCACATTATAAGTTCTATTAGTGGTGATTCGTGTGACCCTGAAAGAGTAAAACTGATCCGTGCTAGCAGCTGTTGCTTAGTAGATATGAAATAAACCCTTCGGTAGCTAATATATGCTAGCTGCAGTACTCGAGTATATATGTCCTGAATTCCGACAACGACTCTTCAGAAAATCACGTGTCGGCTACCGGGGCGAGGCTTCTTAGTCTACTATTTAATGTGGACGTGAAGCACTCAGAGCAGTAAGTCTCGTTATATTAAGCAGGTATATGAATAAACGACGGCCTCCTAAGTTTGTAGTGACAGACGCAAATCAATTGTCTGTAGACAAAGGTAGCCCCATGTACGAGAGCAACTGAATGATAAGACGCGGTAGCAAGCACGCAGAATTAGGCCAATAATCATCAAACAAATACACCCTTACGTTTCTCCTCCACAGCCCCGGTTTCAATACGAAGTAGGTAAAGACAGTAGCGAAATTTAAAAGTCGGTAGGAACGATGCTCCCACCGCTGCTTCCCTGGCTATTCGGGAAAGGGATTAGAAGAGCAGAAGCTCTCTAAGACCGCTATGGGTGCTTAACCTCCGTTGGGGTCTCTGAAAAATGCCGGATTGTCGCACCTTGGCGTTTTTCGGGTGCAGGGGGAGGAGTAGGATCAGGCGGGAGTACTGGGGTCGCTGTTTCAGGCGCAGGAGTCGCCGTATACGAACAACTCCAATGGTTGTATTTCACATTGAAGTCGCAATCCTGGTTGGGTGGGACAGAATAACTGAGCACAGGCACGCTCGTAGTCTCAGGCGCTTCCGTAGTTGTGATCTGCCAACAATCATACGAGGTACCCGTACCGAACCCACATTACATGTCGGATGGGGGTGCCCATGGATTTTCTGTCGTTACGGTAACCGTCTTCTCCTTTGTGACTGTCATCATGAATGTGGCGTAGATGAACTCGCTCGTGCTTGAAGATGTCGACTCGTCCTTGCGACGCGATGTGGTCGATAGAGTCGTATCCGTAGATCGGATGGACTCCTCGGACGATGTAGACCTTAAACCGTTATTCTGGATGTAAAAGTAACAGGAAGTGGATAAAACATACGATGAAGAAGGAGTGCTGGTAGAATTCTGCTCATGCGAACATTCAGACATTGTGCTGTTATCCCGCTTGTCAAAAGTGACGTAGCATCTATGTGTTCTGTCTCCATAGGCGAGATTATACGGAACACACAGTTCCGCAGGAGTCCATCCTCGGTTTTGTTGGAGGTTTGGTGGAGGTGGAGCTCGTGCCCATGCGTGATCCACTACAAAATCCTTCGCGTCTCTGAAACCATCCCAACGGAGCTCTGGCCACCCGTAGTAGTAAGCCGTGAGTCCAGACTGGTAGTAAATTAGCACCTACTTTTCACTTTGACTTTGTTTTCGACCGTGTACGTACCACGATGGCAGCTGCTTGACTTGTCCCGGATTTGGAAACCTCTGGGTCTCCAGGTACATCTATATTCTCAGCCGGTGCGAAAACGGACAACGATCCATCCTCTCCGGTGTAATGTGGGCAAGTAGCTCGAAACAATGTGTAACGTCGAAAAGAGTAGAGTGTTGAGGCAATCGTTGTTTTGATTGAGAAGCTACTCTATAGAGCTATATACTGTGGATCACGTGCACGGGCCGCACGTACGCGGGTGGCCCAAGCTTCTATACTGAACAGTCACACAATGTACCATCCGTGTTGACGCCTCCAACGGTGATGAGAGTGTTATCCGATTTCCCTAATTTATGGGGATAGTGCCTTGAAATCGGCACCTCCGGGGAGTTGCCCGCGGCAACAACGAAAGGAATTTTGTTTTCCTTCAAGAATCCGAGAAATCCTTCGAATATTGATTCCAGCAAGGTATTGCTATCCCGCATTTCCGCCTCTGCTGAGATTAGCCCTGTTTATATCATAACATTCGATCGACTCACCCGCTGACATGTTGATGACTGACTTTGCGTTTGGATCATTCTGCAATCGTTCTTCGATATGCTTTCGAATCTTGTAGAGGGCGTTGTACATGCCGGGTACGGTAAAAAGCAGATTTATGTCGGGATTATATTCCATAGGCTGGCCTTTGTTAGGGCCAGTCTCGTGCCTCTTGTTCGTTTTGTACTGTCCCTTGGCTTTGATTAGATATAGATCTGCATTAACCGCTATACCATGTATCGATCCGGCAGCTATGCTCGCCTTGATCGTACCGTGCGATCCAAGCCGAAGAGGTTGTGGAAGAATTTCCGCATGTGGTCTAGCCCGTCGCAAGCCCTAGAGAAACTCTTCAGGGGCAGCGAAGGATATATCGACCACGTGAGTGTCTATTCGTCGATTTGCGATATCGAAATCCTGTGGCGCTTCGTCAACTATTTGAAATCACATCAACTACCATTACCCTGCAATGGTTGCTCCAACATACCTCTCGATCCAGATCAAAGCCATCATCAATAACATAGGTAGTAACGCCTCGGCCCCTAGAATCATCAGCTCGGTAGTGGGGATCCAAGTTAGGGTGGTTCGGAGGTTCCAAAGGGGGTGAAGAGATCATCCGCTTCCACCATGGGTCGTGGGCTGGTCTGTCTATCCATGCTCGGGGTGAAAGCATCGATTCGCGTGCCGTTACTTTGTTGTCCAAATGTTGAGCAGTACTATAGTTTCTTTTCACGTTCGGTAGGATTACAGAGGCTTCTTCGGCTGCGGCCAGATCATCAGGATGAAACACGAACGGATACACCCAGCGAATGAAACCATATTTCTCTTGGAGGCCCTCAGCTATAGATGGCTCCAGCCTTGTCAGATAGCTTTGGTGCGGTACGAGTTTTGGATCTGCCGCCAGAGCTTGCCCGGCTTTTCCATCAACCTCTTCGATGAACCTATTGAAGTCTTCAAGAGATGTCCCGTCTTTTGTAACAATGAAATATTTTGTCTTGGTGGGGCATTGATCGGGCTGATTTATCCTTCGTCGGAGGCAGTCAGTTGGCGTTGGTTCTGCAGTAGTAGTGGTATTCGAAAATGAAGTAGTGCTGCAAAAACTTGACGTGGAATGAGAATTCGATTGGGTCCTGGTTTGAACCTGTGAGCTTTGACTCGAAGCTGTTTCCGTTGGCATACTCGTTCTGCTTGGCGGGCCTGTCACAGAAGCTGAAGGGTTTTGGGTGGCTGAAGGTATCTGGGTAAGCGGAAGCTCGTCCTGCCAAGGGAAGTCTTCAAAAGACTTCAACGCGTCCTCAGCCTGCTTCAACGGTCCTTCTTCACCGGCAAACTCCTTAATGTTGTCGTATACCTTGTCCTGTATATCAACTGGAAGGTCTTTAACCAAATCGGCCGTAGAAGCGAGGAAGTTCGATGCTTGACGACCAAGACCTTGTACGTTGAGCACCGTGTCCAACCCAGACTGGGTAAGCTTGTCTGTGGGCAGCGAATTCTGAATACCATTGATCGATGAGACGATATCGTCGACTTGGTTGCCGGCCTTGCTCAGAGTGTCAGCGACACCTCCTCCACCACTGTGGGCAATATCCTGAGCCAGGTTGAAAACCGCTTCGCGTTCACCAGAGACGCCCTTGATCGCAGTTCCAGCCGCTTTAGCCAGACCCTTGAAAAGCCCGCCGATACCACCACCGCCGCCACCAGAAGGTTTGAATGATTTGCCCTCTTTCTTGCCCACCTCATATTCGTGGCCTTGGATTTTGATTTTCTTAGTTTCGGAGAACTGCGCCGAGATTATCTCCCCACCAATCGTCACTTGTTCGTGCGAGAAAAGGGCCTCCATTCCGCCCTTCAAGATGATAGGAACGGGTGTTTCGTCTGGTTCGTCGGGGGATGGAAGATGGTAAGTCTGGCCGTCAATGATCACGTCGTAGATGTACGGTGCAGGCATTGGTACCAAAGATCCTGGTGTCGGTATTGCAGACGGACTCTCCGTTCCAGACGGTTGTTTAGGCGTCGTCTGTCCAGAGCTATCTGTCGAAGCAGTAACCTCGACCGTCTGGATCAACGTAACGGGAGAGGGAGATCCATTCAAGGCGGTAGCAGTCGAGACAATGTAGGATGTTTGAACAGATACGGCTTGTGAGGTCATTGGAACGTCTCCAGTGGTTGACTGGCTCTGCGATGCCTGGCTGGATTCATCTTGAGTGGAGGAATCTGAGGAAGGAACATCTGTGGAACGAGTGGAGCCAGAACTTTCGGTTGTCGACGCTGTGTCCTGACTCTCACTTGCAGAGGTTTCCGAGCTTGCCGCTGCAGTCGTTCCTTCGCTGGATGCGTTCTAAGAATGTGCTGCGGTAGTGCTCTCTTCACTCGTGCTCGGTTAGGACGTTACTGACATCGTGAATGGCGTGCGGGTCTTATTATAGGAGATAGTAAAGTTCTGTGTCAAGACAATGGAACTATCGGATGAGGTATAACTAGTCGAGGAGGCAGTGGACTGGACTGAACTTGAGGAGTTGCCTGGTGTGTGATACGAGCTTGTACTGCCAGAGCTACTTGTTGCAGCGGAATCAGACAGTGGAGATGTGGTCGTAGAATTAGCGGCGCCAGTCAGAGAGACGTCGGTTGAACTTCCTGCCGTAGAGTACGAGCTGCCGCTACCGATGGACTCCTGAGGCGTACCGGAAGAGCTTCCGTTGTTATGAGTCGCGGTAGTACTGACGGGAGACGTGGTTGAGTGGGTAGACTCGGTCAAGGGCAAGGACCTGCTCTGCGAGGAAGGAGCATCCGAGGAGGTATACGATGAATTGAACAGTTGTGTCGACCCAGTGCAGTGAGAAGATACCGCCGTTCCCGCCGGGATCGGACCATTTCCGGTCAAGCTAGACAGCCTAGTCAAAGGTGACAACGAGACAGTGGAGATGGTTTGCACTGAGATTTGTTCTCCGCGCCGATCTGAAAGTTGTGGCAGTCAGTAGATGTTGCAGCTGCTGAAACAGCTTGTCTTTCTCACCAAGTTTGGGCTCACTGTACGGCAGATCGCCAGAGACCCTGCCAACAATCAGTGTGAGCAAGATCAACGTCTCGCAGTCGATTCGCATCACGGAGGGTAATTAATGTATTGATGGGCTGGAAATAGAACAGGAATGTAATAATGGCGCGATTGTTTGGTGATATGGTGAAACCACGAGACTTGAAAGCAAAATTTTTATACCTATCAACTGCGATATGTCGGCACTGATGATTTGTGAAGGAGGCGGCACAAGAAGAAGCCACATAGACGGAAGGACGAGACCTTCAGGCAGCAATAACATACACGAAACGATTAGGTAGGACGGCCTTAGTGTTTGTCGTCTTGCCACAGCAATGAAGCAACGCTATGGGTACACCGCTGCCAGATTGTCGTCACGCGGATCGTGTTTAGTCAAGCGCCTGAGGGCATGAGATCCTTCGCGGAGGTTGCGGTCGCTCTAAGTGGCAGGTTCAACAGTGGATGCCAGTTTTCATGTATGGCTTTCACCGAGACTTAAGGCGGAGCGTTGCGGCACTCTGTTTAAGGATGACTCTAGACGGAGGCACAACCGGATGTATCACTCGAAGCAATAGAGGCAACGGACAGGTGTCCTGCCCCGAGCGGTGATCAGTGGCATAGCTCGACCGTGCTGGCAATGAATATGATGCTGGAGGAGACAAAGGAAGACATCGTGTGTGAAGAACACCGTGCCGCATTCTACCTGCACAAGTCAGCGCACGTGATTAAATGGACAGGGTTCCCCATATATGTAGTCTGGTGCTCGGGGTGGTTTGGCATACAACCGGAGCTTTCACGTAGAGTGAAGCTCGGCTATACGGTCGCAAGAGAGCAGGAAGCGCTCGGCGTTATATCACGAACCCTCAGGGCAGTATGCCATATGGGTATGTTTTATGGCCAACATGTAGCTTTACGCGAAAGCGTGACAATGCCATGCGTAGGTAGTCGACCTTTCACGATAGACCGCCTGGAACGTTCATAGAATACAGGTTTCAAGACTAGTATTTCGTTCGTGGGAGTTATCGAAATCCACATCATGCAGTACCTACTTCGGCCGAAGGCAGGTCCCTTAGTTAGACACACTAAGCGATGCGGCTCCCAGTTCCGGAGCCAGTGCAATTTTGATGTGATGTAAGGTAGACGGAAGCCCCTGCTCCGGGGAGCGAAAAGCAGTACCGCTTAGTTGACGAAGAATCTTGCGAGGAAGTCTTACAAGGCACAATCGTAGACTGATGTGGTCCTTGGTTCGCGTGGTCCACGTGTATAGGACTGAAAATGTGTCCAGAATACCGAGCGGCGTGAACGTGGGTCGACAAGAACACGCGTTCCTGAGACGACGTGCTCATCTGCTCGGTGATGCTTCGCTGATCATGCGGAACACAGTGGGACCGACAGGGAATAGGTGAGGAGGATGTGGTGATAGGTCCATGGTGTTGAGGATGGGCAAGCCCCCCCAATTGTTTCGCATGGGCTCCCAGCCACCGCCAGCAACACGCGCAAATTGCATCATGCCTTCGTGGTGCCTTAGACCGCGGCTGTCAAGCATCTTCCCTTTTTACATTCTTTAGGATATCCAATTCCTCATTTTTCGCGACTGCATTTGCGGTGCTGGTGACACTTGGGTCGCTCTTTCCCACCACCAAGTGTTTACGACCCCTCCACTCCTTAGCGCCGGCATATCCGGCCAAGCAGCCACGCCCCAAGATACTCCCACGGCGGCGCTTGAAGCCTCGACTCCTTTCGCTGCGACGGCAGCTGTCTCTCGCATCGCTACCGGAGAACCGCAAACACCATGCCCGCCCTCGCCATCACTGGCGGTGCACAAGCACCGCGCGCCCCCGATTCCTCCAGCCTCACAGCGCGGGAGCCAGCAACAGATTTCACGGCGAACGCCCCATATTCTCCATACAACGCAGTCAATCCCAGATCACTTGAATCACGGCAAATCGTCCAAGGCCTGATTCCAACCTACTATCGAAACGATGGGCCCGGCGCCGGCGCAGTGGTCGGCATCGTCCTAGGCAGTGTCGTCGGTTTCCTCCTCCTGGTGTGGCTCTTCTGGTCTCTTACGAACAACAATCGCAATGCCATTGCAGGCGAGGAGGAGATAGTTGTGCGCAGGCCGAGGCGCAATTCGCATGCGCACCGCTCGCGGCGAGGCAGCCGGAGCGAGGTACGCGAAGTGGTACGCGAGTACGACAGAAGTCCCCGGAGGTCCGGAGGGAGGTCGGCTGTGATAGTGGAGGAGAGGAACCGCCCGCGACCACGCAGTATCGTGGTTGAGGAAAGGTCGCGGGTGCCAGGTGATGATGTGGTCGAGGTGATCGAGGAGCACGACCAGTATCGTGAGAGGAGGCGCAGGGGCAGCGGATATCGGTGATAGTAGGACGATGATAGTGGAACATTACACTCACTTAGGTACGTGGCCTACGTGACCTGCATGGGTCTTCCCGAATATCATATACTAATGGCAGGAACAGATGGTGATACAACCTCATAGTAGCATCCAGAGAGCGACAGAATCTACGCACCCGAACTCTGTCTCGCATTTTCCCCAAATATTCTACCAGCTGGTTTCCTTTGGGATACCCCACTATCGAATTATTTCCATATCGATTTCTTGGCGCACATATAGCTCCAATACTGCACCTCCGCCAACCCAAATTGGGCCGTTAATTCTCTGTACACTATTTCGGCATTCTTCCAGCATAGGGCGTCGGGTACGGAAAGCATTAGCGAAGCGGATGCTTCGGGGTTTCGGGGTGTAGGCGGATCATTGGGACTCGCAGTGCGTTACGACGAGTGGAAAGCCGAACGCAGCCAAAGTGTTTGCTTGATGAGTGACGAGAGATGCGAAGGATGTCCTGTGTTGCTAAGCTATTTGTACATTGATTGCGAGTATATAGTATTATGTAGGCTCGATCCGATCTACCCGAAATGAAACCTCTTCACCAATCTTCTTTTCTTATGATGTGTTAATCTTGGTGCGCGTCTCAAAAATACGACGAAGAGGTCATTCACAACAGCGGCTGAATTCACTGAAAGGACAACCGAGGTGTTAATTTGGTGGTTCCCAATTTCAATGCCGCTCCAGCCAGACGCATGAAGAAACACTCTACAATATGCCTCTATGAGTCCAGGTAGACCGTCCTAGTAAAGTATAGATGAACTGATCGATCTACCACCTCGAACTGATGCTTTTACCTTCCAAGTTATTCAAGCAATCCCGCGACTTGGCTCTCAGTCAAACCCTTTCTTTTTTCAAGCGACTGCCTTGGTTCCTTCTAAGCGTCCAGTCCCGCCATCACATCGTCCATACCCGCGCCTCCGAACTCGTCATCAACTTCCACAATCCTTTCTGCCCTGCCCTCCAGCAGCCGTGTATTCGGGTTCTCCGTCCCGCTGATGACCTCCGCCTTCTTCTTCGCCTGGTGCGCCTCCAGATCCGCCAAACTCCAGCTCGAGTGTCCTTCCGCCTCGCCCCTCGTATACGGCACCGACATCTCGCGCAGAAAAGCTTTCGCGTTGTTGACAGCTTGGTCGACACTGAGCTTTGTGTTCTTGATGTCAAGACCCATCTGGATCCACTTCGGCAGCTGCGTGATCTTCTTGCCAAACCGCTTGTCTGCAAGCACCATAATCCCGTAGTCGTCCTTGCCACGGATGACGCGCCCCAAGCACTGTGCTGCGTGCCGCATCGCATCGAAAGACAAAAAGTCCGATTCTTTAATGCGGTATGTTTCGCGCAGGAACTCTAGGCGCGCCTTGAGGATGCGGGATTCGGTGTATTGGTACGGTACCCCCATGTTGATGACGGTGCGTCCGTAGTGGTGGTCGAAATCGATTCCTTCGGACACTTTTCCACGCGCGACGCAGAGGAGGACGGCGCCGCGGCCGTTGTTGCAGGCCGTGCGGAAGGTTTCGAGCGCGAGAGAGGTTTCTTGCGCGTCGGGTGTTTCGACGAGGATGAGCTTGTATTTCCAGACTGTGTCGAGGATGCCCATGCCCTGCCATGAGCTGATGATGCTCTCCATGTATAGGTATGAAGGGAAGAAGACGACAACGCCGTCGGGTGTCAGTTTGCAGACTATGTAAGGGTATGAAGTCAGTGTGAGTCAAAATGTCAGTGCAGGTACTTGGTGTGCATGTTTAGTACATGGCCACTTGTACCCGGGCGTTACTTACATTCTATCAGCAGGCTGCCAAAATTGCGGATGACGGTCATTTCCAAACGATGTTCAAATGAAGAGGTAATGGGCCCTTGATCGCTACCGCGGTCAACGATCATCGGGAGGAAAGTTTTCCGGGAGAGAGTCATAGTAAATGACTCTTGAACGACGGTGTTAAAATTCAGCATCCGTGGGTACATGTCTAGTGGCGACATAGTACCGGACGTGACAATGACCGAGGAGAAGCGCTCGAACACGGGCTTAATGGCGATAGCGGCATCAAGGCAGGTAAAGTGTAGTATTGGGTTGGGCACAGTCGCGTTTTGGGATTCAAAAGGCTCGAGGATGAGGAGGAAGCCGGTCTCGTAAGTTGCTACGAGAGTGGCAAAGGTAGCGACTTCTTGCAGTGGTTGAAAGTCTTCGATGTTGGTAAGTTCAAGTGTGCGAACTAGTGATGTCAGTCGCTCAGCGCAGAAGCGGAGTGGTTTACGTTCGATAAAGGTGAGCTCTCGAAGATGGCTAAGGAACGAAGGAGGGGTCTCTGATATGACGTGTAAAACTCTCATTCGGGTCTTCAAATATTCGACGAAGCGCTTCAGGAATGCTACGAAATGTTCTGCTCTCCTGATGTTTCCAGGTACGGCCTCCTTCAGAAGGTCGTCAGGTAAGGCAGGGTTGGCCATGAAGGCGTTCTCGTCTCGTGCTTCGTCTGCTGCTCGCAAACCTTCTACGAGCTTCGCATATTCATTTTGTAGCTTTTCGGAATCCGTTTCCTTCATCTGTTTGATTTTGCGGTCCAAGTTGTCGACACCACGTGTGGCCTTCCGCAAAGAATCCTCGGTCAAATCAATACTGAGAGATTCTATGCACACATTGTCGATGTTGTGAGCTTCGTCGAAGACGACTATGCAGTCTTTTGATAGTTCCTTAGACACGCGCTCTGCAATCTTTGGGTCGAGCAAGTAATGGTAGGAGTAGATGATAACATTGCAGTAAGACATCATCCGTCGCGAGGTGAAGTAGGGACATTGCTTCTGCTGTTCGCCGTATTTGAGGAGTCCGTCGAAGGTCCACACGCCCGCAGGAATGAGATTGTGAGGTTCTAACAAGTCGAGGTTGTCGTGATAAACGCAAAGCTCGACATCCTCACCCCGCTCTTTCTTCTCCTTAACGAAGCCAGCGGTCAAGCTCCGACACCGCGCGTCGACAACGGAACCGCTCTTCTCACGCTTCACAGACGGATGCAAGCACAAGTTTTTTCGACTGGTGAGTCCCAGGCCTCGAAACTCCTCTTCGTAGCCTAGTTCCTGAGTGCGATACTTCATTAGTGCTTTCAATTCGGCCAATGCCTTTTCAATCTCCGACATGGTACGAGAGCAATATATGAGTTTCCGAGTCTCCGGACTATTCATTTGATATGCGACGATGAGCGACAAGAGCGACACGGTTTTACCCGTGCCTGAAGGCATTTCAAGGACGCAGTGGCCGCCAGCGTCCAGCGTGCGCTTGAGATCGCACATGTAGGCATACTGCTCGGGATAGACCCGAGGGTACGGGAAGAGCACGGGGAGTTCACTGGAAGCATGCTGGTCAGTACAGTCCGGGTGACCACGCGTTATTCTCGCGACCGGTGGCAAAGAAGCCATCCGTGACGCGTATCTTGTGAGCGTGATCGCGGGCGTTGAAGAGACTTACTCGATGAAGAACTTCATGTTGATTGCGATGCACCCGCGCGAAAGCCTGCCGTGGCGGTGTACTGAGATGCTCCTCGTTGAAAGAGAGTTCAGTGCCTTCAAATGGAGAGAGCGAGGGCGGCCACCCTTGCCGCATACGAGTTAGCGGCACGACAGGGATGCCCCGCTTCTAGCAATGCAGGCGCTGCCGTCATGGTGGGACTGCATTTTCAACCACCCGCACGTTTGCGTGTGTTTCCTGTCCTTTACTTCACGCTTCTGGAGTCGCTCCTTTTGCCCTCACGTCGCCTTCCCCTTGACTTGACTGTCCTCGCTATGAGTAAGCGGTCCGCGAAGGCCCAGGCCAGCAGCGCTCGAGCTGCCACGAGCGCATTCGGGTCCACCTTCGGCTTCGCTACCAACTCGTCCCAGCTCTCCCACGTAACAGAGCCGCCCGATCTTTCGACCATCTCCGATGCCAATGTCGTTGTATATTTCAAAAACTTGTCGAAGAAGGACAGCACAACCAAGGCGAGGGCGTTGGAAGATTTGCAGGCTCACATCGCGAAGCTAGATGAGTCCCCAGAGGGGGGCATATTGGAAGCATGGGTGCGTCTGCTTCGTGCATGGACACACCGTTCATATAGTAATTCATCATATTTTCCAGATCAAAATGTACCCTCGTGCCGCGATAGACAACGACCGTTTTGTCCGAAGCAATGCGCACGCCTTACAGGGCCAGCTAGCCGCAGCAGCCGGCAAGAGGTTCGCAAAGCACATGTCCAAGTCGGTCGGCGCCTGGCTGGGCGGCCTCTACGATAGCGATCGGTCGGTGGTAGACGCGACGCAGAACTCGCTACGACGCGTCTTCAACACGCCCGAGAAAATCCAGAACATTCGGCGAGCGTACCAACAACCCATACTGGAGTACTGCAAGGATGCAATAGACAAGGAGACGGCGCAAACGCTGAGTGATGAACGCACCGTCAGCCCCGACGATGCAGCGGCCAAGTACAGCAGGGTTATATCGGCATGCATATCTCTGCTGGGCAATCTGTTGTCGAATCTGAAGCCCGAAGAGCTGTCCAAGTGCAAGCAAGACTACGATGGCGTTCTTGGCGACAAGAAACTGTGGGACTTTGCATCGCATAGCGACGCGTCTGTACGACGAGCGACACACCGACTTCTTAGGACCTGCTTAGAAAAACAGCCAGGCAAGTAGTTCTGATCGATAGAGGCTGCGCATTCGCTAACAACCTGTTCAGAAGCGGTAAAAAGTCATCTGCAAGCTATTAGCAAGGCATACCTATCATCGGCCCTCGACTCCGACCAGACCGGCTCTTCGGTGGACTATGTTGACACCCTGTCCCTTCTCACAGCTGCCTATCCGACCGTGTGGACAGATGATTACAAGAGCAAGACGTCAGCGGACCGACGACTTCGCCAATTTTTGAAGAAAGGCTCGCAGGCTGGTCCACAACAGTTCTGGGACCGAGTAACCAAGCTGTTTGATGTCATTCCGAAAGACGTTCTTCCCACAGATGCTGTCGATGCTGTCAAACTGCTAAGCGCAATGCACGACGGTATTTCAAGGCGAGATGAATCACGAATTAATCTCGAGGCTGCCTATAGGGCCTACCTTGTGGTTGTAACATCCCTTTGTGCCAAACTATCAGGGGACGACCAAGCCAAATTGCTTGAAGAGCTAGTGCTTCCCATTGTAACGCAATACTTGCGGCCTTCGCCTGACACTAGCGATTGGGGTGTTCCACCAAGTAGCACTCACCTTGTTGCCAAGGCTATGCGAGTCGGAGATATGCCTGTCATTTTGGAAGCGAAGTGGCCAGATTTTGTGCAGCAGCTTGCGAATGACATCAAAATATCCGCTCCAGAACAATCTAAGGATTACGAGAAGTCTCAGAGCGCATTGACGCAGAAAGCTTCGCGTCTCGCGACCCTCCAAAAGCAAGCGGATGACATCCCGCAATTAAGTGCTACGTTCAGAGAGGGTTGTGCAACTATCATACGAGAAGCATTATCAGTGGCCTCCAACAGGAACGGTAAACCATACGGTGCAGTAGGTGCAGTAGCGGAGCTTCTCTACCGCAACCGAGATTTAGTGTTCGCCGACCCTGAGCTTTCGAGTGAGCTCAAAGACTTCGTCGATTCGGAAGTACCGCGTCTGATACTTTCGCCTTCCTCGTTGCATTTGGTTGACATTCTTTATTCTCTCTCTGACGTGCCAATATTTGATAAGGCATGGACAGCGACGCTTAACGCTATTCTAGAGGGTCCTGACTCGTCTAGAAAAGCTAAAACTCTCGAGGAATTTCTTACTTCCTCAAGAGTCCCTCATTCGTTCGACCTTGCTGCCGGTGACTCAGCTTTACAGGATCATATCAAGGCGAGTGTTCGAGAGGCTCTCACCGGATCGGCAGCGTGGGACACCTTCCACCGAATTCTGCAGTCTCCTGCGAAGATTTTGTCTCCGGAGACTACCGACGACATCTTGTCATCAATGACTCAGTCTCTTTCGTTGTCACAGGAAGCTCCCTTTGCCTTGCAAGGTCTGCACCAAATCGTAAAACAGAGCCCCTCGATCTTGAACGACTCTCTATCTACCCAACAAGGTTCGAACCTCTTGCAAAGCTTGCTATTAGCATCGGAATCAGGCGATGAGGCTATATCCCGTGATGCAGCTGCCGTAAATGCCTCCATACAAACAGTGCTTACAGCTGCGTCAGATACCAAGCAGTCCGTGTACAGCCTACTTCAACAAGGCTTGAAAGAAGCTACTCAGACTTCGGTCTCTGTCGAAACACTAGTGGAGCTTGCAAAGCAACTGGTGAAGCCAGGGAGCTCATGGGCGGACATGGCAGGTGTTTTCCTGAGCACGGAGGATTGGAACGCTGCGTTGACACCATTTCTCGATACTGCACCCAAAGCATCCCTGGCTATAGCTAATCCTTTGAGCGGGGCTGTATACCTCGTCCGTGAAGATCCGAACAAGACGCCCGGCAATAAGATCCCTCGCGATGCCGATGGATATTCAGCTGCATATCGCATCACCCAGTACATCACTCGCCTGTTCAAGGATACCGAGACCTTTCCCGTCGAAAAAGTGCCGTTAGATCTAAAAGATGTCTTCCTTCGCAACATCATACTGACCGTACAACTTGCCGATGACAACTTGGGCCTTGCTGGTGCCAATGGTCTCTGGGCGGAGTACAACCCTGACGTGGAAGCTGATGCTATGGCATTCATGGCTAATGCACAACCTTTCGTGACGGAGGAATTGAAGAGAAAACAGGAGGATTGGTCATCTGCTTCGAACACGTCGCTGCTTGATTGGGCTGTGGAGCTCTTGTCCAAGATCGAGCCCGAAGCATCTCCGAGGTCCTACTACTCAGCACGCACCTACAGTGTTCTTATTTCCGATACCATAGAATTGAGCGGTTGGAAGAATTTTGATACGGCACAGCTTCAAGACACACTAACGACAGTCCGCAAAAGCAAGGGTAAGCGGACCTATCTGATATTGCAATCCAGCTAACAAATATGTCAAGAAATATTTCCCTTGATCGGTCTATTGAATTCGTTTAGCGAGCCATTTGCCGCTTCGAAGTCCTGCGAACGGATGTGCAATGAGCTCGTGGCGGACCTCACTGGTCTGAACGTCGAACAGAAACCAGACGATGGTAAGTATTACAACGCACGGTCCGATGACAAGCACTCAAATACCATACAGCTCTCCAACAGCTCGTGTTACTCAACATTCTCCTGCATGAGCAAGAAGACATTGCACACAGCATCGCGAAGCAACGGCTCATCTTCTTTGTCAAACACATGATTCCTTGGTTGCAGGATACGAGTGGATCCATCCCACTTCGAGCTGAGGTTTGCCGTGCACTTTCGGTGTTACTTCCCTTGATGAGCGATCTATATGGAGAGCACTGGGGAGAGATTTTGAATGCTTTGGCTAATAGCTGGACGGCTACGTCGGAGCTCCAGGAAACTGAGACAGGGATAAACAGGTATGCAGCGAAGGCGGCTTGTGATGATCACGCTGACTTAGATGAGCCCGATACCCTTCGTACACGCCTCGCTCAAGCTATATGCACAGCTACGCACCTTGACACAGATTGAGGAGCCGAATGACGATCTCATCGACGTCTGGAAAGAAACCGAACAGACCATTGCAAATGGTCTCGTCAACCTACTCAAGCATTCACAACACTTCCCGGACGAATTCCACCAGCCCTTGAAGATGGTAAACGATGTTCTGGCTCGACAAATCGCCAATGTGTCGCTCAAATACCTCGAGTCTACTGAGGACCTCTTTCCACTGCTCTATGTGGAATCGCAGCCTGTGCAGCAGACAGCCTTCAACATCCTGCACAAGCAAATACCTGCTGCTCAAGAGCAAATCTCTATTGACGCCGCTCTCGAGAAGACAAAGCCACGCCTTCCGGAAGAGCTTCTGTCTCTCATCCTGGAAGCCCCGACCGTTGCCGCCCTCGCAGATGCAAACTTCGAGCGCAGCATTCCCCTCCCTCTGCGTGGCTATCTACTAAGTTGGCTCCTTGTTTTCGACCACCTCTCGTATGCTTCGTTCACAGTCAAAAACAGCTATGTCGACCATATCAAAGAAGGCGCGTACCTCCCTGGACTGCTAGACTTCATGTTCGACTTCCTCGGCCACGCGCACAATAAACCCATTGACATATCCAAACTGGACCCAACAACTTATGAACCTGACATAGAGCTCCCTCGCCGCGACACCCAATGGCTACTCACGCACATCTACTACCTTTGTCTTCTGCACCTGCCGTCGCTCACAAAGTCATGGTACATCGATTGCAAATCGCGTCCCATCGTCGTCACGCTCGAGCCCTGGACTGAGAAGTATATTTCCCCACCCGTGATCGCCTCCGCCCTGCAAAGCGTCCAAGAGTGGGCCGATAAGCTCGAAGACGACGAGGCTTTCACCGTGAAGATCTCCCCGCGCGCCCACGAAATCACCACTTCCTACGCCATTGACGAATCTACCATGTCCATGCGGCTCATGCTTCCGCCGTCCTTTCCGCTCGCGCCCGCGCGCATCGAGGGCCTCAATCGCGTCGCTGTCAATGAACAGAAGTGGCAGTCGTGGCTGCGGACGTCGCTTGGCGCTATCACCATCTTCAACGGCAGCATCATCGACGCGCTGACGACGTTTAAGCGCAACGTGGAGGGTGCGCTCAAGGGGCAGGTCGAGTGTGCGATTTGCTATTCGATTGTCGGGAGTGATAGGAGGTTGCCGGATAAGCGCTGCAGTACGTGTAGGAATTTGTTCCATGGTGGATGCTTGTTCAAGTGGTTCAGGAGTAGTGGGAGCAGTAGCTGTCCGCTTTGTAGGAACCCGTTTAACTATGGGTAAGTGGGCATCACTTAAAAAATTCGGAGGGGAAGGCGTCTGGCTGGAGCAGTATACAAACTGAGACGCACAAATCAATGCCCTAGTTGTACTTCTCTCCAACTATATAGCTCTTTTCAACAGCCTTCGAAATCATACATGCCAGCTATATCGCCCATGTGAGCATTTAGGCTGGCGGTTCCTTCGGCGGAATGGGCATTGCGAATGACATTGGGGCAATCCACGCTGCGGCGTTCGTGAGGGGTTAGGCAACTGCCCCATCGTTTGCACTTGGTGTTCATGACATCCTAGGTACCGCACTGGTGCTCGCTCAAAGTAAGTGAGGGAAAGAGTCCCCTCTAGGCAGCAAGGCGGCGATTTTTAACAGGTGGTGAAGGAAAGAGGCGGGTCAAAAGTGAAGGAAGGATTCTTAAGCTTACCTATCCCCACTTCACCTCGCTATACAGCTTAGAGAGCCAATCAGCAACCTAGATTTTACTGCGGTGAGTGCACGAGCCTACGGTGTAGGTGAGAAAGGAGGGCGTGCCAAGAATCACGTGTGTGTACGACCCCGCGCTAGCGACTACAAATGGTCTGTCGCCCTGCCCTCTCTCTTCTTCTCCAGAACTACCTTTCTTGACTCTTTGCTGACCTGAAATCGACCACTCTTAATATGTTGGAGCACCTTTCTGCTCACCAGGATGGTTCACCAGGACAGCAACAACGACGAACGGCAACACGGCAATCACGGCATACGGCAACTACGGCATACGACAACTACTGGATACGAAAACTACTGGATATGACAACTACGGCACACAACAGTTATGGGATACGACAACTGCGGCAAACGGCAACTACGGCTAACGGCAACTACAGCATACGGCAACTACGGGATACGGCAACCAGGAGGTCAAGTGGAACACTTCAGATGTCGCAGCTGACTCATTCGGGTCCCATCCCCGTCTTTTGCACACCAAGCGAATCAGGTCAAAGCTTGCTGCAAAGTTGTGCACCAGTTGAGGTCGCTGGGCCCGCGACTCTTCTGCCACGGTCCGAGTCAGTGCTGTGAAGTAAGATCTTGTGGCAGAACGAACAGGGCTCCACGAGGTCGAACTTCAGGGCGCGCGTACATATGAAGAGCCCAGTTCTTCACACCCAATACACCTAACATCACCGCAACTGGGCAGCCCCGATGAAAAATAGCGGTGTAGCATCAAGCGTTTTGGCGGCGCTTGTGGCGGGTGGGCTAAGACCCCATTGGTCCAGAGTGTGCGAGGATCCAACGAGGCGATCCCTTGTCCAAGCACGCGCGGTGCATGCAAAGCCCTGTCCGGAATTGTAACCGCGGAAGTGAGGTGACGAGTCGTTCGGGAGTCCACCCGGCGGTTCTGGGCGGAAACGTCAAGTCATCGATCAGTCCCTTCGCCGGGCAGGAAGCCAGCTAAGCATGTGGTGACGGGACAGCGTTTGGCTGCTGGCCTGGTTGTCAGAGCAAGTCTCTGCGGTCGCGAAGGGCCCATGTCACTTGCTTCACATTATTTTTTCATTGAGTCTCCGTTCGCTGGGCGGGTATTGAGGAAGAAGCACGAGTTCGATTGGGCGGGTTGCCTAAATGATGCTGTAGGTTATCGAGAATGTGCGTTTGAGGATTCGATTTCTAGGCATTTAGTCCGCGTCGACTGGTCGCTGACTGGTAGAGAAAGAAAAAAAGTAGCCCACCGCTCCGCTTCGTCTTGATGGAAGGAAAAAAGACGATGAGATGAGGAAAAAGAAGAGGATACAAAAGAAGTCCTCTATAACTGCGCCATTGTGCCTGTGAAAAGAGATGGGGGAAATACGAAAGAGATCCTTTACAACCGCGCCATCATCCTAGTGGAAAGAGATAGATAGGATACGAAAGAGCTCCTCCTCAACTTTGGCGTCGTTCCGTTCGAGACGCATACTGCGTTCTTTCTGGGCGTTCATACATGGGGCGAAACTCCCCTGAGTCTGCCATCTACCGGTTCTGGTGAAAGGGAATAGAGAAATTACAAAAGAGTTTCCAATGTCGTCGTCATCTCGAACCTTCCTCTACTTCTGGATCCTGTATACACTCCAGGGCTGTTGGTGTGGCTGCTCGTTCAGCCAATTTTGCATGGCGAAGCTTTGGTTGGCGGGGGGATTGGTGCCCTGGAAATCGGTCAGTAGAGAGACGGTGAGCTTGGTCCTGAGAGACTCGCCGCTTGGCCACCATTCGAGCCGTTGCCGTTGCCATTTCCTTGCGAGCCGGAGCTGGTTTGCACTGGCGTCGAAGTCGAGTGAGATTGTCTCTGGGAGGTTTGCGGCATGGTGGAGATATTGCTTGGACGAGACGTGCCTGAATTGTAGTCGGTTTAGGAAGGCCGAGGTGGGTGTCGAAACCTTTCGTGATGGCGTTGTTGCCTGGGTGACTCTTGGAGGTTTCCCGTTGTTATCTCTTATATCTTCCGATGGTTTTCTCCCTCGATTCCGACTACGACTTCCGCCCCATATGACCATCTCATGAAGTCGGCTCATCTCAATAGCTGCATTCGAATACCACATACTCAGCTACTGTCATTTGTCAGGCAGCCCCGAGGCAGGCATGTCCAGTGCCGAATTGCCCGTAACGGAAATCATCCGACCCCAGAGCCGTACAGCACAGACTGAGGGACCTCCATCAGGTGGCTTGCTGCGAGGGCGCCGGTGAACAACACTTAGAAATACAACACACTTCCTAAGTTTGGACCCCAGGCTTTGATACCGTGCGTGCGTTCGTGGTTTTCGCCTATCAGCTGGATTAAACATGAGACTGGGGCGCAAAATGCCCAGGGAGCAGTTCCTAGCCATAGGTGCTAATGCTTCAGGGGCTTAAACTGAATTGTCCGAACGGGCGGCTACATGAGTATACCGAGACGTGCTTCGCGGCCCGTGACGACGACGTTGCGGGAAGGATGTCGTCGTATCCTTCACCCCGGGTTCGTAAGCTCGGGCGAAAACATCGTTCAAGTAGCTCTCGATATAGTCCCGTTTCACGTATTGCGGCTGTGGTCCGTGGAAGCACGAGGCGTGCATGTGTGGTGTACCAAGAAAAAGAGGCAACCGATCCTAGGCGCTTACCGTGTCCGTGCGCGTAACACCCGGATTCGCATACCGAGGTTCACCCCGAAGCGACCCCCCCGGCGAAACGACCCACCTACCAAGATAAGGCCTCAACTTCAACACGCGATAACTCCACTAATATAATCCTAATTAAGGCTATAATAGTAGCGATTAAATTACTAAAACTTAAAGAAAAAAATTTAGCTATAGAAAGATCGCAAGAGATTATAGTTATAGTTATACAACGCTCAAATAAAGATACTAGAACGTCTTAACCACGCGCGCTACCCGCTATAAATATTAATAAGTTTTTTATTTATAATAAGAGTAAGAGCTCCTACATTATATTAAAGATCTTATTAGGGAAGGCCTTTTACTTATATAAGCTATAATTAGAAATTTTACCTTATAAATTATAAGGAAAAAGCTTAGAGTATACTAAGTTAATTACTATATTTAGTAATATCCTAATAAGCTTATTTTAAAATAGATACTAGAGATTAATAATAGTTACTATAAGGCTAATTTAAGAAAGAAGTATAGCCTCTACTTTAATTTCTTATATAAAAAATTATTTAATATCACGTTAAAGCATATTATATTTAGTATTATAGGTTGCTTAAAGAGGATCTTTAACAGGGCCTTATACAAGAATAGAAAGAAGAAGAATACTATTTAAAATGACTTATAAGAGTAAATAACGCTACTAGCCTATATTTATACTAATAGATCTTACTTTAAGCCTACTCTTAATTATTAGTTAGTCTTAAGATGAATATAGGACTTATAGCCCTAAGCTCTTAATTATAAAACTTATTATCTTCTAGCTAAATATACAACGATATTAGCCTTACGTAGCTTAAAGAGGTGTTTAATTACTATATAAAGGTAAAGACTTAATCTTCTTATTAATTACTTAATTTAAATAGCAATAGATTTTACCTTATAATAGATTTTATTAAATACTATAATTAGAACAAGATCTTTCTTACTATATATCCTTTTTATTTAACCTATACGCTGTAGCTACTTGTGGCGCATAGTTATAATAATTAGGAAGCTTATAAACAATGGCTATTAAGAAGTAAAAGTCGTACTTGAAAGCTTAGCTATCTAGTTACTTAGCTTAATTTTAGCTAATATAATAAAGTTTTAACTAAAAGCTAGTAAGCTTTTATAATATACTTCTTAGCTCTTAAAGCGTAGTAAAAAAAGTTAAGTAGTAAGTTAAGGTATAAAAGATAGTAAACTTGCATAGTAAGCTTAAAAAGTGTCTTACTTAAATCTTTAGCACATTAGATAATTAGTCTAAGTAACTAGTTTATATAGAGTTTTAAAAAAAAAAGGTAAATAAAAGAAGGATAGCGTACTTTTACTACAGAGCTTTAATAAATATATAAGAATAACTATCTACTTGCAACATGATCCGTGCGAGTACTTATAAAAAAATATAAAAAAGAAAAAAAAAATATAAGTAGCGTATTTCTACTATAGAGTTTTAATACATATTTAAAGGTAATTATTTACTTATAACGTAATCCGCGCGAGTACTTGCGTATATATATATATAAAATAGGTAGCTATAGGATTATAGCGTCTAGCTAGTAAAGGCTTATTTACTTCTAAGCTTATTATAATTTATACTTTAATATTCCCTAGAAAAACTAAAGGAGGGTTTACTACCTATCTTTTATACTAAAGCTTAGTTAATAATACTTTTTACTAATCCTTTTAAATTTAGCTTTTAATTTTACTAATTTCCTTACATATAGGCTTATTATAGAACTTATAAAAAGCTTCTCCCTAAAGTATGTACTAAAGATAGTTATACTTTATATGCTTTTATTAGTACTAGTTATTTACTTTATATAGGCGCTTATAGTTTATATTACGAGTACGCCTTTTAAGTATAGTATATATTCTTACGTACTTAGTTATTTAGCTAAGCTATATAAGCTAGCGAGTATATCTTTTTGAAAATAAAGTTATTACTATACCTAGTTATAATAGGTTATTAAGCTCTTGTTAAGCCTATTTATAGTTATATTATAATACTAAGCATAAAAAATCCATTATTAGTGATATATCGTATATTTTTTAAAATTTAAAAGTAGAGCGTTAGCGTGTACGCGGTTCTATTTAGATAGCTATTTAGTTATATTTATTATTCTACTACTCTATAGCCGTAGGGTGAACTCTTTATATATATATTATACCTGCTCCTTTTAATTATTATTACTTAAATAAAAATTATTTTTAAGTTTTTTAATTAGCACCTACAGCTTTTACTAATTACTTAATTATAATATTATGAGCTCTACTCTTTATTAAGTAATTATAGTATAAACCTAGTTCTAAAGTGCCTAAAGCTTTATTATAAGCTAATTATAAATAGTAAACTCTAGCTTATAGCGTTTAAGCTATTATATATAAGGCTTACTTTTAGAATTTAAGTTTAGTAGCTCTAGAGACTAGTTATATATATTTATCTATTTAGGAACTTGTATCGGCGCAGGTCACTCAAAGGATCGATGTTGGCGTATCTCCTAGCAGAGGCATATGGGAGTGCGTGTATAAGAATGTAGCCTCGAATGAATTAAGTGCCTATAGGCCTGGTACGAAAGGATACGGAAAAGGTACTGAACTATAAAGGCCCCAAGCTCCTCTAAATACACCTCTTCCCAGATGGCTAGCTAGCACATATCTGCCATAGGTTGACCGTCGGTCTGATGGATCCGAAATAGGTCCGAATCGGATCCGTAGTTCCCCATCGGTCTGATAGATCCGAAATTGGTCCGATACGGATGAGTGTCGGTTTTCGGATGATCTCGAATCCTGTCTTGACTGGCCAAGGGTTCTCGTGTCGACGAGCGATTGTTCCTGTTACAGAACTTTGAAGGTAATATAACTTTATATTTTTTAAACTTTTACGTGGTACTTAATCTACGTGTACTAAAATAGGAATAAATTATAACTTATAAATTAGTTACTTACTAAGGGCTTTATAGTAGTTATTATATAGTCTAGTTTTATTATAAAATATAAGTGTCGGAACGTAAGCGTAAGGATAATAAAAAGTAAAAAATTGTTAATTATTATCAATATTAATTAGCATAAACTAAGTATATTACAAAGTATTATAAAAGTACTAAGCTTATAACTATAGCGTATAGTTATAATAATTAAGGAGCTCGTAAATAAAATCTATTAAAAAGTAAAAGTCCTACTTAGAAGCTTAGCTATTTATAGAGTTAGGGGGATCACGTACTTGGCTATCTAGCTACTTGGCTTAATCCTAGCTAGTATAACAAAGTTCTGGCTAGGAGCCAGCGAGCTTCTGCGACACTACTTAATATAGCTATATTTAAGTTTCTATTAATAGCTTACTTAAATAAGACATTAGCTTTTATAGAGAGGAGCTAAAGCTATATTTTAATAAGTAAAGGTGACTTTTTTCTACTCTTCTACTAAGCCTAGCAGACCTCCTTTAAGAAAATAATAATTCTAAAGGCCTTTAATGCTATAAGTCTCTTACCCTTTATTCCTAAAATTATATTATAGAGGGTTAATACTAGTTTAAGCTCTAGTAATAGCGAGTTTTTAGCCTTAAGTATTTTAAATTAGAGGAAGAATAAAGACCTGCTACGCTAAGTAGTAAAGAATTAAAATAATAAATAAGCTTAAAAGCTAAGTAAGGATTTTTACCAAATATTAACTTAAAAAACTCTCTATAAATATAAGGTTAAGGGTCCACATAAGGCTCTAATTAATAAATAGATACGTAAAAAGCAAGGCAAGCCTCTCTTACTTAAGGAACCTAAGGAGTATTATAGTAAAGCTATATCCTAGTCTCTAAGGAGGGTAATAGAGGCACGTAATCGCTAGCATCTCTAAGAGCGTAAGGAGGAGTAGGTATAATACTAAAAAGCTAAGACAAACAGGCTTCATGAGGAGGCAAGTTAAGAAAAGGCAAGGGAGAAGGAGATAAGGCGTTAGGTAAGGACAAGAAGCGTAGCCTTATACTCGTACTAAAGCTACTTTAAAAAAAGAGTTATTATAAGGCCTATAAGTAGTAAAGAGCCTTAAGGTACTATTACAGACGCACTAGCTCTTAGGTTATAATGTAGCTATAATATTATTCCTTTTATATAATATTAATCGCTATATATATAAATTAAAACTTCCAGATATTACTATTAAAAATATCGCGACAATAGCTTTTGTGTAATGCTCTACAGCTTTCAGTTATAAAGCTATTTTAGTGTTTAGGCGGGTCGCTTTGCCGGGAAGCTGCTTCGAGGTGAACCTCGATAATGTACGGTTTTTTACTAGCACGGATACGGTAATAACGCAACCCGGGGCCTAATTCGTTCAATCGAACCGCCAAACCATCTTAACCAGGTCAGTCCAACATATTATAGCTTTTCTTTTATCGTCTTTAATAACCTGCACAGATTATATAATACACGGTAATAAAAAAAATGTTATAATAATAATAGTAATAAAAAGGGGTACTAAAAAAATTGAAAAAAAATCTTAGGCAGAGGGCGTAAATATTAGGCCGTAGTAACTATTAATATAATTTATTTTTAAATTATAAAATAAAAACTATATGTAGCTTAAAATTGCTACAAGCATTATTTATTTTACTTTTCATAGTATTTTCACTATAATATTTAACTTAAAATAGATAATGCTAAGTATGCTAAACCTACTATAAAAAAGTTTAAATTATCTATTATAAATAAAGATTAAAGTATAATACTATAGTTCTATAAAACTGAAACTATTATAATTATTTTTACTATTGGATACTATTATATAGTAAAAAGCAATATTATTAGCGTAAATAAAAAATTAATAATATTTATAAGCTTAAGCTTCTAAAACAATACTTTAAAATTTTAATAAATTATGTTAGTATTGTAACGTACTATTTACCACTACGCCAACCTAGCGAAAGGCATAGGATAATACTCTATAAGATAGAGTAGATCCTAGATAAATAGTATATATACTAATATAGGCCAGTAATGACTAAGGGGCTAGACCCTCAGCTAACCCCACTTAGGCCTGTATATAACTAGGCCTAAATAGTACCTGACAAGTATACTATCTTATCTTTTTATTAAACTTTTTTAATATAATAAATATGTTAGGATCCCAGATTCGGCGGAATACTAGTAGTACTTTGTAATAAAAGATAGCGCTAAAGCCCTACTAAGAATTATATAATATTCCACGGTGTTCCAAGTGCCAAGACCATGGAATACTAGGACTATGTAACTATACCATAGGATCCTACATATATCACGCTTAGGATATTATAGAACCATAGGATATTATAGGATTAATTATATGTATATATAGAAACTGGAAGCTAGGCTTCTGTCTTTATATTTAACCTATTTATTAATCTATTATTTGGATTTAACTTAGGCTCTTATTAATTTAATTATAACTTACCTTACTTTTAATACTAACGCCTTATTAATACGTATAAGCTATTAGTACTTCTTTCCTATCTTACTAGTACTCCTATCCGAGAATCAATCCTACTCTCTAAGGCCAGCTATCTACCTTGTTGGATATTGACAAAATACTATTAAAAGCGTAAAAAAGCCTTTTAAAAAAATTATTTACTATTCTTCTTTAAGCTAATGTAGGGAAAAAATAAATGTATCTTATATTTTAATAAAAAGTAGGAAGCAGTAAAGAAAAGAGTTATTAAATATAATAATAAATTAATTAAAAGCTTTATAAATTTATATTTAATAGTAATTAATTAATTAGTTATAAAATATTTAACTCTATAACGTACTTTATAAGCGAGCTAATTACAGAGGCGAGCTAATCACTTCGTTTTACTAATAAAGTTCTCGTTATTTACACCCTGGTTAACTTCCTTAATACTTACTAATAAAATCTAAAAATGTAATCCACTAATACTATAAGTATAAAGATAAAGCTATCAAATTTTCTTAGTTCTAGTATATATAGTTATCGAGATATAGAATTTGGGGGCTAAATAACCCCTGTAATTTAGTAATTCTTAAATAACTTCTAATCCTTTTAGGCTAGAGCTTAGTAATCATTAATATAGAATACTTATATCGATGTAGCCTAGTATATAAAGTCTTAAATTTTTTTAATAAGTATTAAGAGAGTTAACAGGGATGTAAAACGAGGATTTTACTAGTAAAATGGAGTGATCAGCTCGCTTGTGAAGCACGTTTTATGTCTTTACGTAACGTTAAATAATTTACCTAACGGCTCTGCATCAAAGAGCGAACATGTTATACCTTGCTCGCACATAATATTATTATCGTACTAAGCTTACGTTTAGCCACGATGCCGTACCTTCAGCTGCACCGAGGTAGCTGGACCTAAGGCGTTCCCCACGCAACATCTACCGATGGTACCTTCTTCCTGATCTCACTATTCAGAAACCCCAACCTCCTACAGTATGGTTCGTAAAGTACCTAATAATGACGCAACTCAAGCGAGATGGACTACGCCAGTCTTTCTCCCACCGAACTTAACGTAAGCTATCCAAGGTAGCATAGAGGCTTTGCGCTCCGCCACTCCACAGGGGTGAGCGTACAAGCATGATCGCTGACTGCCACGCAGCAGTCCGTATACCCACGCGGCAATGCGCAGCCATACCTGGCTGCGAATCATAGCCTTGTGCGGCATTCGCATTTCGAAACGCCCTGCAGTGCAGTTCACAGCCCCACTACCTTCGAGATCGCAACTCGATCTCCCCTCACCCTGCATAACAGCTGAGCCTCAATTCTCCGACGGCTAATCAAAGACGGAGGGGCCTTTCTCACGGCTCTGCACACAGCTCAGCCCCAAACGCTGATGGAGCGCACCCCTGCCTTCGCCGTTTAGATCGCCGGTTCTGTGTGTGTCGTCTACGTGACAAGGAGCTGCAAACTCGATGCAGGAAAAGTATACGTCGGCTTGTTCAAGGGTTTAGAGGAGGCTCCGCTGACGTACATGAGGGATTGAAGCCCCTGAACTGCAAGGTGCCCCGGTCCCTACCCCTTACCAAGACTACAAGGCGTAACGTGTAGCCTAGCAGGCTGGCAGGCAATCAATCGACAAGCTATATTGCTATCTGCAGAAATGAGTGAGGAGTCTATCGAGAAAGAAAGTAGTAGTCGAGAGCTTTATCTTGAAGTCAGTGGTCCGTGCTCCTACCGTAGCTTGGCAGTTGGCGCGCCGCGTCACCGAACGCGCCACCCCAACATGATCGCTCAGCCAGCAACATGAGGCTACTAAGCTACCCACAATTAATATTATTACGAGATTTTCTAGAGTTAAGGTCTCTAAGGCCTATAGATAATTATTAGCTACTTAGATTATTAATATCTTCTTAGTATTTTAATTATTTAGCTACTACGCGACTTTAAGGTAGATATAATAAATAAGACCTTATTAATATCTATAGCCTTACGCTAAGGCTGTTTTTTCTTAATAGTTTTATTAAGAAACTATAAGATATTCTTACTACCTAATTTAGATATTTTAATATATTTTTAAAATTAACTTTATATCTTGCAGGCCTATTACTTAAAGTATTACTTAGTAGCTTTATTAGCTTTCTGCTTTACGCGTGTATCTTTAGTAGCTACTTAAGTAATACGCCTTTCCTAAAGTAGCCTTATTTTAAGCTACTAGCTAGCCTAACGGGCTTTTACTTACTTACTTTTTTAAAGCTATAGTTACTACACTTTAGTATCTTTTTCGTGTTAATAATTACGTGCCCGCTATACGCTGTAGAGTAACTAAAAAATAGTCCTACTATAATACTTATTTAGCTAATTAAGAGGTAGAGGCTTGTCTTACTTTAAGAGTTTTTTTTAATATTACTAAAGCCTTTTATAGACCTTTATTTTTATGCTCTAAGAGTTACTTTTATATAAAAATTAAGTATATAGTTTAACTTAGCTTCTTAGCCTTATTACTACTCCTTATATTAATAATAGCTATTAGTAGCTAGTTAATCTTTCTCTAATCTAAAGCACTAAGTATTAAGGTTAAGCTTTTTTATAATTATTAATTAAAAGGTATAGTCTAATTAAATTACTTAAGAATAGTTATTAGATCTAGCGAGGAGATACCTATAGCTTTAAAGACTTAAAGAATTAATAGCTACCTTATAGTACTAACCTAGGCCTTCTAAAATAGGCTAAAGAAGTCTCTTATAGCAATAAAGGCTAGCCCCTAGCTATTTTATAGGAAGTGTATCGGCGCAGGTCACTCAAAGGATCGATGTTGGCGTATCTCCTAGCAGAGGCATGTGGGAGTGCGTGTATAAGAATGTAGCCTCGAATGAATTAAGTGCCTATAGGCCTGGTACGAAAGGATACGGAAAAGGTACTAAACTATAAAGGCCCCAAGCTCCTCTAAATACACCTCTTCCCAGATGGCTAGCTAGCACATATCTGCCATAGGTTGACCGTCGGTCTGATGGATCCGAAATAGGTCCGAATCGGATCCGTAGTTCCCCATCGGTCTGATAGATCCGAAATTGGTCCGATACGGATGAGTGTCGGTTTTCGGATGATCTCGAATCCTGTCTTGACTGGCCAAGGGTTCTCGTGTCGACGAGCGATTGTTCCTGTTACAGGAAGGCTAATAGCTTATTTAAATACGCTATTAATAGAGGCTTAAACACGTAGATATTAAGAGGCTATAACGTATAGGTTAAATAAGGTAAATAGATAGCTAATAGGATCCTATTATAATCGCAATAGTTAATAAAATCTATAATAATATAAAATTTATAGCTATTAAGAATTAATAGTTAATATAATTATTTAGCTTTTAATTTTATAAGGCGATTAAACACCTATTAAAGCTATATAAGGCCTATCTAATTACTTAACTAGTTAGATTTAGATACGGTAATAAAGGCCTAATAGTGTTAAGGGTTAAGATCCTCGACCTAGCTTAATTATATGTTTATAGAGGTGGCCTAATAGATTAGAGCTAAATCTAGGGCAGATCTGTCGGCGCATATACAGGCTATAAGCAATATCCACTTGCGGCTACCATCCTGGATAGCTTGCCTTACAGCCTTGCTCTCGTACAGAGGCCTATCAAAGATCCTCTTTAAGCGGGAGGTAATGCCAAGTAGAATGCCTTTCTCGTCTATATTATAGATATCTTAAGCCTTAATCTAATACTGCTCTATCTTCTGCTGTAGGAGGTTAAAGTAGAGCTTATATTTAGCTAGGGAATTAGCTTTATAATAATTACTATTAATACTAGTTATTTATTATAGCATTAAGGATTTAGCGTAACGCTAAATAAAATAATTAATTTATAATAAGCTAATATTCTTTTTAGCTACTATAAAGATAAAACTCTGCATTATTTACTGTATAAAAGAAAGGCTACGTTTAGTAAGGTGCTTAATACATTATAGAAGCTCCTATTTTTGCTATTAGGTAATATTTTAACTATATTGTACAGGAACCTACTACTAGCTAATAAAGTACTTATACTAGCGTATTAGTATAAATTATATAATACTAAATTCTTTTATAATTTTTTAATATAAGAAAGATTCTCTTAGTCTTTATAATTTAATTACTTCTATCGCGGCCGTAATTGGGTCTATATTAGTGGAGATGTAGCGTATTGAAGTTGGGGTATTGCATGGTGGGGTGGCGCGTTCGGTGACGCGGCGCGCCAGCTGCCAAGCTACGGTATATGGAACCTTCTACAACCTCTGACGTAGTCACGTGGCTTCATAACGTACCGCGGTAGTTGGTCATGCTTCAGGGTCTCCAGCACTGTCAGTACCCCTGAAAAGGCCTCGGTACGAGAAATACACGCACAGAAGGTTTGCAAATACTTGCTGTTTGAGTAAGTGCGTCGCATAGGTTCCTCCATAAGGCTCGCATTCCACATGTGCACACGGGCCAATCGTGGGACCAAAGACAACTGAGTTGCCGTATCTGGGTTCCGTCCAACTGACCGTTTAGGAGCATATCTGGAATGTTATTCCCGGCTCTGTGAAAATCACTGAGTCCCCTTACAATGGACCTAGTAGTTTGCATCCGGACTGGTGGTACCATGCAGCTAAAAGGATACCGTCTGTGCTCTTGAGATGCTCGCCACGAGAGCCTGGCGAATATGTCACCAGAACCGGTCATTGTTTCATCCTTCCGAGCTGTGTACACTGTCATCACGTCGCCCATAAGGTCACCTCGTTATCTCCAGCGTCATTGGTAGAGACCTGCTTAAGCGCCCTGATATCCGGCGTGTGCTACACGTGGTGGCTAATTCCCCGCCCGCCACTGCGGCCTCCACTCCGTATATTACTCAGCGTGAGCTTCGCTCCGCTTGCATGCTTTTCGACCCGTCCAATGTATTTCTCGGGCCCATCCCCCAGAGGTTCGGGCCATATTCTGACGGCACCTCCGGAATCTATGGTACGGTCTCCGCAGTCTGCCTGACGTGGGGTCGAGGCCGTGCAGTGCACATTTCGCCCGCACCCACTCTCAGTATGGCTTGGGACACTAAAGATTTTAAATCGCTCCAAGCACAGTACCTTTCAAGTCGGACCAAGAAGTGACCCCGCAGGCAACTGGCTCCGTTGGGCCGTGCGTAAACTGCAAATTTAACTGACTACCTTGAACAGTCAGGATACCAGAACAGTAGTATGTTTCCGTCTCACCTTCGTCCGACTCATGTCTAGATACACTATCACCAGAAACTGATTACTGATATTAGTAGTTTCCTATTTACAATCAGTGTAGCCTGAGCCACGATGTTGTTAACTTATCTGCTACATGTCCCCGTAGTGCTGTATGCTCCTTACAAACCCCCAACAACTGTTCACAAAGACCGAACACTGCTCTTCCCGCCCCACACGGCATCACCGACCCTCTTTTAATTGCGACCAATGCCATGAGTATTCCTTTTCTAGGCCGCGGCAATTATCAGCTCGCTGCATATATGTTCGTCACAAATATACAACGCTGCACGTCCAGCCCCATTCATCACTACGACCCTGCTCTTCGCATCCGATACTACGAGAGTTGATTCCTAATTTTGTACCAAGCCTCGCCCCATCTACACACTTGGCCGCCCCTAATCACTTCTTACTCCCCACCGTCGCAGTGGATCAAAGATGGATACCTTACCGATCTAGAATAGCCGGTGACCGAAGCTGCACCGTAGGAGTCAGCTCGAGATGGGAAACTGTTGGCTGTACAGTACGCTGCTGGGTTATATCGTGACGGTGGTGCATACCTATGGTAATTCTTCATGCGGAATAAGAGTTACACCAGCCAGATCGCCGTCCACCCGCACATGTTCCTCAATGATCAACATCCGAACCATATGACCTGTGTCATGTATGACCCGCGAAAGCCAGTATGCAAGCGATCCCCATATGATGTGAAGTATCGACCGCAGCGGTCCGACCCAGCGCAAATTTTTTCATCATTCAGAACATCGCAGCTTGAGCTTGTCCTAACAAGATGCTGTCTAAGTGATGCATTGGGCTTCGAAAGTGTCAGAGGATGTGGTTAAACCGACGCGTGCGACATCTACGTTTCGTGAGGTGATGCAGGCCGCCAGGTGTCATCGTCGTTTACAGGATGTTTAAAGCGAGGAGTAGACCCAGGGTAATGTATTAGAATTCATACATGAGGAATGCTTTGGTGGGATGTGTCCTCCCATGCTACATGATCATCACCCGCACACACACCTTCTTCTTCACCTCTCTCTCGTCCTCTGCACCACCGGAAATACCCTCCTCCCTCCAACTGCTCATCACTTCTGCCCATAGTCGAATTCTCGCTGGTTTCGGGCAGGCCCGCGGGTCATTGGTGTGAACGGGCAAACTGAAGTATTCCGTCGCCGTCTTGACATATGCATCGCGGTCGAAAGAAGCATGCAGCGCGCGGAGTATAAAATTCGGGGCCCGAGAAACAGCCTGGTGGAACTTGACGATGTTCCGTACCCCTACCGTGCGTCGGTATTCAGCCTTGTAGTGGGTTACGCGCTCGTCTAGGGTTTCGTTCGGACGCACGAGCGCCGTCTCGTCGATGCCTGCGAACACGAAGAGGAGAAAAATTCCGTCGTAGACGAAAGAGAGAAAGTCTCGGGTCGCCGGCATGTATCGCCAATGTGGTAAGTAGAAAGTGACTTGGGCTTTCTCGTGGGCCGCGCAGAAAGTCAATATCGTGAAGAGCTTGCTGATCCGCTCTTGGATCTATCCTTTTAAACAGTGACGCATTGGGCTTCCTCCCACTAGATCTCGTTCCGTGATGACGACGCGTCGCAGGCGCTGTGCGCAGCTCTCATTTTCGATGTAGCGTGCAAAACCGGCGCACCCAGCGCTGAGCCCATCCAGGAATCTGACCTCGTTATGCTCCTCGACCAGACCCAGCACTTCCTTCCTCATCTGCCGGGAAACTTTTGCGATGTGATTCACATTCGTGAGTGCCGTGATGGTCTTGGTCCCCTCCTTGCGCGGTGTGAGAATGTTGAGACTGCATTTCTTTGCGTCCGGGGCGCCAATGCAGAGGACGACTCTTCGTCCGCTATCGTTGATGATTGCGAAAAGGTAGATGCGGTTTCGAAGCTCCGGAGGCAAGTCGAAGAGGCGGAATGGTGCCTTCTCGGCGGGCGCGACGTACGCTATCTCTGTCCTGTCCGTCATAGCTGTGGCGGGCTGTGAGCTAGAGGACGACGAAGAAAGAGGGAAAAGTGAAAGTCGACGTAATATTACCAGGCAAGCGCTATGACCCTTCGCTTAATCGTCTCGCACCTGAGATAGAGGTTGAAGTGAAGGCAGACGTCACTGTCGTGACTTCGGTGCAAACGCAGCCTCACCACCTTCGGTGCAAACGGAGTCCCGTCAGCGTACTGCTTAGCGACATGCCATATAAGAGGCATAATATGGATACTATGGTAGAGTGCACGAAAACTCACCTTCATCTAGAGCTATGGTGGAGCCAACGGCATTGGCCCTCGTACACATCGCAGCCTACTTAGATCTGCCACATTGGGTCAGACACCTTGCAAAAGAGGACATGATACACCAAGAGAATATTATTGGGAACACACCAGTCTGGTTGGCTCTTAGTCGAGGCAACAACGAATCATGGCAAGCATTACTGGAACACGGTGTGGCTCCGACATATAAAGACTTTGGAGCAGCCTCTATGCACGCATCGCTACCAATCTAGAAAGCGCTAGTAAGTAGGGCAGATATCACCGATCCCGAGTTTGAGTTTGGAGTTCACGCACTGTTGAATCCAATTGCTTCCTATAAGGCTTAGGCCGTTCGAATTCTGCTTGAAGCTGGCGTTGATTTCAATGAGGCATGCGATTTTCTACGAGCAAAATGTAAAGGCCTCAAAAGTCTGCCGCTGGCATTCGCGCTCATAATGGGGCACGAAGATACCAGTATCATGGAAATAATTCTAGCAGCACCGCGAATCACGCTTACAACATGGAGGAATGATTTCTTGAATATTCATGAGTATCTAATCATAGATCCCATAATGCTGTCTGAATGTTGCTTCTATGCCGTCTGTAAAGAGGGTCTCCTCAAAAGTGCAAAGATTCTGTACCAACAGAATGTAAGCAATACTTTTGCTCAAGACGGCAGAAGAACGCTCCACGTAGCTACAGCAAAAGACTATCACGCCCTCGCCAGCTGCTTGCATGGTTCGGAAATGGCTTTTAATGAACTTAAATCTCTAAGTCCTGGGACATTGTTTTGTGCTATCAGATACAGCAATTTGGAAGGCATCAAACAACTCATTCAATTAGGCGTAGACGTTGGTTGTCGGGACCAGCACGAAAAACACCTCCTCATGAACGCCGCACAGAAAGGACATTTATCTATCATTCAATTTCTACTGCAAAAAAACTCCGACTGTAACCACGGTTGCTCTCAAGGGCGCATACCTACCATGTACGCGGCACGGCAAGCGTTGTGTATAGCGACGTGATGTGGGATAAGTTCGAGCTCTCCTATGCTAACCCACTTCGAGTACAAATTCTAGCAAAGCTAGGGCTATAACCGACACTTTTTGTTAAAGTTGAGTGTAAGTGTTATCAATTCTGTAGGCGAAGATGTCGACTATTGTCAGATTTGATGGTGTTCTGTCACTTTGAGATGGTGTGATCTTGATAGTTGATGAAGTTGATTGATTGAGTGATAGAGATTGGCCGTAGGCGAGGTTTCTAGTACGTGCCGACCTATGTCCGATTATATAGCCTCTATCTGTTGTGGATATAAGGCTGGAGCACTCTCTCTTTTGTACTATTCTAAATAGGGCTAGCGCTGCAGCGGCACTTATTTGGAGCCTCGCACACATTTGCATTCCAGGAACACAGAACACGAACATTATTAATTAATTATTATATCTATTAAATTCTCATTATTGCATTATCTTAAAGTAATAGAACACTATTAAATCTAATAATTAAGAGTCTTATTGCCTCCGCTAAGCTAATTACAATGGCCCTATTAACTTTTAGAGATCCTACAGTGATCCTGACTAACTACACGAACTACACACCGTGGCTAAACTAGCTAAAAATAAAATCCTAATTCCTAAAGGTCTAGAACATTATCAACCCAGCGCTGATAGATAAACCAAGACAGAAACCCGCAATGCCGATACCTCCCGCGATAGGCAACTACCAGCTAAGCACGGCGTATACGACTGCGAATCCGAACAATATGCCAACAATGCCCTCACATCTATCGACGGCAGGCGCGAAAGCATACAAAGATAATAGCGATTATTACAAAGGACAGCTAGAAATATACAAGATTATAGATCGCGAATACTAAGAGGAACAGGTTAGCCTAAACTAAGTAGTTACTATTATCTAATTAACAGTTTCTGCGCATCTCTAGAATAACTACTACCTCTTAGATTAATTAATTAGGTAATAGATTAATAACCTTACGATTATAGTTAGGGTAGACCTGCAAGACGAATATAGATAATTAAGGGCAAGATACTAAGAAGCCCTTAAGCTAATAAGAATAGCTAGATTATAGGCTACATGGCTATCTGAGTACGATTATGCAGCCATAGAAGCAGAGACTAATTAGGTCTTAGAGCTTTAAAGGCTAGACTTAGTTAAAGAAGACTTTATAAAGGCAGTTGTCTATGTCGCACCTATATAGGTAACGACCTTCTAGTAATATAGAAGCAAGGATGCAGCTGTCTTACGGAAGCACATAATAAAACTCTTCTAAGACTACATAATCCTGTAGTACCTAATTAAGGGTAAATAAAAGGGCGCTTTTGCTACTGCAGGTTTATCTCTTGCTAACGATAGTGAATCTACCTAGGCTACAGACAGGGACGCCTCTCTTATAGATAAAGCAGCAATATTAAAACATTAGGGTAGACCTTATAAACAACGAAATAATAGTCAACGTACTAGAGCCAAGCAGTCCGCGATTATAAACGATAAGCTAGTGGTAGCTAGTGGCCTTAAGTGCCCTACTTATAAACAACGCTATAGTCTATAAGACTGCTTCTACGCTTTCCTAGATAAACAACTAGAATAGTTTAGGCTAAAGCCGAGCATGGTTGCCCTAATTAAGTTTAGGCTAAAGAATGACCCTGCGCTTTAAGAAAGTCTAAGGATAATAAAGAGGGCTAGATTATAGGCACCTATAATTAAATTATCGCATATTCCTACTCTAACTCGAATTACTAAGGCTAATAATGAGTGACTAGATAGACGTAAGATTACTAAAATCCTAGTAAGCTTTAACGCCGTATCTTTTTACACCAAATTAAACATATACCTATTACGATGCTTAGCTATACTTAATTTAGGCACAACCTGCCATGTCTTTAACAACATCGATCGCTTTGTCTTATACTGGCCACCAGCGCCAGGAGACTTTATATAGGCAGGGAATACACAAATATGGATTAAAGGATACGAGAGCGTCTATCTTAACATATAAAGTGTAAGCAGTAATTGAATAATATAGCTAGATAATATAGCCTATTGCCCTAATTTGCTCTGCAACCTTATATCGTTCCAATTACTCTAGAGGCAAGGCCTTTAGTAGGACATAAAGGCAGACCTAACAACTCTAAAGAGAAGAGATAATACTATACTAGTAGAACTCTAAGAATTACATAGACAATAAGTGTTAGAATATAGAATAAGGCTAGTAGGTAGTATTCCTACTGATGCTGCGCACGCCACTCACAAGACTAACACACGCACTAAACAAAGACCATAGAAGGCAAACGTATAGACCTGGCACTAGTAATTAGGCTATCTAGGCCCTTAGGCCCTCAAACACCTCGTGCAGCAATCTAAGGGGGTAAGGATTAAAGGTCTCCCTATGGTAAAATGTAACGCCTGCGGTAAAGCAAAACTAAAATGGCAAATACGCCGGCAAGCCAGGGAGCGAACTAAAGGCCTGGCGAGCGAGTCGCAATAGACTTTCACGACTATAAAGCAGACAGCTCAACAAGAAAGAAGAGCTAAATACTAATTACTAATTAATTCTCTAGCTTCGCATAGGACTTCTACTTTAAGGATAACTACCTAGCACGGCTAATTATTAAATTACTTAGCACTTTTGTATGGTTCATAGAAGTATAATATAACGTTATAGTAAAAGTAATTAAATCTAATAACAAGATCTTCTTTATTAAAGCTAATATTAAGAAGTGGTACGCGGCGCAAAATATTAAGATTAAGCTTTTAGCACTAAATACTTAAGTATAAAATAGAAGAGTAGAACGCTTAAGGGGTGTAATTAAGAAGAAAGCGCGCGTAATGCGACTTAACTCTAATCTACTATAGTAAATATAGCCTAAGATTACGCGAGCCGCAGTCTACCTGTATAATTAAACGCTAAACTACACTAACTAATAGCGATCTCTATATAAAGTGTTCTTTATAATAGTAGCCTTTCAGAACGGCATTGTTACTAACCAAAGAAGCCTAATTAAGCTCACCTAAAAGTATATAGCTGTAAAGCGTTTACGATAACTAACGACATAAAACGCGGTAAAAGTAGGCTTTAGAGGCTTAACCCTAAATCATGGATTAGCTACCTTATTAGCTATAGATTAACTAACATCTAGAGAATATAGATTCCCTCTCTAGCAAAGACAATTAGTACTCGCGATATAATATTCGATAAGGATACTATATTCTTAGGCAAAACTAAAGACCTAATAGACAACCTTATATATAGCACATTAGAAGAAATAGCAGCCTAGGTGCAATTAGTAGAGTTACCTCCCTTACCTTAACAAGAGCATGCCACTGAGTCCTTCTTTAAGGATGAGACAATTAGTAAAGCGCTAGAGGAAGAGGCTCCTAAGTGCAGGCAAGACAG
This sequence comes from Bimuria novae-zelandiae CBS 107.79, assembly GCA_010015655.1. Classification (NCBI taxonomy): domain Eukaryota; kingdom Fungi; phylum Ascomycota; class Dothideomycetes; order Pleosporales; family Didymosphaeriaceae; genus Bimuria; species Bimuria novae-zelandiae. The sequence continues at coordinate 1,767,405 of ML976657.1, forward strand.
GAGAGCTAGGTACGAATATCTAACGCCTCTATTAACGCCGCCACTAGTGACACTCCTTGCACAACTAATAGCAAGAGATAATTAAGCTATACTACTATAAATAGTGTAAACAGGACAGTTGCAAACAAGCCTATAGGCCACAGCCTTTATAGCAGGCACCGAAGCCGGTAGTAGCGGCAAATACGAAGGCAAGACTCTCAATAAGGCGTAGCTTTAATAAATAATTATATTAAGCAAGAAGCTATATTAAAGTGTGCTTTTAGAGCCACCTACATGCTAAAGCAAGCTCGAAGATCACCCTCTTTATAATATGTAGAAGGAAGTAGAACGATCCCATCTATAAAGCCACAAGGAAATGAAGTCTTAGAGCGAGGTCGTAGCAGCTCTAGTAAAGGTAGCAGGCCATCAAATCCTCGACTGCATGTGGGTATATACCTATAAATTCGACAAACACTATTAATTACAGAAATGTAAAGTAAGGCTGGTAGTGCGAGGCGATTAATAGCGGCACCTTACCTCGTAAGAAACCTACGCCGCAACACTTGCAGGATAATTATTCTGCATGCTTATGGCGATTGCAGCTTGTATCGACTTAGAGTTTATCTAACACAACGTTACCAACGCGTTTGTCTATGCAAAGCTGGACAAAGAAATCTATATAAGAATGCCTCGCGGCTACTCGCGAGCAGGCACAGTCCTTAAACTACACAAAGCACTATATGGACTGCGCATATCTCTACTGCTCTGGCAAAGAGAGTTTATATTAACGCTCCGTGATATTGGCTTTAAAACAGTGCCCCACGAGCCATGCTGCCTTATTAAGGACGGCATTATCATATTCTTTTATATAGATGATCTTATCATCGCCTATTAGAAGAATCACGAGCCTGCAGCAAAAGCAGCTATTAAAGAGATAAGAACTAAATTTACCCTTACTAGCGGGAAAGACCTGCAATAGTTTTTAGAAATTAAAATTATTAGGGACTGCTTAAATAAAAAGATCTGGCTTTTATAAGCATTATACGTCGACAAAATATTGCGCCTTATCGATTACTATGAGATTCGCTATAATACCCCGATAGGTTTAATCGAATTACTCCCAAGAACAGGACTAGCTAATAAGGGTAAGATTAATCGATACTAGCGCAAAGTCGGATTAATTCTCTATGCTATAGTTATAACTTAACTAGATATCGCCTTTGTAAGCTCTAGATTATCACGATTCTTATCTAACCTAAGTAAAGAGCACTAAGTAGCTACTAACCAAGTTCTCCTCTATCTTGCTAATACTAAATCACTAGGTCTTTAGCTTGGGGGTGCAGATACTCTAGAAGTAGTAAGCAACGCATTCTTTACTAATAATACACTTAATTATAAGAGTTTACAAGGATACGTTATTAAATTATTTAGTGGCCTAATTGCCTGGAAAGCAAGCAAGCAAGATATAGTTACTATATTAATAATAGAGGCCGAACTTCTAGCGCTTTTACAAGTAGTTAAGGAGGCTATCTTTACTTCACGATTACTCCAGGAGCTCTAGATCACTGTAAGTAATTGCCTAATTATAATTAACTGCGACAATTAACAGACTATTCGCCTTATTACTAAAGAAATCGCAAAGCTATAGACTAAGCTCCGCTATGTAGATATCTATAATTATTAGCTAAGACAAGAAGTCACACTTAGGATAATTAAAGTGGACTATTAACGCTTAGAGGACATGGTTGTAGATAGACTTACAAAGGCCCTGCTAGTAAACAAATAGAGCAAGTTTCTGAATAGGCTGGGACTTAAAGATATATTAGACAAGATTACTAATCAAGAGGTTACCCTGCAGGATCTATAGTAGAGGATAGAGGTCTTTAAGTTGGAATAATAGACAGATGAATAATGCGAAGGTCCAGCTTGAGGATAAGCCTAAGCTAAGGGGGTGTGTCCGATTATATAGCCTCTATCTGTTGTGGATATAAGGCTGGAGCACTCTCTCTTTTGTACTATTCTAAATAGGGCTAGCGCTGTAGCGGCACTTATTTGGAGCCTCGCACACATCTGCATTCCAGGAACACAGAACACGAATATTATTAATTAATTATCACATCCATTAAATTCTCATCATTGCATTATCTTAAAGTGACAGAACACTATTAAATCTAACAACCTAACGCTAGCACTATCTAGGATAGTGTGCAACTAGAGGTGCGCTAGCCTTATATTCTCTACTACACTATTAATAATAGTACAGGATTATAGAAGCCCTATAATTAAATATACCCTTTTAGCTTAAGTATATCCTTAAGCTAAATGTTTTCTAGTAATTAGTCTATCCTTCTACTTTATTTTAAAGGCTTTTATCCTCTAATATAGATCCTGCAAGGTAATCTATTAATTAATAATTTTATTTAATATATTTATAAGTCCTAGTTTATCTAGAAACTTATTCTATTTATTTACTAGTAATGCCTTAGTAGACTATTCACTACTATATCCTCTAACTTTTAATAAGTAATATTAATTATTCCTTTATCTACTGCCTACCTTAGCTAATAATTATAGATATCTATATAGCGTAGCTTAGTCTGTAACTTTGCAATCCCTTTAGTAATAGGATAAATAGTTTATTAATTATTATAATTAATTATAATTAGGTAATTACTTATAGTAATCTAGAGCTCCTAAAGTAATCGTGAAGTAAAAATAGCCTTATTAGCTACTTATAAAAGTGCTAGTAGTTTAGCTTCTATTATTAATATAGTAACTATATCTTATTTGCTTACTTTCTAGACAATTAGGCTACTAAATAGTTTAATAATATATCCTTATAAACTCTTATAATCTAGGGTATTATTAGTAAATAATATATTATTAACTACTTCTAGGGTGTTTGTCCTTCCTAGCTATAGGCTTAGTAACCTAGTCTTTATAAGATAAAGGAGGACTTAATTAGTAGTAGCGTAATAACTCTTATTTAGAGTAAATAAAAACGTAATAGTCTAGAGCTTATAAAGATAATATCTAGTTAAGTTATAACTATAGTATAAAGAATTAATCTAACTTTTCGCTAGTATTAATTAACCTTAGTCTTATTAGATACTCTTATTTATAAAAGTAATTTAATTAAAGCTATTAGCGCTTCATATTACATTATATAGTAATTTATAAGACAAGATATCTTATTAATATATAAAGCTTATAAAACCTAGATCGTTTGCTTAGTGCGGTCTCTAATTATTTTAACTCTTAAAAACTACTATAGATCCTTTTTACTAGTAAGTGTAAACTTAGAACTTATCTTTGTAATAGCTACTTCTGCAAGAGACTTATAATCCTGTTAATAGGTAATAATTAAATTATTTATATAGAAGAAGATAATAAGACTTATATAGTGTTACGGCTAGGACATTCACGGTTAGCTCCTTGGCAGATCCAGGAGTATATAGTTATCGTTCTCTTATTACTTTACAATTAACGCGGTTTTCCTCTCCTTATCAGAGCCTGTCTGCTCTGACATATAGCACTATAGTGAACCCTATATTACGGAATGCAGTAGTGAACTCTCTTTACTAAAGTAGGGGTGAGATGCGTAGTCTATAGAGTGCTGTATGTAGTTAGAGGATTGCGCCTGCTCGCGAGTAGCCGTAAGGCATCTTTATATAGATTTCTTTGTCTAGCTTTACGTGGACAAAAGCGTTAGTGACGTTGTGTTAGATAAGCTCTAAGTTAAACTAAGCTATAATTAATATAAGCATATAAAAGGATTATCTTATAAGCATTGTAGCGTAAGTATTTTATAAAGTAAAGTATTACTATTAATTGCCTTTTACTACTAATCTTGCTTTAGACTTCTATAATATATACTATTTATTAAGCTTATAAGTATATAGCTTCATGTAGTTAAGGATTTAATAGCTAACTACTTTTAAAGTAGCAATAACCTTACTTTAGGACTTTAATTCTTTTTAACTTTAAAGAGAGGATCGCTTAGCTTCCTTTTATATATTATAAAGAGGGTGATCCTTAAGCTTAATTTTATAGGTAGGTAGTTCTAGTAGCAGGATTTTATGTGGTTTCTTACTTACAGTAATTATGCATCTAAGCTAGGCCTTATTTAGTATCTTGCCTTAATACTTGCTACTACTTCTTACTTTTATGCCTGCTATAAATGCTACGGCCTAAAGACTAACTTGTTTTTACCCTAATTACATTCTTAAGCATAGTTTAGCTTAATTATTTCTAATTAGTAATTAGGCAAGGAGTGTAATTAGTAGTAGTAGTAATAAAAGAGTTAGATAATTATAATTAACCTTTTTATTTTATTTATACTTTAGGGGCCCTTTACCCCTTCTCCCCTAGCGACTTAGTAATTGTCTTATCTTTATAAAAAGACTCTGTGGCTTAATCCTGACGAGGTGAGAAAAATAATTTTACTAATTATACTTATACTACTATTTTTTTAAGGTATAATATATAAAATTATTTATTAGGTCTTTAGTCATGCCGAAGAACACTATATCTTTATTAAATATAATATTATAAGTACTAATTATCTTTGTAAGTAAGGCGATCTATATCTTCTGGATATTAAATAATTAGTAGCTAATAAGATAGCTAATCTAGACTTTTAAATCTAATCTTTAGAGTTTACTCTTACTACGCTTTATATTATTAGTTATTATAAAAGATATATAGCTGTAAGCCTTTAGGTAAGCTTAATTAGGCTTCCTTAGTTAAGTAACCATGCCGTTTTAAAAGGCCACTATTACAAAGAATATTTTATATAGTAATCTCTAGTAATTAGCATAGTTTAGAGTTTAATTATAAAGGTAGACTACTACTCGTGTAATTATAGGCTATAGTTACTAAAGTAGGTTAAAATCTAGTTATATCGCGTGCACTTTCTCCTTAATTACACCCTTTAAGTATTTAGCTCTTTTATTTTATAATTAAGTATTAGGTACTAAAGGCATAATTTTAATATCTTATACTAAATACTACTTCTTAACGTTTGCTTTAATAGAAAAGATCTTGTTATTAGATTTAATAAGTTTTACTTTAACTTTAAATTATACTTTTATAAATAGTATAAAGGTGCTAAGTTACTTAATAATAGATTGTGCCGGGCGATCATCTTTAAAGTAGAGATTCTAGATAAAGCTATAGAATCTATTAGGAATAAGTATCTTACTCTTCCCTCCTATTAAGCTGTCTATTTTAAAATTAAAAAAGTTAATTATAATTTTCTCTCTTGGACAATTTATAAGCTCCTTAGATTAGCTACAGATTTATTACTTAAGTTTAGCTTTACTATAAGCGTTGTATTTAACTATAATAAGTCCTTTAATTTTTACTTTCTTAAATTACTATACTAGATATTTAAGTGCCTGAGGTTCTAAGTAGCCTAATTACTTATACATGGTAATTGTTAGAGGTTAGATGTGGTAGCAACGTAGTATAATTAATATAGGGTTCTATAAAGTATTGGGTAAGAGACAAATCGCTGCCAAGGAATTTCCTTAGCAGGTAAGACTATATACCTGGTATTAAGTAATTCCACGCCAGCGTGCGCTTTAAGTTATAACTTCTAATATTATCCCCCCTCTATACGTTTTCTTGTCCTAAAAGGCGCAAATTAGTCTAGTTTAGACTATATTAGTAGTAAATAGTCTAAATAGAAGTAGGATATTAACTTTTAGTAATAAGTAAGCCTAGCCGTTGCGTTTACCCTTTAGGATACCTTTTATAACCTTAGTAAAATCTTTAGGCAACTACAAGGTAAGATTTATTTTATCTTTTACTTTAGTCGTGTATCAACTTAATAAGGCCCTAGCGTAGCTACTAGTGCTAGTAATAAGTAAGGTAGCTTATAAAGAGCTTTTTATAATAATAAACTTTTTCTAAACTATTATTTACTCTTTATCTTACTAGTAAGCGGACGCTTACGCCCTAGTGTGGTTTAATTATAATTACTAACTTTAAAAGTAGTATAATTTCCTTTTTAGTAATTTAAGTAGTATTTTAGTTAGCTTACTCTTTTTATAGCGCCTATAGCTATATTTACGCCTAAAGCTACCTTTCTACGTTAGTTTTGTCAATGCAAGTATTCCTATAATAAACTATAAGTAAAAGAATAAGTGTTATAAGATAAAGCTCTCAGTTATTACTAGTTTACTTTATACTAAGCATATTAGCATTTTCTTAAATAATAAGTAGAAAGTTATTAAGAATTACTGCTAATTCCTTAATAAGAATTATTAGAAACCTCTTTGCTTTAAAAAGCTAGGCGGCTACGTTTCCTAAAATATAAAGTATGCTAGTTTAAGAATTATATATACTATATAGTATATAGAGCGCGCTTTAGGTGTAAATAGGCACTATTAGGACCTAATAGGCCCTTATAACCTCTTATTAACCCCTTTATAGCTCCCTTTTTTATATTATAGTAACTTATATAAGATTAGGACCTGACTAAATATTTATAATAATAATAAGTTAGAGCCTAAGAAGTCTACCTAGCGCAGGTTTATAAAGAATAAGTCTAAAATAGACGTGGAAGCTATAGTTCGTGAGGCCTATAAGTAATAGATTACTATCTAATATAATAAAAAGAATGTTAAAGAGCAAATTAAAAACACGACTATAAGTATTAATAGTATTCTATTTATTGAGGATCTAGCGTAATAAGGGCTATAGTAAATACTTCTACGCTTATAATAAGGCATTAGATTTAGTAAAAGACTATTATACTTAATTAGGTTTAATTTTTAGTAATTGCTTGCGTAGTAATGCTAACCTTGAGTAATTCTAAAATACGTATAAAGCCTACGTTAAGGGCTAGTCTATTACGTCCCTAAGGAAAGTATATATTCTTTATAAGCGTGAATAGGCGTATATATGTGTTAATAAGACTATATAGCTACTAATTAACGCGTAGTCTACTATATAGGGGCACATTAATATAACTAATCTTTAAAAGGAGGCTAATAAAGTCCCGCTCCTAATTTTAGTAAATTTAACTATAGGTAAATAGAGGGTTACGCTTAAGGATTCTATAGTTACATTAAATAAAAATCTGCTTGCTACTTAGGCCGCTTCTACGCGTTATAATATAGACGTAACTATTAGTAGTTATAAGTTTTTAAAGGTTTAATAAAAGAAGTAAACTTTTCTTTACACTTTATTTTTGCGTAAGAAGTGCGCGCCTTTACCTACTAATATTAATTTTTTTACTAAGTTATTAAAGACTACTAAAGGTAAAATAACTAAGGATATACTTATTACGTTTAATTATTATAATTAGCTTTAAGATACTACTAACTGTTTATATGTACTAATAAACTTAAAGGTTCTATATAAAATATCTTTAGCTGTAACCAAGGTACTTAGCGTAGAGTAGTTTTATAAGTAGCAGAATAAGTCGTCCTAGTCTATATAGGCATTATTAGGCGTAGGGTGGTGTTTTTCTGCTAAAGCTCTAGCCTAGCGGTTTTCTTTCTCATGTCTTTAGGCAATCTTTTTAGTAACTAGAATAGTAAATACCTTGGCCGTGCGGCCTTTTTATTTTGGAGGAATCGGTGCTTATAGTAGTCATTTGTGGTAGCGGGCGGCCTGCGAGGGTGCTGCTAGGTGTGGTTAAGGTACTTTAGCCTTCTGCACGACCTAAGAAGTCCTGCTAATTATATATAAAATTTTTTTATTAACTATTACGTCTTTATGTGTGGCGTACTAATCTTATAGGTTAGGTCTTCCCTTATAACCCCTTTCTATCCTTTATTAGCCTAATTTGTCCGTGTTGCGCCTATTAGGATTAATTAATATTAATAGTAATAAGTGTAGTTAAAGAATTGATCTATTTTTTAACTCTATATATTTTAACTAGCACTATTTCCCCTTTCTTTTAAGAAGACGTTTATAACTATACCGGTTCCTTTACTATAAGTGCTTATAGTTCTTAGCTACTAGTAGTTACTATTACCCTAAGTCTGCTTAAGACTAGCTTAGTAGCATTAGTACTATCCTTTAAAGTAATACTTTAAAGCGCTTTTAGAATTATTTTAGCGCTTTACTACTAATTTAGACTCCTTACTCTTAAGTATTTTCTTTATTAGAGTAATTTTTTTATTTAATTAAATATTCTTATTACCTAGTGTTCTTGCGCCTATAGTCTATTATACACTCTATTTTATACACGTTATTACTAAATTAGCGTATTATGTTCTTAATAGGCTTTTATTCGTGTGGTAGTATTCCACGGGGCTCGTGTTTTTCTAGTAAAAATAGGTAGAATACTAGATAAACCTAACCTAGGCTCCCTAGAGTAACGTAGTATATAATAGATAAATTACTAATATACTTAATAATAGTGCCTAGCCCTAGCTAATTTTAGTTAATTTTCTTATTTAGTCTTATAGACTACATGTGTCTATTAGACACCTAGACCTTATTACGTACCCTTAGTTTTAGTAAGAGCCTTTTTTAATTTTGAAGCTTTTTTTTTTATATTTTTAAAATATTAAGAGCTTCCTCTTCGTCTTTACGCGAATATTAATAAGCTTTAAGGCAAGTTAAAAGGCTTAAAGACTTTTACCTTTACTTAGCGCCTTATTAGGCTAGTTTAGCTTTTCTAAGCTATAGCTATAGTAAACTTAAAAGGGCGTATATTCACTAATTAATTATTAGCTATTATTGTACGCGAATTCTATATATAAGACCTATAGGGCCTAGTTATCTTGCTTAAGGTAGTAGAAGATGCGCAGGTATTATTCTAAGATACAGTTTTGTCGTTCTGTCTGTCTATCTATCTACGGATGGAAGGCGGACGTTAGCACTTATCTAAAGTTAAGATAGTAGTAAAAGGTATCCTAGTGCCTAGCCCGTATAAGGGGCCTCCTATTAAATATAACTAAAATTATGTTCCTATAAAGGTAAATAAACTCGCGGATTTATGCTTAGGCTAGGTTCGTACTATCTTAGTCTATTCTTACTAGGACGTAGTAGGTCATTTTTAAAATTAGTCTGCTATTACTAAGATAACGTTATAGACGTCCCCTATATAATAACTTAGGGGTAGATTAATAATAAAGTCTATTATTACGTACTGCTAGGGTCTAACTAGGACAGATAAAGGCCTTAATAAACTATATATATATGTATTATACCCTCTCTAGTGTATAAGTAGCGATAAAATACTTAAATAATAAGCTATTATAATATTCGCTTATAGCTTAGGACTTACCTTTAGTAGTTAGAGGCTAAATAAAAGTAATTAGTTTTAATGGGACGCATTTTATTGCTATTACCGTTAGTTTATTATTATTATCTTTAGATAGGTCTAAGGCTTTATCTTTTAACCTAGTTTAAAGGTTTAATTTTAAGGGCTAGTCTACGTTCTTAAAGTTACTAATCTTCTTTATTAACTTTAAGTTATATTCCTAGTTTAACTGGCTACAGGTTAGGGTTATAAAAATAATAAATTTATTAACTTCCCTTATTAAAAATTATTATAGCTTTATTAGTAATTAAATAAAGGCGCTTTTACGTGCCTATTTAACTATTTTTACGCCTTATATATAGTCTAGTTATTGCGATAGTGCGTTAGCTAGATTCATTAACTCTATGTTATAAGTTATAATAAAGTTATATTTTAAAAGGAATATGTATAAGAGCACCCGCTAGAGTAATATCGTTTTAGTTTTTATAAATTACTATAAGTTATTATAGTTTATAAGCACGTTAAAATGCCCTCTTTATAAGTATTACTACTAGTGTCTAATACGCTCTACTATTATAGGCAGTCTTTTATTATAGGTATTATAGTTCCACTAGGCCATATTACGCTTCTTTAAAAAGACGTTAATAGGTTACTATTATAACGTACCACCCTATTTTAGAGTAATTTAGCTTAAAATAGCACTAGTTACCTTATTTAAGATATTTATTTTTACGTGCGTCTTTCTGCCATGCTTAAAGTGTATTAGTATTAGCACTTTTAGGAAAGCGTCCTATAGTTTTTTAAACGCCTACTAACTAGTATTACTTATATTTAAGCGGATGATTTCCTCCCTCCTTGTAACTAGCCTGCCTTAGGCGCTGTTTAGCTCTTTTTAGATTAATTTAGCAAGTAATAGCGCTAAGCGGGAGAAGTTATAAATAAACAAATAATAGTAGTTTATAAAGCTTATAAATACGCGAATATCGCGAACGCAAGTTAGCTTTAGCTAATTTTAAATAGTTTTAATCTATTATAGGTCTATTAATAGTTTTTTAGGGGTATTAATAAAGCCTAAGTATTTGATAGTTCTTATATACTGTCACGAGGGCAACGCGTAGAGATGTCTGGGCCTAGGTAGGCTAGATCGATATACTGCGTTCGGTATCTACGTGTAGGTACAAGACGTTGGATAAGGAAAAAAGGTCTTCTGCCCCTATCCAACGTGGCTCTATCTATCTCGCTTGGCCAGGTGCTAGTACCTAGATGGCTAGCGTCGTGTCTAACCAATTAGAAGTAAGCTTCGGGGTATAGGCCATCAGACCTTTGGCTCCCGAAGTACAAGTTTAGAGGTAGAAGCCTAGCTTCTAACTCTCGTCCGTCTATCGATATACTGTCGTTAATAGTATGTCTAGGCTGTCAGGTTGCCTAGAAGGTTACCGTGACATATACTATTTATACCTTTTAAGGTTTATAAATATTGTAGCGTATTATAATTATTATAATACTTCCCTTATGTGCCCTTTTATGCTCTTCTTCCGTATTAGAGAAGATAAGGATATTATTAAGGTATATAATATAGGTTATATTAACTAACCCTGCTAAGATTTAGGAGATAAGTTGTTAGAATTACGCAAGGGCGTTTATAGGGCTAAATAGCATTGTTATATACTTAAAGTGGTTGTATCTAGTGCGAAATGCTGTCTTCTATTTATCTCCCTTAGTAATATAGATACGATAGTAGGCCTCCCTTAAGTCTAGCTTTATAAAGATCCTTACGCTTATAAGATAGTCTAGGGACTCTACAATAAGCAAAATGGCGCTATAGTTCTTAATTATAATTTTATTAAGGCCCCTATAGTCTACAAAAAGTTAAAGCTTACTATGTTTTTTATAAAAAGAATCAGTGCCTTAGCTAAAAACTTTAAACTATAAATTTACCAGCGCTTAAGGTATTTAGTAATATACTTTTATACTACTTCTAGTTTAACTACTAAAAGGTTATATATAAAAGAGTAAGGCGGTGTAGTCTTATTATGACGGTTATGAGGAGACACGGATCATGTGTGCCACGTAGCGGTAGTCTGGTGCTGCTTCCTCATCTTATTAAGCACCTCTTACCTCAACAGTATCGTAGATACGTCATGTAAACAGACCCTAGTTGCGGCCATACAAAAGGTGGCCACAACAGCAGAACAATAGAACAGACAACAATACACTTTTTATCTTAATTAAGCTATTCTATATGATCTTTTACTTTACTGCATATACCGCCACACTTATCCTTAAGGTTAATTTTTAAATTGGTTAGACTATAGTCTGCTAGCGCCTTAAAGCTCTTATTTAAGGCTAAATTTAAGAAGTTAAAGTATTAATTTAGTATAAGGGGCTCTTTATGCCTATTTAGTCCACTTTAGCCTAAATCTTCTACGCCACTAACTATATAAGCCAAAATTTACGTGTGTAGGTTACGTATTATATGTTGAAACTTTTCTATACTCTTAGTAATTATTTTTTTAAAATTCTTATTATCCTTCTTTAGGTTGCCTTAACGAGGACTCTTTAAGAGGTAATATTTAGCTTTAGGATTTCTTAGTTAAACTATGGCAAACCTAGGAAGATCTTATAATATAGGAAATTAATTATTATAAAAGGTATTAGGTAAGACTACCTATAACCTCTTAAGTTAGTAAACTCTATTTTAGCTACTATAGTACTATAAATAAATAAATTAGACTTATTAGCGGCTTACACTACTAGTCCCTTTAAAGTAGTTACTTTTATGCCTATCTCCTTTCTTAATCTTATATTCAGGGGATTTAGAGCTAACCTTAAATCTATTAAGGTCTTAACGTTACCCTTATTTATAACTCTAGCCTTTAGGATAACTATCCCTTTAGGCTAATAGTAAAGCTAGTTAAATAAACTACTTACGTCTTTTACCTTAGGCATGCGCACTAAATAGCTAGTAATAGACTTAATATAAGTAGTAAGTATAACTATTGCTTTTACCCTTAATCATTTTCTAACTACAACGTAAAGGTGGCCTTATTAATTACTTTAATACATTTTAGCACTACTAGTGTATTAATTTTATAGTACTTTATTAAATCTTATCCTTATTAGTTATAGTAATAGCAGGTTACATCATTTCTAGCAAAGGTAGGTTTTATTAAGGCTTAGCTAGTCTAATTAGCGCTAAACTACGTCTAATAGTCCCTTTTAGCGCATTTTTAGGGGTTTAAAGATTCCTTCGTACTTATTAAGCATTTATTTAAGCTATTGCCTCATTACTTATTAAAATTATTAGTTTAAGTAAGCTTATAAGCTATCTAAAATATATTAGCCTTCTCCTTTACTTTTATTACTATATTAACTTGTTCGTCCTCTAGTATGCTTAATAGTGTCTAGATAGAGGAGTTTAGATAGCTTATAAAGCTACGAACGCGCTTAGGTTTGTTTTTAGTATTAAGCATGCCTAGTTCTTCCTATAGGGGGCGGAGGTAGTCCAATAGCTCTGTAGGTAACTGTCCTGGACGCTGTAAGGTGCGCTTGAGGTCCATTTCTGCCTTATTAGTGCATTGTAACGGTCTGCCCAGCGCCCATAGCATTTTGTCCGGCAAGCCTTGCTAGGTCTCCTGCTAATACAGGTCCTGGCTAAGCCACGACGCTACTTCTAATTTCTATATAGTTTAAAGAGTATCGTTTACGTAAGTAATAGCAAATTCGACCTTAGATATCTCTATAGGGAAATAGGTTAATAGTTACTAAAAATAATATTTATAATTATTTCTTTAGAGGTTAAAGTCGCGCTAGTCCTTTTTATTATAGACATAAGGAGCTTTCGCTATTAAAGGTTAAATAGCTAATATTATAGTGTTAAAAACCTATATTAGAGTTACTTTACTTATAATAATAGTAAATATGTTGAGAATATATGGGTTCAGTCCAGATTGGTGGAAGGTAGGCTTGTGGTACTTGCTGTACAGAAGAGTGCCAAGCCTGGTGGTCCCTGCTCGATTGTACAGATTGTACCTCAGGATAGCTTGTTCAATCTGGAACGCTACACACGACAGTCAATACAATACGTTAAAGCCACCCCGCCTTGTCCCTTACCTACTTGGTTATTCATAGTAGTCATACTACTAGAGGGACCTTGTTCCAATAAAATATTTATTAAGCATTTATTTTAGCTTTCTCTTTAATGCGTTGTAGCTATGTACGTCCCTTATTAATTATAGTAAATGTCTTAGGGCTAGCTAAGGTTAATTAGTTTTTTTAAGCCTATTTAACGTCCTCTTGCGCTGGTTAAGCCTTAGTAAAACTAATAAGTAAAGTATTAGTATATATTATTATGTATTATAGTATTTATGCCTATAGTGACTAAAATACATACTTCAACTTGTCTTTTAGATTCTCTATAACGTCCTAAGATTAAGGGGCTAGAGTTTTACGCGTAATAAAATATTTAGTCTCTTTTGTTAATATCTTATACTAGGCTACATTTAAGAGTATTAAAGTAATTTAAATATCAGGGGTTAGGCATAGTAGTAGCGTAGTATAATTAATATAGGGTCCTATAAAGTATTATGTTAGAGACGAATCACTAACGAGTTTTCTCAGCAGGTAAGTGTCAGATGGTATGATAAGTAGATGTTGATGTAACTTGATAGTATATATTGTTTTTTTGTTATATTGTCCACTGTGTTCAGTTGGTTTCGGATATTTTGCTAGTGTGCCAAGCCAAGTGGTCCCTGCTCGATTATACAGATCTGACCTCACCGCAGCTTATTCTATCTGACACACCCCTTTAGCTTGGAAACTCTTTAAGCTAGCACTTATGCAATTATAAGGTCTTTAAGTTACTCTTAAATCTCCTTAAGAGGCACAGTATTTGTTACCTCCTTAGTCTCTACATTAACTAATCTAAGTTATTAGAGAAAACCCTCCCACTTGCTCTTAGAGAGTACCTTTATAAGGCTATTAGTAATTATGTCCGCTAACTACACATGCTCCACCTTAATCCTGCCTATAGATACTTCTTATTAGATCTAGTGGTTGTGGACGTCCACATGCCAAAGTTTGGTTTGGAGGCGGGAAACCTCCTTAGTTACTAGGCGTATAGTTTATTTATTATTACACTAAATAGTGACTGTGCGCGCGTCTAGTTTAATCTTAAATTCTTAAAGTAGTCTTAAAATAAAGAGTGCTTCCTTAGCTACCTAAGAGAGAGCTAGCAGCTCGGCCTTAGTAGTTAATATTATTATAGTGTCTTATTTATTTGCTTTCTAGGCGATAAGACTGCTAAAAAGCTTAATAGCGTAACCTTAGGAGCTCTTGCGGTCTATTATATTGTTAGCAAATAATGCATCGCTTGCAATCTAAAGTCTAATGTCACCTCTAAGCTATAGGGCTCGCTGCTTTGTGCTTTAAAGGTATAGGAGAACTTGGTCTACTACGTCTTGGTGCTTAGTCCCTGGGTTTAACAGAAATCGAGCTAATCGTGATGTTGCAAAGGCAATGTCTAGCCTGGTAGTAACTATAGTAAAGAGTAGCGATCTAATCTTGTGTTAAAATTTATTAATCTTAGTTAGTGTTGCCAACCCTTTCCTTAGTAGTAATTTAATCGTAGCCATTAGAGTGTCATGTTAAATGTTTGTCTTGTCTGCTAGTTGGCTAATCTTATCCGAATAGGAGGCCTGTGATAGTTAAATCTTGCGGCTTATTTGGTCCCGTACAACCTCTATGCTAAGAAACTATTAAAGGTTGTTTCCTCTAGTAAGAGTGTACTTGTCTTATAAGCGTTTAATTACTTATTAAGCTTCTTGTTCTTTGTCCTTGTGGTACGCAAGTATGATGTTGTCGACGTAGAAGAATATAATAACTCTATCTTTAATTAGGCAGCACGGCTCGTAAGGCACTATCTAGAAGCCTAGCGCTTTAAGCGTTATCGTGAATTCTCTCTGCTAGAGGAGTAGTAAAATGCGAAGGCCGTATAGTGCTTTATTTACTTGCAATATTATTCCAGGCTTCTAATAACCCTAAGGCATTCTCATGTACACCTCTTAATCTATTATTACGTGAATAAAAGCGTTAGTAACGTCGTACTGCGTAAGCTCTATATCATAGTAAGCTGCTATTGCCATTATTATTCAGAATAACTAGCTAGTAAGCGTGGCTGCGTAAGTGTCTTGCGAGGTAATATTTCGTTACTAATCGCCTTAGACGACTAGTCGCGTCTTGCACTTTAGCAAGCGATAGTGCTTATTAAGTTTATAAGTGTATACCTACATGTAGTTAAGGATCTGCTATCCTATTAGTTTAATCTTCTTTACTAGAATTTCTAACTATAATTTTATTATTTAGTAGCTTGCGAGGTGCACTTGCTTAGCCTTTTAGAATATCTCGCCTATTAGGTGATCCTTAAGCTTGGTTTAGCACGTTAGTAGAGGTGGAAGTTGACTTTAATAGGGCTTTAAGCCTTTGGCGAGCATTCTTATTATCTTAGCCTTGTTTATAACTTCTCCTTTATATTTTCTAACACGGCTGGCTTAGGTTCCCGCCATAAAAGCTACTGCCTAGGAGATAGTTATAGAGGACGCTTATTACGTTAGACTTATTTAGTCTCCAGCTATTAACTATGCAAGTAACGCGACAGGTAGCGGTATAGTTAGAGGAGTTAAGTAGCTATCCCTAATCTTCCTTCCTTAATAGTAGCCTAGTGGATCTGCTTCATCTTGTTATTTTAACGAATCTACAGTGGCTTTATCCTTATAAAAGGAGTCTGTTTGTAGTTGTTGGGTAGGAGTTAGCAACTTAATAGTTCTTACGTACGTTGCTATTTCTTGAAGCGTGCTGTGCATAAGACTATCTATAAGGTCCTTAATTTTCCCGTTAAATACTAACTCTTCGTTAAAGATAACGTCCCGGGTACTTATTACTTTGCCAAGTAACGGTATCCATATTCGGTAGATGTTTAATAATCAGTATCTAACTAGATAACCAATCTATACCTTCAGGTCAAGACGTTGTAGGCGTGATTTGCCTTAGTAAGTATCATCAGTCATTGCAAATGCCTTGCAACTGTACGCTTTTAAGTGTGCAATATTAGGTTTTCGTAGTAATATAACTATCCTATTACTAAAAGCGACTCGTGTGAAGAATATCTCGTATAGTGTTTTCCAGTGATTTACATAGTTTGGTGTTCGATTATAGAGGTATACAGCGGCTCTTATAATCTCAGGCCACAGCTCCCAGGATAGGTTGGCATTAAGTCGCATGGCACGAGCTTTCTCCTTATTCACACCCCCTAAGCGTTCTGCGCCTCCATTTTATAATTATGTATCTAGTGCGGAAGGCTCTACAATTATTCCTTAGGTTATTAACTATTTCTTAACTTCTAGTTTAACTATGGCGATCTCGTTGTCTGCTTTAATAGTCTTAACAGAGATATTATAGTGGTTCTTAAAAAATAAGATAAATACTAAAAGGGCATTAATAATTAACTTTACTATTTAGTAATTTGTAAAATAGAGGTCTTATTACATGCCTAAAAACTTATTAGTAATTAGTAATTAACTCTTCTCTTTAGTAACTCCTTAGATCTCGTATGTGTAGAAGTTAATGCTAAGCCTCTCTCTAGGTCCATCTTCGTTTATTCGTGGGGCGTGGCTTATCTACCGTCTAGACTTTACTCTCCCGCATAAGTTACATTCCACAGTTATAATGCCTTTAACACGCACCCCTTTAGTTTACTACACTAGGTGTTTAATAGCCACTAGGCCTGGGTGTCCTAGTCTTTTATGCCACAGCATAGCTAAGGCCTTTTACGGTCCTTTTTTGGTTCTTGTAGTGATCTTGTGTGTGTGATATGTGGCAGGTAGTAGCGGATTATATTCTAGCACCCACTATCTAAACATCTTAGTTACAATTCTAATAGCTCTATTTTTAGCTCCTCGAAGAGTAGTTAGGTCTATTTATATATTCCACCAGATCCCTTTGTGCCTTAACAGTTAGAATAACACTAAGTTACATAACAGGTCTAGGCAAATAGCTATATCTTATAGGGTTAATTTTGTTATTCTGGTGTTGTTCTTTAGAGTAAGGTCAATAGACCCATATCCTCTAATCCACACTTTGGAATTTCCGGCCCATATATAGTCTCCGGGCAGTGGTGGTCAGAAACTGTAGATATAATTAGGGTTATTAGTAATATAGCAGGTTAATCCTAAGTTAAGGATAAACAACTTCTATAGTAGATAGTTAGTAGTATTTCTCCCTCCTACTACTAAGTTAAAAGCTGCTTTGGTAGCAGCAATTCTCTAGCCCTCTAGTTAATCTTTAAGGATCTTGGGCGTTAGAGTGTGCGATTATTTCGTAATTAGTGTTCTTAATTAGGTTCTACTTTATCTATAGATTAGCCCCTAGAATGTTGCGTCTTTCTTACGCTTAAATTATATAAGCTCGCTAATAGTCTCGTTTAGTTTCCACCATTTAGGAGTCTTGTCTAGATTAATATAATAGCAGTCCCTTATACTATGGCGTTATCCACATGCAGGGCATTTTGCTCCTCTTATAGTAGTAGGCTCTAAATCTATAGGCTATTTAAGCGTGGTGGTTTTCCTGCCCGCTGTACGTTAATTACGAGGTCTACCTTAGTTTTATTTCAATAACGCGCTTTTAGCAGGATAGGCGTCCCTATTATTGCCCTAGGTAGGTGCACTACCTTTAGCGAAAAATAATACATTATTAGACACAAATGCTTTGTGTTTCCCTAATCTAAGGGAATAATTTATTATTATATATTCTCGAAAGCGTTGTATTATTTCTTTTCGATCTATGCCGGCTACGAATCGACTATTATCTTAAAAATTCGTAGACTATATAGGAGTAACCTTGTTTACGGCATCTATAAAGTCTTTTATAATTACATTAATTTGTAATAGCTTAGTAATTTAAAAGACTTCTACTTCCGCAGCTACTTCGTCGTACTTAGCTAGCCAAGTATCCCATTATTAAGGGCTTCTTATTGGCTTAAGTGCCGCACGGTATCTAGTACGTGCTTATTCTCGTTCGAGTTAGTCGCTCATGCCAATTGTCTTCTATAGATCGGTAATCCACTATTATAGTGGCTTATCTAGCAGGCAACATGTGCGCAGTAGGTGCAGTAACACAGTTAATTAGATAAACGCAACGATGTGCTAAAGGCTTAATTACTCCTTTTTATATTCGTGTCAATCGCTCTTATATTACTTAAAGAGGATCTTATAGTATTCGAGATCTTCTTTAAAAGCCTTCTAGCCTCTAGCTAATAGTTTAGTTAGTCTTATTAGGACTTTAATATTCGCGGCTGGCGCATAGTTAGTAATAACTAAAGCCCTTATTAGTAGCGGTTTCGGGGTTAATAGCGTGGTTGAATTCAGATTAACTTTATCCTAAATGTTATGTACTACGCATCTTGCCTGGAGTTGTGTTCTCTACCCCCTATAGTCTGCGGAGGTGTTCAGGTGTACCGTAGAATCGCGGTTTGAGAGTTACGCCATATTGTATTAGTCGGGGCAGTGAGACTCTTAATTGTCAGATGGTATGATAAGTAGATATTAATGTAACTTAATAGTATATGTTGTTTTTTTGTTGTATTGTCCACTGTGTTTAGTTGGTTTCGGATATTTTGCTAGTGTGCCAAGCCAAGTGGTCCCTGCTCGATTGTATAGATCTGACCTCACCGCAGCTTATTCTATCTGACAGTAAGACTATATACCTGGTATTAGGTAATCCCACGCCAGCGCATGCTTTAAGTCAAAACTCCTAATAGTAATTACGGTCACTTTTTATAGCCTGCACTTTATTTTTAAGTTAGTTCTATGCGATACTAGCGCACTATTAGTAATAGTATAGTCTACTAGGGCTAATCTATATTCTAGCACCTATTAGCCATATATCTCTTCTAGTTTTACTAATATTATATTATCTTATTACTTTAGTATTATTAGTTCTGCTCGCGCGTCCCACTAAAGGTCTTGCCTCTAGAGTAATTAGAATAACATACGGTTATAGAGTAGATTAGAATAATAGGTAATATTATCTAGCTATATTATTTAATTGCTGCTTGCACTCCGTACGCTAAGATAAACGCTACTATATTCTTTAATTTTTATTTATATATTCCTTACCTATATAGAGTCTCCTAGTGCTGGCGGTTGGTATAAAACAAAGCAATCGATGTTGTTAAAGATATAGTGGGTTACATCTAAATTAAATATAGCTAAGTATTATAATAGGTACGTGTAAAAGGATACAGCATTAAAACTTACTAAAATTTTAGTAATTTAGCGTCTATCTAGCTACTTACTATTAGTCTTAGTAATTTAAGTTAGAGTAAGAGTACGTAATAGTTTAATTATATGTGTTTATAATCTAGCCCTCTTTATTATCTTTAAACTTTTTTAAAGCTTTAAGTTATTCTTTAGCCTAAATTTAATTAGGGTAACTATGCTAGACTTTAGCCTAAACTAATCTAGTTACTTATCTAGAAAAGCGTAGAAGTAGTCCTATAAACTATAGTATTATTTATAAGTAAGGTACTTAAGGCTACTAACTATTATTAACTTATTATTTTTAATCGCAGACCGCTTAGCTTTAGTACTATAACTAGTACATTATTATTTATATGGTCTTTCTTAAAGGTTTAATATTACTGTTTTACCTATAAGAAAGACGTCCCTGTCTATAGCCTAGATAGATTTACTACTATTAGCGAGAGATAAACCTATAGTAGTAAAAGCGCCCTTTTATTTGCCCTTAATTAGGTGCTATAGAATTATATAGTCTTAAAAGAGTTTTATTATATACTTTTATAATATAGCTGCATCCTTACTTCTATATTATTAGAAGGTTATTACCTATATATATGCGACATAGATAACTGCCTTTGTACAGTCTTCTTTAAATAAGTCTAGCTTTTAAAGCTGTAGGACCTAATTAGTCTCTATATCTATAGCTATATAATTATACTTAGATAGTTATATAGTCTATAATCTAGCTATTCTTATTAGCTTAAGGGCTTTTTAGTATCTTACCTTAAATTGTCTGTATTTGTCTTGCAGGTCTATACTAACTATAATTATAAAGATATTAATCTACTACCTAATTAATTAATCTAAAATATAGTAGTTATTCAAGAGATACGCTAAAACTATTAATTAGAAAATAGTAACTACTTAATTTAAGCTATTCTGCTCCTCTTAATACTTGCGGTCTATAATCTTATATATCTCTAGCTATCTTTTATAATAGTTACTATTATCTTTATATGCTTTTGCGCCTCCTATTAATAGATATAAAGATATTCTTAGTATATTATTTAGCTTTGTAGTTATGTAAGTCGTGCTTAGCTAGTAGCTACCTATTATTAGGGATATTAGTATTACGGATTTCTACTTTAGTTTATTTATTAGCGCTAGGTTAATAATACTCTAGAGTTTTAAAAATTTGTATCTTATTTTAAGCTATTTAAGCTATAGCATATAGTTCGTGTAGTTAGTTAGAATTATCGTGGGATCACTAAGGATTAATAGGGCTATTATAGTTAGCTTAATTAAGGTAGTGAGACTCTTAATTATTAGATTTAATAGTATTCTGTTACTTTAAGATAGTGTGATCTTGATAGTTAATAAAGTTAACTAATTAAGTGATAGAGATTGGCTATAGACGAGGTTTCTAGTACGTGCCAACCTAACGCTAGCACTCTCCAGGATAGTATGTAACTAGAGGTATGCCAGCCTAATATTTTCTACTATACTATTAATAATAGTGCAAGATTACAAAGACCCTATAATTAGATAATTCTCTTTAACTACTGATAAAGGATTTAAACTTAGCGAGTCTTAGAGGCTTAAATTTATTATGTAGTATTATAAGTTAGTTTTACTACTATTATTACTATGGAAAGTTTTTAGTAATATTGCTATTATTATACTTCCTTCTCTTTTATAGGGGGTGCTACTCTGTCTTTAGCGACTGTAGATATTTAGATAAACTTATTAAGCTTTTAATTCTATTAAAACTAGCTACTAGTATTGTCTAATACTAGGATAGTATTATAATACGTATTTAGGTTAAACTACTTAAACTTTATAATATTTATTATAGTACGACTAGATACTCCTCTGTCCTAAAGCACTTATTACTAAATAAGCTTAAAATTACTAAGTAATTGGGTTTTAATAAGTTAATAAAATATATCTTAACTTTAAAGAGCTCTAAGCTTAATACATTAATAATTTAGCTTAAGGTAGCTAATAGGCTATAGTAAGATAACCCTAGTATAGGCAAATGAAAAGGAGGGAAGTAGTCTATATTAGGTATTATAGACTGTTTTGGAAAGGTCTTTAATATCTTTAAGAATCTAAGAAAGCTTGACTAATCTATCTAGCGTAAAGGCTTATTAGTTATAGATTATCTGTACTTTATAGGCGTAAATTATACTTCCTTTTAGTACTATTACTATTTCTTATATTTAAGTTATTTTAGAATATTAATCCTATAGTTCTTCTGTATTACTGCTAGAGGTAGAAGAGAGGAATAAGTAAATATAAAAAGCTTATATCAATTATATATTTATTTTATAATAGTACTAGCGGGACTAAGAGATTAAGAAGATATAATTACTATATGGTAGTTTTATTTCTTAGTTAAAAAATATATAAATGAAAAGTTTACTATACTAATTAAGAATAAAGAAAAGAATATTCTTTAAAGTTAGCTTTAGGTCTAATTATAATATATTTAAAAATAGGTAATAACGCTAAGTTCTTCTTTAGTTTACTAATAATAATCTTATATCTTTTTATATTTTTGCGGTAATTTTAAACGTATATTTAATAAGTAAAAAATATCGACTAGCGAGCTAGTAACTATAACGGAGTTACTTGGATAGATTAGCTACAGATTACATAATTATGCGAAACGCTAGTTCCTTTGGGTTTGGCGCGCGCACTATTGTCTCTTCTTTCGTAAGCGTTCTATAGATTACTTTCCTCTCTATTTTAGTGTAGCTAAAATAGAGCTAATATATCCTGTTAACGTATACCTTCTGCATACGATCGTAAGCCTAAGATTATTATTATATTATACTAAGATTGCTTTCCTTTACCTAGATAACAGCAACATAATATTAAAATTAAACTTATAATTTGTGACGGTTTAGGACATGAAGCTTGGGCCACCCGCGTACGTGCGGCCCGTGCACGTGACTCACGTGATCCACAGTATATAGCTCTATAGGTAGCTGTAAGGGGCTGCGCAAAGGTTGCCGATGCCTGGTAACAGGATTGTATTCGATAAGGAGCAAACTATCTACAAGTAAGGCCAAACTTATATGTGCGCTGTTATTGTCAAGAAGATTCAAGAGATTTCAAAGGCCCCACTCAGTCTAAAGGAGCACTGAGAGTTTCACCGAGGGTTTCACCGAGGAACAGTACAACAAGGCATCTAGCCTATTACAGTAGCTTCTCAATCAAAACAACGATTGCCTCAACACTCTTTTCGACGTAACAGGATGCGCGTGAAACTGAATTCACGGCGTTTCTTCCCAGTCAACTGGATACTTCTGTATGAGATTCCCCGAGTCTGCCTATTTTCACACCTCTCTGGACCTCTAAGGCGTCTTGGTCATTCCCCAAAGCGGAATGCGATTCGACGTCCTCATAAAAGATTTTCCTTACAGATTCCTCAAGTAACGAGCCGATCAATAACTTATTCTCTGAATCACCAGCAAGCGTGTTTGCTCTTAGGCACTCGTCCTTCTTATCAAGCTCCTCCCGTTGCCGACGAATTTCTTGAAGTTCGCAAGCAAACTAATCTTCTAAAACGTTTTTTATTCAGCTCCATAGTCTTAGTCTTGCTATCAAGCTCGGAATGAAGCTCTTCGAGCTGGGCAGCGCGTAGGTGATCTTGAAGGGTTTCTGTCAGCCTCAGAGCGGACTCAACAAGCTGACTGACCCCTCGAGCTGTGGTTGGAAGTCGATGAACTGCACTATGCCGAAGCTTGTGCGTTGAGAAAAGAATTTCGTTGAGGGGGAATCCGCTTGATGCGAAGACGTATTGTGGAAGCTTGGCAGAATGCTTGGCCAGAACACGAGTCCATTTCGTTAGCTCCGCTGCTGCAGCACAATCCCAGCCATTATTTTGGAATATGGACGGTAGCCAACGCTTGGCAAAATCGAAACAGCATTCCTCGAGTATGCGTTGAGCAGTCGTTAAGATAATATGCTGTATCGTATACGGAAGGTAAGACGGGTAGAGCGAAGGTATCATAGGTAGAACATCGTTTACAGGGCGTAGTAACGGGGTTCCCGAAAAGGGTTCAATAGCATATTTCAATATAAAGGAATGCGCTCTTACCGGAAGCCACTTCTCCAAACTCAGGCAGCTTCTGAGAATTCTGACCACCGTCGTCCTGATCCAGCTCATTTTCAAGCTGATCTAATGATGCGATTTAGTCCAAAGCCTCTGCCGCAGACCGCGCGGCATGATTCTCAGAGTCGGCGCCTGTATGTCTCGCTCTGGTGATGAAACGAACAGCCCAGGGAACTCCACCTTGGCTTTTAGCTCGGATTGAAATATACGCTCATCTAGAAGATCTCTTATGATGTCAACGACGTGATGGATGCCGAGGTCTCCTGTTAACGGTTCCAGAGATGTTTTGTGCCCCTCGACGAGTTCTCGAATCTTCGTCTGTTTTCGTAATTGGGCGTTCTGCCCGGTAAAAATGGCCCTGCAAACTAGGTAGACTCGTATTCTCTCTGCTAAGGAATGCTCCATATCCACTATCGACAAGTACAAGTTTTGGAGAATTATCCTGCACAAATAGGCGGATGTTGAAGGTTGGGGTGTAGTCGGCGAACAATCATTCCTCCCGTTTAGGCCAACGTAACACAACTGCGGGGGAAACGCATGATATTAGCTAAGGACGCCACACGTCGCAGGAATGGCGTGTTCATGCATTACGAAAGCGCCATTCAGCCGGAGCGGCATGAGTGGGCATGCGACAATCTGGGCTCGAGGAGGGAGTGGCTATGAGATCTAGCCGCATATCGCAGCAGCATAGCCGCCCACTCACATCTGCATTCTCAAAGGATCTAGACTTTGCACTAAATCGCCCCTCCGGAGAGATGCGAATGAGCGACCGCGGAACGAGAGACGTGTTCCCCGGCGCGTAGTATACTGGGAAACGGCCAATTGTTGCGCGCCTGAGACCCTCCAGTGTGAAATGGACCTTGAAGAGGAAAGAAGTGCGTGAAGGCAGACTTACCTATCAAATCCAGTCCTGACATTGAACAAACCTCTCAAGATATCGAGTTCCGCATCCTTGTAGTGGAAGACAACTCAATCAATCAACGCATCCTTGTAGTGGAAGACAACTCAATCAATCAACGCATCCTCAAGCGCAAGCTCATCACGAAAATTCGCCGTCACTACCGCTAATCACGGCCGCGAAGCTGTTGAAGCGTTCAAGAAAATAGAAATCGACATCTTCCTAATGGATCAGAAAATGCCAGTGTTGGACGGTAACGGAGCCACGCGCAAGATTCGAGCGCTAGGAAATACACCACAGCAGCTCTGATGGGCATATCAAGCCAGTCAACAAGCGAAATACAGCCAACGTTCTAAGGACGATGTGACTGTAGATAAAATTCCAGTTATTAGGATCACATCCAACGTCCGAGAAGAGCAGATTGCCGAGATGCTAGCAGCTAATATAGAGAATGTGGTTCGCAAACCATACAGTACATATAATCTGGTTGCGAATATTACCGAAATATGCCCATAGATGAAGATAGAACTAAAGAAGAATGTATTCCCCTGCCCAGGCTCTGCAACAACATGATAGCATAGTCGACTACTTGATACCCCTGACCCGCGAAATGCGTTCGAAGTACTGGCTTAAAGACCTTCTCCATCGCCTTTTGCTTCTTATGTCCATGATACCAAAGACCCGTGAATATCGATGCAGCCATCTCTACCCGCATTTCAACCATAGAGTGGCTCTTGGGTAGTCTTCTGGGCTGTAATGTAAACATGATGCTCCTGGTCTCCGGTCGTGGGCATGAACACATGCTTTTCCACGCTGCGAATCACAAGGCCGGTCTGCTGGATAATTGAGAGTAGGCCCTTTGTCGTGATCAAAGTGATTGTGACGGTAGTGTCCATAAAAGGCGCTGTGTATCCTTCCACGTAATCGGAGGCCACTCCCTGCATGGCCTCTCCGCCGCGATATTCCTCGGGGTCGATCATTCCCAAGATGAAAATTCCACCCGGGCGTAGCCACGATGCCATCTTGAAGAGCATGGAGTAGATGGAATGGTACGGGAGTTGAAGCAATGAAAGGATCGAGATTACAGCGTCGAATCTTTCACTCGGAGCGTATTCAGTCATGGAGACTTTCAAGAATGATCCAGGAATATGCTTCGCGCAGTGGTCCACCATCTTTTGAGAAATATCAATACCGGTGACTCTATATCGTTGCTGAGCAAGGTAGGCAGCTGGCCCTCCGGGGCCGCATCCTACGTCTAGCACAGTTGATATAGATCCAGGGTACGATTTCAATCCATCCAATGCTTGATACAGGCCTTTATTCCCTTTAAACGCATCTTCGTATGTCTCTGCTATCTGGTCGAAAAGCTCTTCTGCGGCATTAGGACGGTGAGACATTGTGCGGCTGGCTGTCGAAACTGTGGATTCACTTGGAAGGATAGCGAGGGTCTGAGCGGAGAATTGATGGCGGGCTCAAGGTCATCCAGTTGGGCTTGTCATCCAGTTAGGTTTGAGATCATTCTGTTGGGCTTAGGTTATTCATTCACTTCTTCTCACGTTATCCTCCAAGGATGTTTCCCACAGCCGGGAGTCCGCTTTCGGAGAGGCCCTGAGGTCATCCAGTTACTCCTTCTCGCAGTGTCCGCCAATGATAATCTGACACGTTTGCCGCCGTACGAGAAGCACGTCGCACGTCATGCATCTGAGTGATGCCTTTTAAGCATTAGAGCACCTCCCGCGGCCGCTCTCTCTGCATCGGGCATGCCGATCCTTCAAGCCTTCAGGATTCCCTGGTAGTCCTGTAAGAGTATCACAACCAGCATCTTCGGCACGGCTCGAAACCCACAGCTGACATAATGATTACCGACTTGACGCCGAACAGACCGCCTCGTATGGTTTGTGGGTTGGATCGTTAGCTACAACCGATCAGTGGTCTGAGCTACTCTAATGAGGCAGTCTGTGGGTCAGGTCAATAAGACGCACCTTTAGTCTCATATAAAGTTTTTTGGTTGATGAGAACATGACATCACATAACTGCGAAATGGAAACTTTCTCAACCAGTGGCTTGTCCACGAGTCTCGGACTTGCCTGTAATTCGTCTACGGGCAGGCTTGCTTGGCAGGTCGCTGTCTCTTTTAAGTGCCTTAACTAACACGAGATGGAATACACATTTCTTCCTCATACTCTTAATTGGTTGGCAAAATGTCGCGATCCATCAGAGAGGTAAATAAGCCGTTCCGCTAGACAAGCGGGAGCTGTCACTACCATCCATATCTCATTGGGAATCCGGGTAGCTTCAAATGCAAAGAACACGCAAGACCGGCGTGACATGACCTGTGAGCGAGCGTTGCGAAGCAGGTCTGACCCTGGATTTCCGCTCCACTGTCAAGCTCGGGTTTGCAGGTTTGCAGGTGCACGTGTCCTGCTTTGGCTTCTTTACCCCCACAGAGGGGATATACACAGGCGTTTATTCCCTGTGTCGATGCCTGGATTAGTGAACGGGCTCATATGTCCAGAGC
Organism: Bimuria novae-zelandiae CBS 107.79; assembly: GCA_010015655.1. Taxonomy (NCBI): domain Eukaryota; kingdom Fungi; phylum Ascomycota; class Dothideomycetes; order Pleosporales; family Didymosphaeriaceae; genus Bimuria; species Bimuria novae-zelandiae. The sequence goes on from ML976657.1 coordinate 1,794,441, forward strand.
ATGTGCCGGTCAGAGTGCTTGCGAAATTTAGACGAGAATATAAAACGCCTTTCCGTCGGGCCGAGCCATGCGCTAAGGAAGTCGGACCACCCCACCGGTACCCCCCAGCAACATAATACACAGCTTTTAGATTGCATGCGGTAAAATCGGTATGGTATACAGAATCTTACAGCGGAGATTGTAGGAACTAGATCCTTCGCAATAACGGAAATCTTTAGCTCCTCGTTCCGCACAGTGACCTCGTTTGGCATTACCTAATGCCAAGAGTAAGCTCTCCGGCTAGCTTCTAGATCCGGATGACCTGTGACGTGACAAATGTCATCGTTAACTCGCAGCTCGGCTGCAAAAGCGCTTTTTATTCCCGTTATCCCCGACTTCCTTAGCTCCCGGCTCATCCTGGCAGCCAAGCGTACTACAATATTTTGCTACGGGGCCCCGGGTAGGGCAGCTCGCCTTTCCTAGCTCATGGATCGGCCCGACTAAAAGGCGTTGTATATTCTCGCTATCTATAACTTCGTTAGCTCGCAGCTCAGCTGCAAAGCATTTTTTAACCCCGTTATCCCTGCAGTAACTTCCTTAGTTCACGGCTCATCCCGGCAGCTAAGCGTAGATCCCAAGTCACTTGTGGGGCCTATCTGTGCTCAATCTCAGCACTACAAAGGGTAATCTCAATAAAGTCGGCCGTCACGTGCAGCAGGGATTCCTGCAGGGGTAGCAACTTCAAAAGTCGCGCATCTTGATTCTATCTAAAGTATAAGCAAATACACCCAAATAAGATGTTCTAATTATGCTGTAAAGTTGTTCTGGCCACCTGCGTCCTCGCAGAGCTCTGCAACGCGCATAAAGTAGGTAGGATGAAGCTTTTCGGCTATATACTGCCTGAGTGTCTCATCACCTTGCCAGACCTCCTTTATGTACTGTTCTGCAGCCTTTTTGGCCTCCTTAGAACTTGATAGGCATTCGTAACTTGCTAAAAAACCTTCTAGACGCCCAAAACAGCGCTTAATTAGGTGTAAGTCGGGTGAATTAGGAGGCTAAGGGCCAAACTTAATTCCTAGAGCTTTAATTTCTGGCTAGTAGTACTAGAGATCTAGTAAGTGTAGGCGAACGTTATCTTAAATTAAATAAATAGCTACGCCTAGGTTATTATCGCGTATAGCATAGTAATAAGGGAATAGGTGTTTCTTAAGTATATTCTCTACGTACTAGATGCCGTTTATGCCCTTCCCTTCGTTGTATACAAACTCCTCTATTTTAAAGAACTTTTTAATAGTAAGAGGTTTCTTAATACCTGCGCGGAGAGCTCTACCCTTCTTACTAGTAGCCTTATTAGTAGCTTAGCGTTAACTATTATTATAGGTAATATTATAATTAATTTCTTATAGTTACTATTTCTTATTAGTACTAGCGACAGTCGCGTAAGAGCGTTTAACCTTAAAAGCCTTCTTTACTATATTATTTATATAGGAGACGCGTTATATAAGGTCCTTATAGCTCTTATCGTTATCTTAAGCCTAAATAACGTAAGGGCGTTAATAGGAGTAAGTAGTATTAGTTAAAGTGGCAGCGTAGATTATAAGACTAAATTTAGGTAGCGTTGTAGGTAGTGCGTAGACATTACTATCTTGTCTAACTAGTCTTAAAATCCTTTACTTTCCGCCACGTATATTGCTCCCGCTAATAGACTTAGAGATCTTATTATAGTAGACGAATATAATGCGTGGAAAGTATAGGTTATATTTAGCCTTAAGCTAGGCATAGTACTATAGTCGCTAGTCCTTGTCGTTACTACTAAGCGCTAGTTTTTTAGGTCATACTCTATAAGTTATTACGTATAGGTGCTACTCGTCGCGGTGCTCCCTAGCAATGTTATAGACTATATTCTTACTAAGTGTGATGCTAGCTTTTGCGCAGAGGTCTCTGACAGCGTCATGCACTTAGTAGGTGCCATATACAATAATATCATGCTGTAGTCTTGCGCTCAGCGTAGAGCCATCGCGTACCTTTACAGGTCTGCCAGGAGGAGACTGCTTGACTGTAGGTGTTGCAGCTAGCAATTCCTGCAATGAGTCGCCCTTTACGGCGCCTTTAACGCGTCGAAATGCCTTACCACAGGCGTAGTCAGTTATACCCAAATCAGTGGCGATTTCTAGGAAAGTGAGGTTGTATTTTGTCCTGAGAACGACGATAGCAGCTAGCTAGGCTTCTAAAAGCAATTAAGAGCTTTTTTTAGCAGGATTTAAAGCCATATTAAGTGAGAAACGTAAGGTTGAAGTGTAGGTGTTGACGCTCTACAGAGCTCTTAGAGGCTCGGAGGCTCGGAGACTCTGTTCCGCTAGTGACGCGCTAGCTTCTTGGCAAGTCACATGACGGCCGACTTTATTGAGATTACCCTTTGTAGGCTTCCATGGGCATGGTCCTTGGTTTACCCCAGCCTGACCCCGGACTCTCATCAGGGTGACAGAATCCCCTTTCTTGCCGAGCGTGCGTACCTAAGCTTAGCCTAGTGTGGGAGTAAAGGACCAATGGGCCTACCAGAGAACTTATTTTCAAAGCACACCGAAAACGACGCCAATCCTGTGTATGAGAATAGCTGACTAGACGGCCAAGCTAAGCCTTTTGAAAATCCGAATCAAAATGGACACTATAGAAAATCCGACCCGGAAGCAACGTCCTCTCTTCGTCTTGAGACAAACTTACCGTTCTATATAATCCTTTTTTTTCTTCATCCACACTAATACCCCTTGCTACGAAGCTACTCTTCGCTCACGAATCACGATGTCCACAACTTATGTATCAAAGCCCGTAACCGATGAGATCAGCCAGAAGCTGTACAATCCGTACTACGATACGGTCAAGCCAGGTACACCGTCAAACCCCCGATGCTCTTCTCGGGGGGAAGGCATGCTGAGCGATCCCCTATCAGGTCCACGAGCACCTGTCCAAGCTCCAGTCGAGCCCCAGTGGACGGTCGAAAGCGGTATGCCAAACCCAAACACCCACATTTCTCTAGCGTCTGCTAATTAACATGAACCGCAGTGCTTTCAACAATGCCGCACCGACCGGCACACGACACGGCCTCGCCTGTGCCCTTCTTCCATCTCATCGAGCGGCTGAAAACCACCAAACGCACCGGCTGGACTAACGTGGGCATCGAGCACGGTGAGTCCATATCGGACCACATGTACCGCATGGCGATCCTGGCCATGGTCGCCCCAACCACCATCGCCTCGCGCATCAACATGTCGCGCTGCGTGCAGATGGCACTCATCCACGACATGGCCGAGTCGCTGGTTGGCGATATCACGCCCGTCGAGGGCGTGAGCAAGGCCGAGAAGTCGCGCCGTGAGTCCGAGGCCATGGACTACATTTCGGAGCGGCTGCTGGGTCGTGTGCCGGGATTATCGGGGCAGGAGATCCGCGAAATCTGGCAGGAGTACGAGGATGACGAAACGCTTGATGCGCATTTTGTGCACGATTTGGATAAGATTGAGCATGTACTCCAGATTGTCGAATACGAGCGGAAGTACGAGGGGCACAAGGATCTGGGGGAGTTCACCTGGATTTGCTCGCGCATAAAACTGCCCGAGGTGAAGGAGTGGTGTGATGCGGTGCTCGAGGAGCGGAGGCAATTTTGGAAATCGGTAGGTAAGGAGCCGGAGTGGAGAGACGAGAAGAAATTCAAAGACGTGTAATCTCTTGTATCTATATAGTATTTTGGGATCTAGCGTGCGGTGTGCTAAAACTCGTCTGCAGGCTGGTCAATTAGCGGGCAAAAAATGTGCCTCCAGTAGAGGAGATTGGCGAAGTGAAGATCATGTTTATGAAGCTCTCTGGATGCTCGATGCTAAGTTTTCTATCTCAGCCATTTCCCATACAGCGACCTATGTATGAGTTTCACAATCCAGCGTTTGTGAAGGTGAGATCTTGCTTCATCCACACCCGCTTTTGCTGCGCCGACGTTTTCCTGGACCATCCGAACAGAGAACTGCTAGCTAAAAAGGACTTAGATCAGCTTTTAGTTTCATCATTTGCAAATTCCGGCATGTGCTCATGCGCACGGATCCATTCGGGGGGAAGATACGGAATGCCGTAAGGTTTCTGGTCATATACGGCTTCTGGTGGCAAGTGCAGGTAATGTCATTGTATGTCGACGGGAGGCAGATGATAAGGTCAATGCGGGTACGCAGCTGTGACAGCAACGTGCTGGTGCGTCCGGGGATGGCGTAGCTGATAGCCCCCTTCAACGTAGCATCAGTCTCCCCGAGCCGTGCCCTGCCGTTCGTACAGAATCACAAATTTTTCGGTCGGAAGGAGCAACTCAACAAGCTCCAGCAGAAGGTATTCACCCACCGAAACAGCCAGAGAGTCGCGCTGGTTGGGCTCGGGGGTGTAGGTAAGACGCAGGTGGCGCTACAGTTCGCATACTGGACGAATGAGCACCAGCCCGAGTATTCTGCCGTGCAGGTTAACTTTCCAAATGCGAATACTTGCAGCAAATCGCTCATGGTCTGCATTTTGCTACTAGCGAGATTTTGAAAGTCTGAAACGATCGGAGCTTCTTACCCCTATACAGTGGGGACGTTAACACTGCTTTAACAGGATACCACAGTAGAGTAACTTCCGTAGCCCTTACGACCCTTAGGAGGTAGGTCAGATGAGGGGGAAGGATCAGTGGGGCAGCAGCTTATGGATCAACCAATTTATTGTAGACACTTAACCTGCATGGCAGAATATGCCTCACATACCCATCGGACACTTTCGACAACCCGACCATCCGTGATCAGACATCACCCCATCTTTATGCACAAACTATATCCGTAGTTTGCTTTGGGCGATCAAGCCTGCAGATGTTTTGTAGCAAAGTGCTTATTGTCGCATACGCGAACCTCCACTTCATCTCGCTAGATGAGGGCACAAAAATGCACGTGCCCTTACTTTCACTTTTGGTGTGGGGTATTAAAGTTACTCTAATCCTACTGTGGTATCCCGTAAAAGTAGTGTTAGCGTCCCCACCGTATAGGAGTAAGAAGCTCGGATCGTTTCGGACTTTTAAATCCTGCTAGTAATAAAATTATACTCTATCCCTTACGAGTTCCTATAGAAAACTATATAGCCTTGCCTTCTCTTTAGCCTATCCTATCTCTCGGTATTCTAACCTAGCCAAGTCGATACGGAGCTCCAAGACCGGTCAACCCCTGTACGCCGAGGCGCTAACACTACTTTCACGGTATACCACAGTAGATGCCCTGTGCTACGGGCGTATAAGCCTACCTCAGACCATGCGCGATTTTCTGCAAGTTATAGAATAAATTCGCACACCGACACTTAACTTGCATAGCAGAATATCAGTGGCGGAAATAACACCTTCCAGAAGGGCATCCTGATCGACTGTCATCCCAGCGCGCGCTTACTCTAGCATACCGAGCACACGGACAGATAGCGGAGGCCGTAAAGCTGCTAGAGCATGTGATGGTAGTCAGTGCGAGAGAGGACGCTGGCGGAAGAGCTCCCTTCAGGAAAGTGGAGGGTGGAGCCGTTTTGATTCCCGTTATTATGGCTGTCCAATACCCACGGCTATGTCAAGCCAACATCTGCAGTAGTAGCACGTTTTAGAAGTACAATTTACTACAAGGAAAGAGGGAGGGGGGAAGGGGTCCCCTACATGGTGAGAAGCTTCTGCAATGCAGTCATGTAGTACAGTCACTAGCAATTGCGGCTTCACCCTTACAGGCAGCAACACCAACTCAGGCCGATGTGCCAGCAAAGGTCCAGCCCACTTTTTGTTGATAGCTGACTAGTCAAACCCATTTACGAAAGGTAGGCTAAGCAGCACATGTTGCAGCTCGTGTGATGGGGCGAAGCCGCAATGACTGCAGCAATTTACGTGCAGCAGTGAGGGGAGAGGAGAGTGCGATGCAGGAAGAGCCATGCAGCTGTGCCTCAACCACACAGGAATCCTATATCTCGCTTCACCCGTACAGGCAGCAACACCAACTTAGGCTAATATGCCAGCAAGGGTCTAGCCCACTTTTTATTAATAGCTAGCTAGTTAAAACTATCTGTTTAGCGTTCTACAGTCAGCGCTAACCCATTTGCGAAAGGTGAGGCTAAGCAGCACATGCTGCAGCCGGTGTGATGGGGTGAAGCCGCAATCGCTAGCGACTGTATTGCCAACTTGGAAGTCTTGGAATTGCGTTGGAGGCGATTTCCAGAGTGGCTCTATCGAATAGGCTCCATGAATAGTGGAACGGGTGAAAGGCTCAAGCGACGATTGACCAAGACAGCGAGTTCGGAGTTAGAGAGCTATTGGGACGGATGCATACATGGTCATTGGTATTGAAAGTTAATTGATATATATGTATATATAGTCACCTCAAACTAAGATTCACGAGGCATTACATCCTTACATTTAGTTTCCCTCAAAGTCTTAATCTTGAACTTCACAGATCACTCGGCCTCTTGCATATCGTCAAAATACGCTTCACTAGTTGTGCAAGATGGCTCCCCACGCAGATGATGCGCAAAATCTCTTTGACCAGATTGCGGAGACGTACGAAGACGCGTACGGTGGCAACACCGGCCTAAACAGAGCACTTAACGGATTGAAAGCTTACTACGGCGCGAATTCGGGTGCATCTGTACTCGATTGTGGTTGTGGTGCTGGAGGACCAGCCTCCTACCTGGCCAAGCAGGGATTTAATGTTACTGGCATCGATATCTCTGGTCGAATGGTGGATTTCTGCGCGAAGAACATCCCAGGAAACTTCGAAAGGGTGTCCATGACCGACTATGAACCAAAACAGCAATTCGACGCCGTCATTTCCATATTCTCTACCTTCCAGCTCTCCATGCGCTCTCAATACTCCATGTTATTCAAGCAGGCTTCCTGGCTCCGTCCAGGGGGTGTCTTTCTTTTTGGAACACTGGCCGCAGAAGACATTGTCGATGAGAAAACCCTCAAAGGACTGAAGGGTGATTACATTGAGCGATACGAAGTAGAATTCATGGGAAGGAGCCTCCCTACTACCTATATCACCAAGAAACGGCTTCTCTCGATGGTGCAGGAGACCGGACTCACTATCCACAATGTTGAAAAGCACAAGTTCGCTGCTAAAACCGGAGAAGTGTTCGATTACCTCTATATCACAGCCCAGCGAACCACTCTGGAGCCTCTTTACGGCCCGTACCCACACCCTACTGTCAGGCGCACCCCCCATTTACTGAGCCAAAGTGCTTGGGTTCCCTTCGCCTCCAGACTCACACGTCAGGAGTTCGATGCGACAGTAGAAGCCGTTTCCGGAAACAAGAACGTGCTCGACGTGGGTAGTGGCCATGGCGGTGAGTGCTGAGTGCTTCCTAGATTAGTCTCCTTCGGCTAAGTGAAGATTATGGTTGTTTCAGGTACTAACGCTTGTCAGAACTTACTGTCGCTATCGCTAAACGCATTGGCAAAGCTTCTGCAATTGAACCCAATGCTGACAGAAATGCGTTGCTTAAGGCTAGAGGCGCAGGCAACCCCGTCGAGGTTAGAGGAGGTAGTGCTGAGGATATTCCCTACAAGGACGGCGAATTTGACGCTGTTGTCGCTTGCTGGATCTTGCACTACGTCACAGACTTAGAGAAGTCGCTCACCGAAGTAAGTACCGCGCTGTCTACGAATACCTACTGTACGAACGCTAAAAACGTCAAGATGGCGAGGGTGGTAAACGCCCAGGCACCTAATGCGCGTATCGTTATCGTTCAGGGCTCACCCGATAACGAGGTTGTCAATCTCATCAATCGGGTTTGTGCACCGATCGCAGAGAAGGCGGGTCTGGAGGGGTCAGCCTATGACCACCAAGGTTATCTTCTGGGTGAATGCGCCCGAGTCTTCATAAGACACGGTTTTGGAAAAATTACTCTCAAAAGATCTAACGCTTGGGTTAATTTCAAATCCGAGCCTCTGGAGAAGCGCATCGAAGAGGCTGCTGAGGTGTTGACCGGGCTTTGGTATTTTGGACACCCGGAGCAGAAGACTATGGAGAAGGCTTTTGTACCAATACTGCAAGAGCAGTTTGCTGACAGGGACTACGAGGTCGGTGACCAGAGCGTCATCCTGATCGCAGAGCCATCGCAGTGAGGCAGACGCAGACTCGTGGTCGGATCTTGATCTTTCACTCGAGGTAAGCTGGGTAGATAGCCCATGTAACGTAATTTGAAAACCCTTCGGATGGAAATGGACTAGATCATGGTCGGTGACTCGTTGGCATTTCTTGCGCTCGTGCTGAGATGCGGGTCCAATCTTCATCAGGGGTGAGGTGGTTCGACGAACTTGGCTTGAATTGATCTAGCCGTAGTTAGGTTCATGCGCTATAACCTACCCAGGCGGGTCGCCCCGTATGCGGAGCCCCAAACTGGAAACTTGCCGTGAAGCGATCTCTGCTAAGCGTGGTAAGACATTTTGGTTATGTAATCTTTTCTCGTTTGCTAACGGCAATCTTCCGGTTTAAGGTTGGGACAAAGCCGTGGAGCCGTAACCGAGGACTCCGGATGATTTAGCAGGGACCCACCTATCGTCGGACGCTAGTTACTAGTGGCTTGGCACTGGTTCTCATATTTCCGTGGTTCTTGTATCTCCGCAGGCCTGCCGCCCAGCTTAGACAATTAGATTCTCACACTCCACTTTTTTGCCCTGTCCCCCTCCCCCCCCCCCTGTCCACCGCGGTGTACGTAGCAGCGGTGGCTGTACTTAACCCACGCGAACCTGCTCTTTCTTCACTTACCCGTCAACAACAACAACTACAACCCCATCAAGAGGCTATCGTCACCAGATAGCTGTCCATATGGATAACAATGCAGACGCAGTCGAAGCTGAGACCGCCAATGCCGAATCTCCCCCGGGTCAAGACAACAAAACAGAAGAACCTGGCACTGCAAGCGTCAAAAGTTACCTGGTACGTGATGTATGTTCAGAGACTCCCTGTTCCGTTCCTGATCGTCGACCAGCGAATCTTCACCTACGCGGATCCCCTATCATGGACTCTGAACGTCATCGCCTTGATGGCCACAATTGGAGCTGGAGCTTCTTTGCCATTGTTGGATTTCATCCTCGGAAAGACCGTCACGACTTTCAACAATTTCCAGACGGGCTCAGTTGATCCTGCAAAGTTTCGTTCCGAGGCCGCGAAATGGGCGTACGTTAACGCGCAACCCTTTGCTTTCTCGAAACTCATCGATTTGCAGGCTTGTCATTGTGTACCTCTTCATCGGGCGATTTGTCCTTGCTTATGTCTGGGCTGTGGGTTTTCCATCCATTGACGCAACTCCAACTGACGCCAGAAGTTTTGCTTGAACCTTTCAGCTCTACAAACAACCAAAGCGTTTCGAACGCACTTTCTCAAGCAAACTCTACGCCAAGATATTAGCTTCTTTGACAGCAGGAGCGACTCGGTCTCCGTGCAAGTGACGACGAATGGCAACTTTGTCCACACCGGAATCTCTGAGAAGCTGGGCCTCATTCTTCAAGCTACAGCCACATTTGCTGCAGCCTTCGTGGTGGCGTTTGTTGTTAATTGGAAATTGACTTTCATCGTCGTTGCTGTCGTGCCAACCATCGTGGTAGCCCTCTTCATTAACCTGTGGATCGACACCAAGCAGGAGGGCCGCATCCTCGACTTTTATGCAAGAGCAGGGCAGCTTGCGGAGGAGGTTATCGGAAGCATACGGACAGTTCATGCCTTCTGGGCACACCCACTGTTGACAGCCAAGTACGAGGCTGTATTGGACCAAGCTTTCAAGCAGGGGAAAAGAAAAAGCTTGAATTGGGGCGCGCTATATATGTTTGAGTTTTTTTCGATCTATTCCGGTTATGGTCTTGCGTTTTGGCAGGGTATTCGTCGATATGTCAGTGGTGAAATAGCTGAGCCTGGTGAAGTTGTGACGTAAGTTTTCCAGTCCTGCTGAAAGAACATTGCAGGATCGAACGCTAATTACTTTCACAGCGTTATTTTTGCCGTAATCCTTGCCGCACAAGCGGTCACAGCGCTCGTTCCTCAGTTGATGCATGTCACGAAAGCAGCCTCAGCCGCCGACAGTTTGTTTCGTACAATCGACCGAGAAAGTCTAATCGATCCTATGTCTGAAAGTGGCGAGCACCCCGCCGACTGTAAAGGACACATCGAGTTAGAAGATATTTACTTCAACTATCCTACCCGACCAGATGTAAAAGTTCTCCAAGGGCTCAATATTACAATCCCGGCAAACAAGACCACGGCGCTTGTCGGCGCAAGTGGTTCGGGAAAGAGCACGATCATTGGCTTACTCGAGCGGTGGTATAATCCTTTGAGTGGAAATATCCTTCTAGACGGCAAGAAAATAGATGAGCTGAACGTGGCCTGGTTGAGGACAAATATACGACTGGTGCAGCAGGTAAGACCCAGATGCTGGCTGTCCAGACGGAGAGGCTCACATCCACTACCAGGAACCCGTGCTCTTTATAGGCTCGATCTTTCAGAACGTTTCTTATGGCTTGGTCGGCACTGAATGGGAGAACGCACCCGAAGAAGAGCAAATGAAGCTGGTGCAGGAAGCTTGCAAAGCTGCATATGCCCATGACTTCATCCAGACGCTACCCGAGGTCAGATTGTTTCCAGCCATGTTGTAATATGATCTAAAACTGGTGTAGGGATACCAAACGCAAGTTGGTGAGAGGGCTGGCCGCCTGTCTGGTGGACAGAAACAGCGCATTGCCATTGCTCGTAGTATCATTTCCAACCCGAAAGTCCTTCTCCTGGACGAAGCCACTTCAGCACTGGATCCGAAAGCTGAATCTATCGTGCAAGAAGCCCTTGACAACGTTTCAGCGGAGCGCACGACCCTTATCATCGCCCACAAGCTCTCTACCGTCCGCAAGGCACACAACATTGCCGTCATGGCGAAGGGAGCCGTGATTGAACAGGGCACGCACGAAGAACTTCTGAAAAAGAACGGAGCCTATGCCCGCCTTGTGAACGCTCAGAGTCTTGATGATCGGCAAAATCAGGACGAGGAGCCCGAGAAACAGGACTCCGATGCTGCTGAAGAAGAAAAACCATTGGACCAAGCCACAACTACGAGGAGTGAGAGGCCCGTAGACGAAGCGCAAGAAGAAACTAAGCCAACTATGGGCTATGGATTACCCAAAATTCTTTGGATCATCGTGTCGAAAAATCCACAGATTTGGTGGAGATTCGCGATTATGGGGTCGGCTGCCGCTTTGGCAGGTGAGTGCTCCTGTGTGAAAGGTCACGACCGCATACCATGGACTAATTCGCTATAGGTGGAGGATTTCCTGCATCGGCCGTTTTATTTGCCAGGGTGATGAACGCATTCACATTTCCTACAGGCGAAAAAATGGTGGAACAAGGCGATTTTTACAGTCTGATGTTTTTCGTGGTCGCGCTTGCCATTCTAGTCATCTACTTCCTCTTCGGGTTCTACACGAATGAAGTTTCTCAAGTAAGTATACTGCTAATGCTTTCCTCGAAACAATATCCTAATTGCTTAAGTTTCTTGCCCGCGGTACCCGGCTCGGCATGTTCAAAGATATAATACGTCAAGACATGTCTTTCTTTGACAAGCCCGAAAACGCAACCGGTGGCCTGGTTTCCAAGCTTTCTAGCTCCCCTACACAAATCCAGGAGTTGATGGTAAGTGTTGGGGTACTGATAACAAGTGTGGTTAGTGTCTTCGCCAGTAGTATTCTTGCCATCGTCACGGCTTGGAAGCTTGGCCTTGTTGTAGTGTTTGGAGGCTTACCAGTTATGATCTCCGCGGGGTACATCCGAATTCGGCTGGAAGCTTCTTTAGACGATTCTACCCACCAAAATTTCGCAGACAGTGCGGCTCTCGCCGGAGAGTCCGTATCAGCTATCCGGACAATTGCATCTCTGAGCTTGGAGAAGAGCATCTTATCCCGCTATGAAGCGCGCCTTCGGACAATTGAACAGAAGTCCATCCGAAGTCTTGTCTGGTCGATGTTCTGGTTCTCTATCACGCAGTCGGTAAATTTTTTGTTCATGGCACTTGGATTCTGGTAAGTCTTGCCGGCCTAGTTGCAAGCTTTCATCTACTTCAGTCATTCTTACTGACGATCGCGCAGGTACGGTGCACGCCTCCTTTCATTTTACGAAATCGGTCTTACGCAATTCTACACGGCCTTCACTTCGGTACTGTTTTGTGGTGAAGCAGCTTCATACTACTTTACCTACACTACCAGCCTAACTCAAGCGCGCGGCGCCGCAAACTATATGTTCTGGCTGCAAGCTCAGACCCCATCGATTCGCGAAGACTCTGACAGCTCAGCATCGCTAAATTCCGATAGCGAAGACGGGAAGCATTCGGGCGCAGACATTGGAGCATCTGATGTCAAGTTCTCGTATCCTCAACGGCCCTCACTCAAGATCCTGAGGGGTATATCCCTTCATGCACATCATGGCCAATCTATCGCGCTGGTTGGTCCCTCAGGATGTGGCAAAAGTACTATGATTTCTCTCCTCGAGCGATTCTACGATCCAACTGGCGGACAAATCGTCTATAACAAAACCCCAATATACGAGCTTTGCCCACGTGTCTACCGCTCACGTATCTCACTCGTGCAACAAGAACCTACCTTATATTCTTTCACCCTCAAAGAGAACATATCGCTTGGGTCCTTGGACCCTTCCAGCGTCACCGAAGCTGACATCCAAGATGCGTGTCGCAAAGCCAACATCCACGAATTTATTTCGTCGCTCCCCGAAGGTCTCAACACTTCTGTCGGAGCCGGTGGCTCAGCGCTATCGGGCGGTCAACGTCAGCGTGTCGCCATTGCACGTGCCCTTTTACGGAAACCGCAATTGCTGCTTCTTGACGAGGCGACTTCGGCCCTAGACACCGAGTCTGAAAAGGTCGTCCAGACGGCACTGGACGAGAGCAAGAAGAAAGAGGGCTGCACTACAGTCGCTGTTGCGCATAGACTGAGTACAATAAAGGACTCCGACTGTATCTATGTCTTCCAGAACGGGAATATCGTTGAGTCGGGGACGCATGCGGAGCTCATTGAGAAGAGAGACGTGTACTATCAGATGTGTCTTGGACAAGGACTAGATAGAGCGGTCGAGTAAACAATCCGACGGCAAGCCTGCATCGGGAAATGGAGGCACCCCGTTCGGGCAATCCGGGCCTCGCTTAGGGTTCCGCGCTACACCCGAACAGGCAATCGACCTACACGTCCCATCATAAAAACCTCTCTCCTCCGCCGTCATTTTCCTTCCTTTTCACTCTACTCCCACCCCTTCGTCTGCAACCCCCCCGTCTGCGCTAGCTGCCCCTCAGCCCCATCCCCAATCTAATAATCATCTTGAGGTATTTCCTCAAACCTAGTCGCCCCAGAGCTCGTAACGGACGGATCTCAGATCCGGATCCATGGAGCTCCGTCCTAATTAGGCAACTCCATGAGCTACGTAGCTCTATGGATCTAGACGGAGCTAAGGGCTAGTCTTATAGTAGTTAGTATAGTAGTTGCTTAGCATTCGCTAGAAAGCTTAGTATATTAGATTCTCGTGTTACTACTATAAATTAACGATTTAACGTCACGCGTTTAAGCACGTTATGTAGCTATAGGGCCTTTTTATACGTTTATTTTCTATTAAAATATGCGCCTGCGCCTACGTTTTTAAACTAAATTATTACTAAATAATTAACGCCTTTTATAAATTCTACACTACTAACCTCTACACTAGCTACTTAATTGTTTTAATTGCCCTCTAGCTGCGAGAAAGGATCCTAAAATACCTTATTAAAGCTACTTATTAAGAAGCCTTAGTTGCTACTAGCCTAAAAGCTTTATACAGAGCTTTAAGGGCTCTGTTTAATTATTTTTAGTAACTCTAGTTCTATATTAAGATTACTTATTTAGTAGCTAAGGCAAACTAGAGCTTCCTGTATATCTTTAATAAAAGATGCCTAACGTGCTATAACTATATTTCTGTCTAGGCTAAAAACTCTCTTAAGTTCGTCGCTTATAGCAAGCGTAGCGTACACGTTAATTACTATGCGAGAGAGCCTAGGATACCTTAACTAGATAATAAGAAGCCTCTAGTACTTAGAGGGATATAAGCTACTAGTGTAATCCTCCTGTAAGTACGCAGTAACCTTATTATTAATAGTTCTTATAGGCGCTAACGTCGTAGACTTCTTACCTAGTTAATCTATTATAGAATTAAATAACCCGTACCTTAATTACTAAGTAAAATTAGGGTGTTTAATAGGCCTCAAAGGCTTCCGTGTAACTATAGGGAAACTGCTATAATTATCTTTAAAGAATCGTCGAACTTTTATAAGCTAGTCCACGGCGTGATTTTTGCCCTAGAGCTCTATATAACTAGCTACTTTCTATTAAGGATTAAGTATTATAGTAGCAGCGTATAATAGACTTTTAGTAGTTAAATTATAGTACTTCTAAGCCTTATTTCAGGCCTGCTCGACGCCAACGTAGATTCCTTTCTTACTATAGGTCTATAGGGTATAAGTTTTCAGCTTCTCTAGGGCGTCTATTATTAAATTAAGTATAAGAGATACTAATATAATTAGAGGCTCCTTTTTCTGCTTATTAGGGCGTCCTTTAAGCTTTAAAGTAGCTTCTTAAAATAGTATAAGGACCTTTAGAATTTCTTTAACTTACTGCTAGTCCTTTGCCGTTAACTAGTGTTTAATAACAAAACGTGTTAATAAGTCCTTAGGACGACTTCTTATTATACTTTTCTTAATAGGTTAAATCTTAAGCTTATACGTAGCTCTCTTATGCCTAAAGAAGTAATTTAGAATACGCTGTAGCTAGTAGGCGCGTTTAATTATATTTACTATTAAATTCTACCTATAGAGAAGTTAGCTATTACTAGGTGTTAACGCGCGCTACTTAAAGTTTAAAGTTTAACTTTACTAGCTCTACTAAGAGATAACTCTATAATTATATAATATTAAATTAAGTTACCCACGATAGGATTAAGGCTAATTTAAGTAGTAGTTATAGAGAAATAATTTAGTGCTATAGTTAAAAACAAGTTATTATATAAAAAGCTACTTACTAAGTATTATTATTAGGAAGTAACACTAGGGGATCTGGCGTACGACCTCCCCTAGGGTTTTCCTCTCTCTAAATGTGGCCTTAGGCTTCGTTAAAGCGTTGTATCCGCCCTAGAGATTTGCAAATCCAGTTTACAGTTAATTAAATAATAGTAATTAGTTTACGGCTATAATAGTAGCTAGTCTCCTTTTTTAGAGAAGTAAGCTCTCTCTTAGAAATGTTAAACATCTTATAATTAAGACTATAAAACAGGTCCCTAACTATAAAATTAAGTATATAGCTAGCACATCTTATTCTTTAGTAGATAAGGTTAAAGTGTAAAATTACACCTAGCTACGTAAGGGCTTAATTATTTAAAGAGGCATTATTATAAGCCTATACGCCTGTTTTCTTTTTAATCTTAAAGGCCTTAAGCGTTTATATTATAGCCTTTCTTATATTAGTTCCTATGTGTGGAGATTCTATCTCCCGTAGAGATAGGAGGGCTATATTACACTTATTATTTATATCTACTTAGTGGCTAATAATTGCAAGCAATCTATGTATCCTCTAATTAGTCTACCTGTTAAAGGATAGATATATTTTACTAGGGTAATCCTTTAAGGCCTTCCTAAGGACCTCCTTCTTAGCCTTAAACTATTAAAGGACCTAGTTCCGTATCGTTTAATTATTAGGCAAGAGGCTCTAGCTAGTAAGCTCTATATAGCTAATTAACCTCCTAAAATACTTGCTACTTAGCTTGTAGAAGGGAATCTTGTTAGCTATAATCTAGGTAAGTAGGTCCTTCTATATGCCCTAGGGGTTAAACACTGTTATAGCTTTACTATGTATAGCTTATTGTACAGGATCCTTGTTATCTAAAGTAGCTAAGATAGATAATATGCCTTTATTAGTGCTAGGAGCTTTAACTAAAAGGCTCCTTACATAATTATACTACTCTGTATAGCGCGCGCGAAGGTGATTAAGGACACTACCTCCGCTATTAATTTTTAAAACAGCATTATGCGGAGAATCCTCCAGGTGATAGTGCTTATAAAGATACCACTATGTCTTATCCTCTATACGCTGTAAGGGTACTCCGTACAGCCAGTAGCCAGCGCGTCTCCTAACCTGCCGCTTATCCGCCAGGTATCCAGGGATTTTGTCATAATTGACCCAGTCGTAGTCAAATTCAGCCACTCTAGGCCTCTTTGGAGCTCGCCGGCGAGCCTCTTGAGTTCCTCCATGAGATTGAGGGCCTCTGAAAGGCCCTTTGCCGCCGTCAGCCTCATAGGCAGAGGTGTCACTGTCTGACAGTACGTTAACGGGACGCCGACGGTCAGCGCGCCTGCGAGACGGGGTGGAAACTGGCGACGGTGAGGCTCTAGATGGGGTAATCTGGGGCGTAGAAAGCCTTAAAGCCCTCCTTAGGGTGTTCTGAAGCCTCTTTAGGGGATTTTAGGACATGTTGAATAATTATTAAGTAGACATGCCAACAATTAAGCCAAACAAGCCGTGGCCTTCGGCTTGGCTTGAGGCTTGTTTTGGAGTCATGAGGCTTGGCTTGTTAGGCCTAACAAGCTTTTTTTTGATAGCTTAGATTGGAGCTTAATAAACGGCTTAATTATACTATATAAGTTAGACTGCCCTATATAGTAATTACTTACTACCTGAATCCTCGCTGCACATGCTGTATAGCAAGTCTATCTCTATAGTGCTTATTGCTACCTCCTTAAGCTAGTTATTACTGCCTAAACCCGCTTTCTACTAACGTCGTACACATTATATAGCCACTAATAAATAAGGTCCTATAGAGCGTTGCTAAGGCTTAAGAAGATTACTAAGCTTACTAAACATGCGCTTATACTTATAGCTTAATACTAGAATAAAGAGTACGTTAAGTGTAAGCTTACTAAGGGCAGGATATTAATCGCGTAACGTTACTTAGTATTTTATAAGGTTATTTATATACTTAGTACCTTTCTTAGCGCGTGGCTCGCTTCTCCGCTATTACTTAAACTTATCTAGCTTAATATTAATGTTGCTAGTTATATTAGGATTAATAAGGCTCTTGATCGCGTCGTCTATGTCGTTGGGGAGCACCGCGGGGCGCCGACGTACAGGCAGTAAGGTGTTGTACTCCGCCTACCGTGTCTGTGCGCGCAACGCCCGACTTCGCGCAACGCCCGACTTGGCAGTATGTTAGCGATTGCAAACATGAAGCTCTACAGCTACGTAAAAAATAGATTATTACGAGATTTTTTGTTAGAGCACTCTCTAAATTCATGCGACAATTTTATCTTATATATACTGTTTTAGCCAATTAATAGGGCGGCCGCAAGAGTTAATTACAGTAGGTTATGTAGCTAGAGCAACATTAGATAACGCGCTAGCTATAGTAGCCCTAGCACGCTACACACGCTTCTAATTTCTAATTACTAGCTTTAAAACCTTCCTATTACCTCTTTAGGATAATTATAGAGCTTTTTAAGCGTTACGAGCTTCCTTTTAGCGTCGTTTTTCAGCTACGCGTTTAGCCTTTTTAGTAGCTAGCTTAGCTAGTTCCTTCTCACGCACTAATTTAGCTGCCTCTCTCTTTACACGCCTCTTATCCTTTAGCCTTTCCTTAAGTAGCTTATTATTATGTTAAATTTACTTTTTATTAGCTTTTGCAAGCTCCTCTTAACGCTTAACGTCCTTAAATACCTTATATCTTACTTCTGCCTCCTTCCGTGCACGTGGTGACCAGAAAACAGCACCTCTATAGTACTCCTCGTGTTGCTGCAAAGGCAAAACTTTCCTCTTTATAGAGGCCTTCTTTTTCTCCCTTAGGGCATCCTTTACACCCTCTAATTCATGGTAGATAAGCTTATTCTAAGCCACTAGGTGGTAGAGGGTGCAAAGAACTTTTTTTAACTCGCAAGAGTGCACATCCTTTATAGATTTGCGTACTAGCGTTTCCACTTTAGGCCAGTCCCCCCTAGAGTAACATAAACCTAATATCTCAGATAACTAGGAGCCATCTAGTGTTAATATTCTAAATCTTTAGAGTATTTTCTCAGGATTAAGTAGTAATATGCTAGTAGCTTTAAATAAGCTAAGAACTAACTCTTAGGTAAATATATTTAACTAGGCGGCCTAGAATATTAAAAAGAAGTCCTCTTTTTTAATAGGGATCTATCTAAGTATTATATAGAGGCGATTTGTAAGTTCCTAGGAGTAATTTATTACTAGAGGACTAAAGCTAACTAAATCTAATGGCTAGAGCGTATGAGTTGAATGTGGAGGAAAGATACATAGTAGTATCTTATTATCATCGCAGAACCTGATAAAATCCATCGTTACATGGCTGCCATAACCGTTTACTATTAACAATCGCCATCTCCTTCGTGCTTTAGGTTTAGTGTAACAATTAAACACCTGCTCAAGCCACGCAAGGCTAATATCATTATTTATCTAGCCTGTGGGTAAGGTTGTAAAATGGACTTAATAAGTTCCTAGGTAGATATCTTTAACCTAGCTAGCTTGTACATCTCCTTTCTTTGCTAGATATATAACAAATAGCGGTAATATACTTCTATCAGCGCAAATTAACGCCAGCACTATTACCTAGACGCGAGATCTATTTTAGAGAGCTAAGCTAACACGTTTATATTTATATACGTCTTTGCTAAAGACTCTTTTTAACCTGCTAATCACTCCAATTGCGAAGCCTTTTTCATCCATGTTATACGTTTCTAACAGCTATATATCGTATTCAGATATTTTGTGTTGCAGAAGGTTAAAATACAGGCTGTATTTAGCGACTAAATTAGCATTATAGCGTATAAAGTCTATTACTAGCGCCTATTAAGATATAAGCTTATTCTTGTTGCAGTTAATAAAGCGCGTAACCCAGCTTTTGGAGACGTCCTTAGTAGCTAATTTAGACACAAAATTTCGTATCATAGATCTCGTAGGTGGTAGGCGTCGCTCAGTAAGCTCCTTTATATACCTCACAAGCTTAGCTTCTTAGTGTGGGCTAAGTGTATACTAGTTAGAGTCCTTAGTAACGCGTAGGCGCTGCACGCGTCGGTGTTAGCGCGATAAGATTATGCAATTAACGCCGTACATTTTTGCTACTTTTGCATATTCGAATTTTTCGCCTAAAGCTAGGCTATCGATGTATGCAATCGCTTCGTCAATGGCTGGCATGATGGTGGAGTTGTGTGATGTGGAAGATGTGTGCAAAATGGCTGGGGTCGGGCGTTGCGCGAAGTCGGGCGTTGCGCGCACAGACACGGTAAAGCGCGCGAAACGCGCGGTTGTTCTCCTTAAGCCACCCAGGTTTGTCGCTCTAGGCGACGTCGCAGTATGTTTTATAGTAGGGATAAAGGATTATAGTAGCGTAGTAGGCTAAAGAGTAGTTAAGCTTAGCGTAGTAAGCGTTAGCTTTTGCCTAGGCTACGCGTAGATTAGTAATAAGGTAGTCTTTAGGCGCTTTATCGTGCGCGTTATAGTTAATAGCCTTATAGGCTTTAACGCGCTGCTTGTAGTATATTAAGATATACTTAAAGACTAGAATAATCTTAGTAATCGCGCTAAAATGTCCGCCTTAGCCGCGTCCCTCTAGGCGCTTTGTTGCCGCTTTTAGTGGCCTTAGAGCGTCTATGTACTTAGTAATAACCGCCTAGTTATGTGCTAAGAGCCTGTCAGACCGCATCCATGGCTACGCCTCTGGTAGCTTATTACCCTAAGTTATAGCGTACGTGTCCTTATTACAAATACGTTTTATGTAATAATTAGCGTACGCAGTAATAGCAGGCTGTAGCTTAATAGCGTGCTTAAAGTAAGAGTAGTAGGAGTTCTAGCGCGTAATAATAGGCTTAATAGGCTTAAGTATCTTATAGTCTTTAGCTATCGCGCTAGCAGGTAGGTCGTGGTGTAAGAGACGCTAAAAGTTAGTAAAAAGCGCATACTATTATGGCGTTTTAATATAGTTAATAACGTCTAATAAGACGCCTAGCGGGTCGTCGCGCCTCTACTTAGTTATAAACTTACTCTCTTTAGTAAGCTTACTAGCATTATTATTAAAAGCATTAGCTTCTTTACCCTAAAGTAGAGTCTAGCTAATAAGGTTAAGAGTATAAGGGCTATAGCAGAGGTAGTAATAAGGCGCGTTAAAACCTATCTCTTACGCTAACTTATAGATAGTAGCGTTGTTATTACTCGCGTTATTAAGTACGAAGTAACTAATATTAAGCGGGTTAATACTAAACTACTATATTATTTAGCTAATAACCTCTACTATCCTTTCGCCACTATAAGCGCCTGCTAGCAGCGGCAGCGCTATAGGTAAATCCTAAAGCTTGCTACGCTTACTAATAAAGTAGGTAATAATACTTAGAAACCCGCGCTTACCGCCTTTTATTATTTAGCTATTAAAGCTAAAGTAGATCTTGCTTAGCGCCTAGGACAGCTCTAAGACTACCTAAGGCTTTAGGTAGTTATAGAGTTATAAAATAAAGCCTAAGACGCTCGTGCGAGAGGACTACAACGTAGCCTTAGCCTCTAAGTTAGTAGCTATAATTAGCTATTAAAATACTAGTAACTTAAACTCTCTTAACGGGTAATTATTCTTAATAAGCTAACTAATAGCAGCAAGCCTAAAGTGCTAAGTATTAAAGCTACTAAGCTTATTAGCAATATTTTAAAAGACGCTAATCTTATCGCCTATAAAGACTTAGCGTAGGTGGCTTATCTCGCGCTTCTCTGCTTCTTTTCCTGGCGATAGATAGCCATAACCGCGCTTTTTCTAGCTTAGGTAGTAGGCTATTATTAACGTTAATAGCGTTATTTTATATATGCCTACGCCTCTAGCGTCTATAATCTTATGCTAATGGCAGTATTAATAGATAAAGAAGAGCTAATTTAGCTCCTTAAGCAGCGTAATATAGTACCTATAAAGATATACTTAGCTTCTCTTTGCGCGCTGTGTCGCTAACAGCTTTATATATTTTAGTATACGCTTAAAATTAAGCTTATTAAAGTTATCCTCTAGGTGCGCGTCTAGGCTCTTATTATTATCCTTATTAGTACCTTTAGCGGGCTCTTTAACGTCTATTATAGCTATTATTGCAGCGTCGCTGCCCTTAGTAGGCGGGACGATGCTATCCTTACTTTGCGACTTACGGAATCGCGACTTAAAAGTAGCTCGTGGCGATAGGCGCTGCAATAGCGTTAATTACGTATTATTTAGCTTAATTAGCTAGGTAGACGTGCCTTAAGTAGCTATTTTAGCGCGTTTATATAGCTTAGGGATTATAGCGCTATTGCGCGCGCGTTTTAACTACTTTAGTAGTATAATAAATAAGCTTAGTGTAGCTAAAGAGATAAAGTAATAGCTAAAAACGCGTGCTGCTAGAGGTGGCTGGCCACTTACTAGTACTAGTAAGTAACTTAGCTATTAATAAGCTAACTATTATACTAGTATAACACTAGAAAAGTGTCGCGAGATTATCTATATAATAGCCTTAAAAAAGTTACTAAACTTAGCCTAAAACCACTCTACTACCTACTTTTTATTAAGCCTAATAAGCTAAATAATTAAGCCTTCCCTCTTTAGCTTGGCTTGTTAGCAAATTACTACACGTTAGCTTAGATTAATAGAACTAAGCCAAGCTCAAGCCAAACAATCAAGCGCTTGTTAGCGGCTTAATTGTTGGCAGGTCTAGTAAGCATAATAGAGAGTGCCATTTTATACTACTTATCCTTATTAATCCCAACCTTGGTGCAGAGGTCGTTAAATACCTTAATTTTTATCTTAAGGATGTTGTATTTATCACCTAAATACTTTTGCTCTAGCGTGTATAACTTAGCAAGATTAGTAAGTAAATAAGAGTTATTCTGCACAGGCGTAAATCTAGGTTGTAATAATAATAATAATCCTCTACCTAGCGGAGCTCGCTACTATCGCTATTATTCTTTATTATCTACAATCTAGTGGCACTTAAAACCTTCGCAGAGCCTTATAAGCTTAAGATGCTTAGTAGGCTATTTTAAGACGGTGGTTAATATAAGGAGTTCTGCAAATTAGTTAGGGAGATTATTACTATTACTTTACTTAATATAGATGCCTTGCTAGCGGAGGAGCTCTTTAAGTGCTTTTTAGATGCGCTTGTTAATGCTATTAAAGAGATCGCGGGTGAAATTCTTAAAATACTCCTTAAACTTAAGTAGTAGAAACAGGTTAAATATGTTATCTTCTTCTACCTGTATTATCTAGTTAATAACTATAGTGTTAAGTTTGTCTGTATTAACAGTAGCGTTGGCGATATTAAAATCTTAGTTAGCGTACTAGTCCTTATAGATTATCTTATCTAGGTACTATAAGCGATCCTTTGTTTAGGTGTACTTTATAATAGCGTTTTGGATGTGGGCCTGTAATTAGTGTAATTTAACAAGAGTTAGCGTGGTTGACGCAAATCTCCTTCTAAACTAAGCCTTGGTAGGGACAATCCAGGCGGAGAGATCCTTTAAATACGAGGCGCCGCTGATCCTGATACAGGATAGCAGTGAGCTTGTCGTACCTGTACTTCGCACTAGCGATGCTGTATCCTGGGCCTTGGTAGGGGAGGAGGCATGCGCTAACCGCTTCTATCGCCAGAATACTCAGCCTGAAACGTGCGCTGAGATTCCCTGTACACAGTATATCTTGCCAATCTGTGGTGTAGCAACCACTGATCAGTGTTGATATAGTAATAGGCTGTTAGATCAAGACTTCGTTGCAACGATGTGGTATTGATTTAATTCTTAATTATAGATCTATTATGGTGGGCTATTATAAGAAGTATTTATTAAGCGTAGTTTGTCCCTTGCTAGCCTAATTAGGACTAGCGTAATAAACCACAGGCAAACTGCGTAATAAACCGCAGGCAAACTGCATGGCGGTGAAAGCCGTAGCAGTGTTGCGCAGGTTTGAAGCCAACAAGTAACGTAGCGTTTAATTATTATAAGGGCGGTTACCGCGCCTCTGCTAGCAATGAGGAATACGTTGCTGTATAGCATGGTAATCTTGATATAGACGAAGTGTACGCTTTATCTATAGAGGAGATAGAAAATATTTAGCCTAGTAAGTAGTTCTAGCAGAGTTTAAGGGGAGCTATATTAACGCGTTTAAAATAGCTTACTAGCGCAGGATAAACTACTCTTTAGTAATATTAATATTATAGATAGGCTATTAGTAATACGTAAATAAACGCACCTGGCAGCGCTAGACATTATACTAGAACTAGAGCTGGAAGACCCGCGTTCAACTAAGCGGCGAAGGCCAGCTGAGCGACTGGTAGAGAATCTCATGTGCAATCCGGCGCCCACGCCCAAGTCAACGCCCCTGCCATCTCCCGGCAGCAGCGCTTCCCATTCGAGAGCCAGCACCGAGCCTAGTCTCCGATCTCTCGACAGTGACGGCAAACGTGATGATGCTAGAACCCCACGGTCATCTCCACGTGGCCTCTGCACTGAGGATGACGGCGGTGATAGCGCACACAGTTATAAGACAAGCGAGGGGCTACTGTATTCTACGAGAGTATCCATTTCTCCTTTAGAGAGCATAGAAGGGGAAACATATATTGGCCTAGACTTAGAGAGGCGTGAGGAGTATAGGGAAGGTGGTGGTGAAGACGCTTCGGAAAGCCACAAGGACCCACGTAATTAGGACAATAATATTTTTAGCAGACCTTCGGCAAAGATCTCTTAATAACGTACACGTGGTAGTTATCTACTATAAAAAAAGAGGTATAGTCTATTAAAAACTACACTTAGATAATAGGGCTTAAGAATAATATAAATAAGGGTATTATAGTAAGTAGCGTTATTTTAGCTATAGTAACTATATTAGCCCCTAATTAATAACTAGTTTTAGTACTACTCCCTATAAATACCCTCTTTAGGAACAAAAGCTAAAGACTAAAGTAATATTAATTATAGTTTTAGCCTTAATGTAACGGTATTCGGATTGTTCATTGTTGCCTATGCTAGCTCATTGCTGCCTACACTCATTTACTGCTGCCTAGCCTACCTAGCAGTATATATCTTAGCTACTACACACATACAATCAAATCAGTGTTTTTCCCGACTTTCGCTTTGCAGCAACAACCGCTACACTTAATATATTTTATTAGATAACTAACCTTACGCTCTATACTATTCTAAATAGCTTATTTATTTTAATAAGAATTATACGTTCTTGTAATTTAGAATAGTCTCCTAATCCTACCGCCCTAGGTTATAGATTCCTCGGCGGAGAAGGCAAAGTTATCCGCATGACCTAACTATCGCCAGATTCGTGGATGTTGGTAGGATACCAGTATGAAGGTGGTGCGTCGGACCTTTGCAGTTGCGGAAGCTTGAATGCGGACTGGATGAGCATTTCCCACAGTGACGCTGCCAATGGTGAAAAGGACTACTCAGACGACGGCGACGAAGACTGGGACGAAAACAGCGAGAAGGAAGAAGGCACAGAAAGGCATGGCAAACGTAAGCGCAAGCCGTGGCTAGAGTCAGATGAAGTGCGTTTACTCTCATTAAGGGATAAGCAGGGTATGGAGTGGAAGGGGATATGCGAACGCTTCCCAAATCGGACGGAGGGCGCAGTTAAAGTGCGCTACTACGGATTGCAGAAGAAGCAGAAACGTAAAGAGACATCTATCAGGACATAAAGTAGGGAACCTGCGTCGCGGTGGACCGTCAAGGATTATTATATTGGTATGAAGTTAGGTTAATTTTTTTTTGACGCATAAATCTCGATTTCCCTTTTCCGTTATTCCAATAAGTGCTTCCATCTGCGTTGGCGTAGTAAAAGCTCCCATCTCTAAAACAAAGGTTAAAGTAATTTTCTCACCAGCATTAAGTGAACCTACCTATTGCGATAGTAATATGCCGTGCGATAGGAGGAGTAGGAACCGTAGGCACGGAGCGAGTAGTAGCTCCCCTAGTTGAACTCTGGTTAACTCCCTGTTACAAGGAACGTATACCGTGGCAATTTACCTTGCTATTTATTCCAGCATAGATAGTAATATAGACTTGACGTAGCGGTCGTTGTGACATTCTTCATGTTTTTGCATTGCTGGGGCGTACTACTAGTATGAAATCCAAATTATTGCTGCGTAATTTATAAGTAAATCTCTAGTACCTTGTAGCCTACAGTGGCTAGCCAATTGTCTGTTAGGTAGCTTTGTTCCGTGTCTCATTGGCTGGTATATAGGAAGGAAATGTTAGAGGAGGGTAGGATAATGTTTCATAATAGGCTATTACGTACCTTTTATAGGTAATTTGGCGAGAGTTAAAGTTAGCACGGCGAACTTTCTATTTAGTATACAAAAAGTGCATTGCTATTAAGAGCGATTAACTCCTTAGGGTTGTTTTAACCACAGCACGATTAGTGTCCTAGTTTTAGTTCCGATTTCGCACCCGTGCGCATCGACCATAACTTACATCTTGTTAGCTAAATTAGCCGCTGCAGATCATGCCCGGTCTGCCCAGCCAATGTGATGCAGGTACAGCGACCACTATCCCACCAAAATCGCTCAGCTAGCAATATGAGGCTGCTGAGCTACCCACAATTAAAATTATTACGAGATCTTCTAGATTTGAGGTCTCTAAGGTCTGTATATAATTACTAGCTACTTAGGTTATTAATATCTACTTAGTGTTCTAATTGTTCGGCTACTGCCTAACTTTAAGGCGGATAGAAAAGGTAAGGCCTTATTAATATCTATAGCCTTATGCTGAGGTTGTTTTTTTCTTAATAAGCTTACTAAGAGGCTTTAAGGCTTTTTTATTACCTTTTTAGATAATAGAATACGATTTTAAAGTTACCTTTGTGCTTTACGGGCCTGTTACTTAAGGCATTACTTTATAGCCTTATTAGCCCTCTGCTTCGCGCGCGCATCTCTAGCAGTTGCTCGAGTAACACGCCACTCCTGGAGTATCCTAATTTTGAGCTGCTAGCTAGTCTGACGGGCCTTTGCTTGCTTACTTTTTTGAAGCTGTAATTGCTCCTCCTCAGTATCTTTTTGGTGTTGACGATCGCGGGAGGCCATTTACAGTCGGGCGCTGCAAGGCTACGAGGAGGCGCTCGGTCCTAATGTAGTGCCGGCGTATATACCAGCGTTGAATACCATGTCCAACTTCGGTGACGCAGCTGGCATGGTAGAAAAGCATGCATTCAACTACCTACGTGCTCTCTTCTCGGGGTGCGGAGGAGCTGCTATATGCTACACATGATGTGCTAACAAATCCCCAGGAGGCTGCAGAACTCACACTAATCTCCACAATCAAGGAAAAGACACCATCTGCTGGCAGTCGTCAACTGGTCAATCCTCTAACCGAAAACCCATTAAATGTCACTCAATACCTTGCTAAGCTAGAGAACCATAGTTTTCATCACACGACGAAGAATAGCATGCCCACTCTTCAGCTTCTTAATTCGGTCCTGGAGAAAGTCCCTTTGCCGCTTGCAGGATGCAGGCTCAGAAGCAATCTCTTGCGCATCCGCGTCGGATAGCTTGCTAACAAAGATTGGCGAAAAGATATCTTCTAACCCTCGCACGATGTGGCGCTCTACGACTTGGGTGGTGATATTTGCGACAAACGTTTTCTGAGAAACCTACACACCGACACGTAAGTCAAGTATATCATTAGGAACCACTATTCACTTACCTTGTAGATGGCGTAGAGTCGGTCGAGGGCCTCTTCACAGCTGGCCTTCTCCATGTCTGGCTCCGACCCTCGATTGAAACCGTCCAAAGCACTACGAATGTCGATCTCTGCTGAAGTGTGGTTGGACTGGCAACCGGGGAGGAGTGTGTGACTCGTCGCATTTTCTACCGCTGTAGCAAGACGGCCCTGATCCCGCTCCTTTTGGTACTGCCTTACAATATCCGTGTAGTAGTGGTTGTAGTTGATTGGGTACTCCTTGTGGTCGTAAACGATACGTCCAAGCTCGTTGGAGGCCGCGTCATTCCTCTGTTTCAGGGCCTCCACGAAGTGTAAGGACCACAAGCGCGAAATGACGTCCTTGGGACACATATCCTCCAGTAGGTTTGTGAGAAACTGGCGACACACATCCGCTACATCTTCGACGTGAGCCTCAGCTAAGCTTGGCCATTTCACGGACTGTTGCCAGAACAGCTCTCCAACGAGGAGAGGATTGAGGTTCCCAGATAGTTCCTTTCTGCGGTTCCGACAGACAACGTTGCTAACCCAAGAGAGGACTTAGGTTCGGGACAGATGTACCGGCTTCGTCGCTGGAGAAGGCACTGGGATGCTCAGATCTACCTCGGCTTGGGGCTCGCCTGACTTGGCGATATGATATGAGTGCCCGTCTTCACGAAGGATGTCCGAGAATTGGGCGTTCATCTTCTGGACGATTGCTCGGAGGCGACGGACGGAAGCACGCGAGTGCGTGGAAAAGACTTCGTTTGTGTCGTACCGGAAGGAGGGTCCCTCGTAGTGGCCTTCACTGGCGGCCGCACACACCCGATGGAAATCAAGGCTGAGTTGGGTAAGGTATTCTTTACAGTCCTCGGCAGTCGCCCTGCGGTGTCCCAGCGTGGTCAGTTGCGTTTTAGAATCCTCTAGTGCCTGGCTGAGGTCACTGTGAAGTTGAGGAAGTTCCTGCTTGACATGCTCGAACAACAAACGACTAAGTCGCTCTCGCAGAGCATCAATGCCAACGCTTTCTTTCGGTAGACACTTAAAGTTCGAAGTCCGAAAATAGGATGCCTCTGATGCGTTCCGCTCAAGAAATGAGTCGCTTCTCAAAGCTCCTGTTCTTCACAACATGCCAGCCCAGCTTAAAGAAGATATCTTCATTGCGTGCCAAGGTGATGTAGGCACTCTCTGTTCCAGAACCCGCGGGAAGTCTGTCTGGCTTAGTGATAATGCCAAGGGTGCGTTCTCCGTCCGGATCCACCTTCCGGACTTTGCTCAGAATTCCTTGGTTAACGTAGTCGTTCGTGGCAGAGACTACTGCTAGACAGATCGTACGGGATTGAGAAATATACCGGTCCGTGATCTCTTGGACGAGTCCGACACACCTTCACCAACTTCTGAATTTTGAGAACCTGTTGAAATCTGTATATTTTTTATTAGATTCAATCTTGAAATCACCTAAAACCTATCTCTACGCTATCCTCTGCCCCTGTAGTGCCTGTAGCTGGTAAATAATAGCATGGAGACGCCTGCGAGACTCCCCCCAGAAGCCTCTACAGCAACCCGCCCCGCCGACCCAAAGTCAGCGAGGCACCTTAATATAAGCCACCCCTTAAGGAGACAGCCGCAATAGCATGTAGCAGCGATACTACGTCTTAACCTAGGTAGAGGAGTGTAGACTAGAAACGCGCCAGCTACTACTATAGTAACTGAAGCCCTAATAACCAGAGTTGTCAACAAACAAAACAAACAATATTTGAAGCTGAGTTTTGCTTTGTTTGACGATTTTATGGTGTTGTAGTTTGTTTGTTTGATTTTGATAGACTGTAGGGGTGCTTTTATTTAAATTATTTGTTTAAATTTTAAGAAGCTAGAGACTATAAAAGGTAATTTATATAGTAATTACTGTGGCGACTCCTTCTACTCCTCTATCTTAAAGCTTTTAATAAGCGTTTCTTCGCAGTACTTTGCTGCTGCTATCGCGCTTAGAGGCTTAAAACCTGCCCTTATCCATCGCTGCGTACATATAAGAGCAGCCAGTAACTATGAGCTTATTTTCCGCCTCTATAGGTCTATTATATCGCCAGTACCTGAGAAGACTCTTTCACAGTCGCTACTAGAGGCGGGAATTAAGAGTAAGTCAATTGCAAGCTGTGAAAGATGTAGGTACTTTAGCTTTAACCTAAGCTAGTACTATATAGCTATAACGCTTATTTTGTGTTATTAAGCTATCTATAGTAGCTCTTTTAGCTACTAATTATACTCGTTCTTCGCTGCCTTGGTGCACTCGCGATCGCCAGCGTTAAGTATAAAGTTAATAGTATTATTAAAGCTACTTATTAAGGGCTTTAGTAGTATAACTAGTGTTGTAGTTGCGGCGTTGGCAGGCTTGTAGGCTGTCTATAGTTGCAGAAACTGCGCGTGGTAGCGGTTATAGACCTTAGGTTTGTGCTGCTATAAACGCTTGCAGTATGTCTTATAGCGTAGGTAGAGTGCTATAGTAGTGTAGTAAACGGGTGCTTTAAGTAGCTTTTTAAAGTATTTAATCGCTTTCTTCTTCGCGGCGCGTAGGTTAATTAGCAGGTAGTCTTTAGGCGCCTTAGTTAGGGTAAAGTTAACGCCTTTATAAGACTTAAGGCAGGCATCTAGCTTAGTAATTATAGACTCTAATATAGGAATTACCTCGTATAGCGCGCTATAATAATCGCTTTTACCGCGGCTTTAGAGGCGATTAGTTATAAACTTAAGTAGCTATAGTATAGTAATATAGTCGTTAATAACCGCCTAATCTATAGCTATAAGCCTTATTAACCTTATCTATCGCGGTGCTAATAGAAGCTTATTACTATAAGTTCGCGCAGTAGAGTTAGCTGCTTTAGTCTTTATTATATAGTAATTAGCATATAAGGTAATAGCTTATTAAAGCTTAACCCCACGCTTAAGTGCACTGTAATAGCTATTCTAGCGCGTAACTATAGGCTTAACTAGCTCGCGTATGCTAACAGAGACAGCGCTTTAAAGTATCTCCTTTATAGCCTGTCGCTAACAGCTTATAAAGAGGCTGTACTAATTTGGCGTGTTAATATAGTTTATTATATTAAAGAAGACGCCTAATAGTCTATCTTTCTACTACTCCTTTATATAAAACTCTTTCTCTTTTATGTTTTTAGGCTTGTTCTCGTACGCGTCGGCGTCGCGACTAAACATAATTATTTAGCTAATAAAGTTAAGTATATAGCAAGCGCAGCGGAGGCGTCGTTTAGTGCTATTAAAGTTATATATTATAACAAGTTTATTAATAGTAGTGTTATTATTAGCGGCGTTATTAAGTATAAAGTACCTAAGTTTGTTGCGATTAATGCCAAAGTATTCCAGGATAGCAGCAACAGCGTCAGCGATAGCCTCGCCAGAGTGAGCACCTACAACTTGTGGCAGCGCTATAGGCAGGTTAACTATCGCGCCTTTATAGTTAACGTAGTGCGCAACTACAGCAAAGAAGCCATGTTTACTACCTTTCGTAGTCCACCTATTAAAGCTTATATATACCTTACTCTCTGCCTCCGCTAACGCGCGCACCACCTGTAGCTTTATATAGCTATAGAGCTTTATCACGAAGCTTGCTACGCTATTATAAGAGCTCTATAGCGCTGCCTCTGCCTTAGAGTTAGCAAATCTTATTATCTTATAGAAAGCTAGTGTTTTAAACTCGTAGAGAGCTCTATTATTATTAACTAGCTAAAGTATAGCTACCTGTTAAAAGCTATGTATGTTAAAGTTACCTAGTTTATTAAAGGTCTCTATAGTAATTTTAAGGCCACCCTTAGCGGCGAATTATAGTAATATTTAACTAGGTTTGCGCGTAGGCTTGCGGGCAATAGGGCTATCTTTATAGACTTAATAGCTAGGTTTATCTTAGGCGAGATGTTGTATAGCAGCGCTAATTAACTTTATTATTTAGTGTATAGCCCTAGGGAGATTGCGCGTGTGGTAGTACCTATATATAAAGTAGAGCTACTCTAGCTTATATGTGTTCTTCTTCCACACGCGATAGCCATGCTTATAGACCTAGCTAGTATTACTCTTTAGCGTAGTAAGTGGCTTTGCTATACTATTTAATCTGTCGAAGTTGTAGCTATTGTAGTTACTAGCCTAGCCCTCCTTAGGAGTAGGAGCCACCTCTATTATTATCTCTATTACTACGTTAGAGCTAGCTATTAGCTACGTTATAAATACCTTAGGCCTGTTAAGCATTAATTGCGACTCCCAGGCAACGTTATCGCTGTTTTATAAGGCTTCGGGAATGGCTAGCTGCATGTTCTGGCGTGGAGATGCTCGCTGGGGTAAAGCATCTAGCAGCGGCTTTGGCTAGGTTGGCGGCGTGTTTGGTGGCTCTATAAGCGGCTCTACAGGCTATATAAATAAAGGCTTAGGCGTACTATCGCGCTTAGTTAGCTAACTATTAATACTTTAGCGCACCTTCTATAAGGGCTTAAGCGTATAATAAGGATGTTTAGGTGCAGGTTTAACTGCCTTAGCGGACTTATAGCTTCGTTTTAGAGGCATAATAGGCGTAAACGTGTGTGTGTAAAGGCGCGAAAAAGTAAGCTATATAGGCAGGCTAAAGTAAGGAACATAGGTAAGTTAAGCGTTAACGCGCTGTGTACGCGGGAAGTACGCGATTATTTAGCTAATATTATATTATATAGTAGGGCTAGGCTATAACGGGTCTAATAGCTATTTTTAAACAAACTTAAAATATTTAAATAGAGAAGCCTATTATTTTAAATTTATTTATTAATCTGGCGCACAAAAGATTTATTTATTTAAATTTAAAAAATTAAACAAAATTAAATCAAAATTTTAAAGCACATTTGTTTGTTAATAACCCTACTAATAACCCACATCACGGCCGCCAAACAAGCTGCCGCCACCTAGGAGGCCATGATCTACACCCTAGCACAGGCTGTAGATAGCTGCCTTAATGCCTATAAGCTCCCTAAAGAGCAGGCAGTCGCCAACGCCCTCCGCTAGCGCGTTATATAGGCCCTAAAAAACTCTACCTTAGCGCCAAGCCTCTTGCGCATAGACTACACTAAGAGTATTAACACTAACGCTAGTACTAGTGCTAGCGATAGTAGCCACAACTATAGCAGGGCTATAGGGCTAAAAATATAGGCAAACGTAGCTGCTAGCGCGAACCCCTTAAGTATAAGGTATACTACCTCTAGTAGTAACTAGAGTAGCACTAAGGCTACTACTAACAGACATACTCGCCGTAGTTAAAGCGACACTAAGGACCCTAGGATCCTTATTACTGTGCCTACGCCAGAGCGGCTCTCACAGAGCTCACTATATGTAATTAGAAAGGCTATTTGCAACACGCTAGGCCTTAACCTTAGCGCCATACCTAGCGCCTTAAAGACTAGAACAGGATAGGCCGTCACCCCTGCTAATAATAAGATAAGAGACAGCCTTATAGAACAGAAAAAAAAAGATTTAATAATAAGCGCTATAGGAGGCAGCATAGCTAAGCTACTATAAAAATAGTTTAATTATGCTATACCTAACGTCCCTAGCGCGTACTAATCCTTGCTAGGCCTAGAGGTGCTAGTTACACACGATATAATAGAGGATAAGGCAGCTATATAGACAGGCTTACTACCTGCTAACTATAAATAGTTAAGGCATAGCGCTAATAAAGACAGAACTATTACCTAGATTATCTCCTTTATAAAGAAAGTGCGATAATTTAGGCTCCTAGGCAATAGTAGCGCCTTAAAGGAGATTACTAAGACCCTAGCTATATAATAACACGACCTAGGCTACTAGGGCTACTATAACCTACTAAAATGCGTGCGCCTCCCCCGCTGTAATAACTATAGTAAAAAATAAGAGGACTATATAGGCCCCCTAGACTTAGGATACACCTATCTAGTGTAGTACGCTAACTATCTTAGCCTATATTAGGTAAGGTATATTAACTGCCTAGTAGCGCCTCGCCAAGTTAATAAGCAGGTTATTAGGCTAATAAAGAGGAAGATGGGCACATACCGCCACGCTAATTACTAGGCCTATAAGCACGCTAACTACCTGTCCCTAGGTACCAAAACAGAGGTAGCAACCGCGGCAGCCCAGGACAGCTCACTAGAGCTCTATAATGGCCTATATAGTGCCCCCGCTGCCTCTAGCTCACATTTAGCAGGCGCAGTAATAACGCTAGCAAACGCTAATAAGCAACGCAACCTAGGAATAGAGGCGTTAATAAGGCCCTCTATTCGCCTACAACGCTCTACTTATATCCCTAAGAACCTAAATCTGGTAGCGATGTCGGCGCGCAGCGTTACGCTACCTTAAGATTATATAGCTTTATCCTTATTAGAGAGAGATATAAGTATAAGTAACGAGAATAATCTCTTATATTAAGCACACCCTTATAGAGATAAAGGACTCCCCTTAGGGAGCGTAATATATAGGTTAACTAGATAAATATAGGGCGAAGCTCGCCTAGCTATATTATAGCCCTAGAACTCGCTTTTTAAGAAGGTATCAACGTAGTATATATATAAGAGCTGGCTACGTAGCCTAGCACCCGCACCTTAAATTATCTAAGCTACTAGCTATACCTACCTATTAATAGCTAGGACGACCCCTAGCACAGGGAGACATAGAGACCTAGAGTTCTTATCTACACGCTAAAAGGCGCATAGCTCCACATTACGACTATAGCGCCCCTATAGGACAGGGATAGATAATAAATTTAGGTTAATAGGGTCTCTATCCTCAATATCTATAGGCAGCCTCAGACCACACTAGTCCTAGAGTATGTTACAGGCCTTACCCCCCTAGTAAGATGCCTAGTAGGGGGAGACTTTAACACTAAGCACGATATATTTAAGCCTAGTATTATTACCTTATAAGGCAGCGCCAAGCTTACGCGCTAGGCCACAGTTAGCGGCATAAACTATATTAAAGAACCTAGCAGAGCTACCTATAGAGCTAGCCACGTCCTAGACCTTAGCTTCTCTAATATTGCCTTTACTAAAATAGAGGTGCGCGACGACCTGCACTATAGCTCTAATTACGCTACCCTAGTTACGACACTACTAGGTAAAGGCACACTAAGTCGCGAATAATATTACCTTAGGCAGACTTATTAATAATTAAGCCAATTAAGCCAATCTAACCAAATTTAGTAATATCTTGGCCTACACGAGCTAGTGAATTACCATATTAGGCTAGACCGGCTTAATTGGCTTAATTATTAATAAGTCTGGCCTTAGGCTTCCTAGAAAGAAGCTTCTTCCCTTTACCTAGCTAGTTATAATAGGTATGCCACAGCTGCCCTTAATAGTAGCGGCCTCTAACCTATGCTAAATAGAAGAGTGCGCCGCAGCGCTAACCTTATTACTCTAAGATACTTTACGCAAAACTGGCTACCTAAAAAGAAATAGTAGGAAGGCAGCACCTTAGTAAATAAATAAGTATACTAACGCCAAGCGCCTGCACCTTAAGTCTAGACAGGGCTATATAGGCACCTAAACCCTAGAGACTTATAGCTTTCTAACTATAGTAAGAAAGGCTAAGAGATAATACTAGCAACATACTATTAATAGCGTAAAGGAGGACTCTAACCTCTTTTAAATTATAGGCTAGCACAAGCTAGAGCTAACAAGACTAGACCCGCCGCTGGCCTATAAGGGGCGCTATATTACTAACCTGTAGAAGAAAGTAGAAACGCTTAGACAAGTAATACTCTATTATTTTAACAATAATAATAACCTACTAGAGGCTTTAGAACCTAACGTCTAAGGATCGCAGGGCTATTACGCCCTTTCTTAAGACCTATACTTTTCCCCTAAAGAGGTTAAGCGTAATATAATAAGAGTCTTAAGCACTTTACCTAGCATAAACAGGATTACTATCTGCATGCTTACCGCATGCTAGCACTATATCTAAACGTATCTTACTAGCCTATACTAGCGCTATCTGGCCCTTAGCTACTTCCCCCACGCGTAGAGGGTCGCAGAGGTCGTTATAATACCTAAGATAGGTAAAAAGGACAAATCCTCCCCTAGATTATAAAGACCTATCGCCCTGCTATCCTGCCTTAGTAAGGGCCTAAAAAGAATCTTAGCAAGGAGATTTGCTAGTACTGCCATAGCACACGGCATACTAAGCCCCCAACACAGGGGGGCTCTCCCCAAGAGATTAGCCATGGACCTAGTAGCCACCTTTATATATAACGTAGAGGACGCCTTCTCTAACGGCCAGCACGTTACTATAGTTACTATAAACGTCTAAGGCGCCTTCGACGCACTTCTTAAAAATTAACTTTTATATAGGATAAAGGCCTAAGAATAGTATAATAGCGCCTTCTTAATTATAAAAAACTTCCTCTAGGACTGTCGCGTCTAAGTATAATTAGAAGAAGCCACTATAGCGCCCTACCTAGTATAGTGCGGGACGCCGCAGGGCTCACCACTATTACTAGTGCTATACACACTTTATCTAGCAGAGCTACTTTAGTAAGACCCTACCAGGCGCTTTAGGTACGCAGACGATATCTGCCTTTATAGGCAATCCTACTCCCTAGACTAGAACGTGGAAATGCTGGCAGAAGATATAGGCGCTATAAATTCCTAGGGAGACACTAATTACGTAGCATTTACCCTAGAGAAACTTAAAATAATACACCTAACTAAGTAGAAAAGTAATTATTCGCTACTTATCTAGATTAACGATTAGCTTATCTTCTAACCTATACTACTAGACAAGGCGCTACGCTAGCTAGGTGTTTACTTTAATAAAAAGCTTAATTTTAAAATACACGTTGTTACCTGCGTAGCTAAAGGACGCGCAGTCGTATAGCACATCTATAGCCTTACTAGGATCTAGCATGGCCTACTAGCCAGCTTACTACGCAAAGCAGTAATCTCATGCGTACTACCACGCCTACTATATAGAAACGAGGCCTAGTATAGAGGGCGCACGAAGCCCCCCAAGATTATAGAAGCTACGTAGAACCAAAAGGTTAGCACACGACTCGAGTGGCATATCGCCGCCCTAAAAAAGGCCCTTACGATAGTAGTTAGAGGCGTCGTCCCCGCCTACTACACCACGCCTACTACCACGCTATACAGAGACGCAGGCATTCCCTTAGTAACTATAGCGCTTAAAGAGTGTAAGGCAAGATTCGCTATACGCCTGCACTATATTAATAAAAATTACCTACTTATAGCGCGCACGCGACTAACTATAGCATATAAAAGAAGAGGCGCTAGACGCCTATAGCGCCTATACACAAAAGTTTAACTGCTCGCACAGCTATTCGCACTAGTACCCCGCCCTATACTACTATAATCGCACTATTCTAACTAGTGCCGAACAGACCCTATAAATAATAAGCCTAAAAAGCTCGCTACTAAAGAATTTAAATAATAATAGACAAGCCTACCTACTAAGATAATTATAGTGTTCTTAGACGGCTCGGAACAGCGCACAGAAAACGGCGAGCGCCACGTAACCTATAGATACGCTGTGTACTAGGGCCAGAGTCTGCTATACACAGGCAAAGGCTCCCTTAACACGCGGGCCCACGTCTTCAACGCAAAAGCAGTAGGGGCCTAGAGAGATCTTTAACACGTGCTATAGACTTAGGCGCACCGCCTAAGCCAGATCTAGATATATGTAGATAGCATATTAGTTATCTAGGGCATTAGGGGAGACCCCGCGCTATTATCCTAGTAGGCCTTTATACGCTGCTAGGAAGCTATAGACACTTAGGATATTTAAATCTAATAGTTACTAGGCCACATAGGCATTAAAGGTAATAAGCTAGCTAATTAGCTAGTAGATAAGGTAGCTAAGGACCTACGCCCACCTACAGGGAAGGTAGCTAACCCTATAATATTAGGTCTACAATCTAATACGCGCGCATATATACGCGCTATATAATAAGAGTAGTGGCGCATACGCACACTAAATCTCTCTACATGGTATAACTAGTGGGGCCTAGCATACACCCCCTCTAGGCAACCGCTAGAGCTAGAGCTCACACGCCCCGCCCTGGCCAAGCTCCTATCCATAAGGACAAGACACGGTAACTACGCCTGGTACCATAGGAAGTTTAAGCATGATGAGGAGACCCTCACGTGCACCTGTAGAGCAGACCTGGCCCTAGACTATATTATATACTGCCCACGGACAGTGCGACGCTTTAACTATTAGCCATAACACCTAATATATCCCCTAATAAATACTAGAGAAGGAATATAGTACCTTAAGGCGCTAAGCCTAGGAGAATACGCAACCCTTTTTATACTTAGTATTAATAATAGTATATATTAGTAAGTAACTAGCTAACTATATTATAGGCGAGCGGACGTAAACCCTTACTTTAGGTAAAGTAGATACGCTACCTACTTATAACTTACTAAGGTATCTACTATATAAGACTTAGCTCTCTCTTTTATATACCTATATGCGTGTATATATCTTTTCTTACCTCTAATAAGTCTTAGCATGCTTCTGTACAGGACTAGGGGCAGCTAGAAGGCCACCCCTTTTCCCACTATTGTCACACAAAGGCTAGATTAAATAGCTAAGTCGCCCTTATCTAGAGAGGGACAGTAGCAAGAGAGGCTGCTCCTATAGCAGTAATAGCACTAGTATAAGTGGCCCTTACTAAGTGCAGGGCACGTCTACATACCCCCTGGGAGGTTACATAGGACGTAAAACCAATACTACTACTACTACTACTATTACTCTTGCAAATGTCTTTAGTAAGTTATTCTACGTTAAGGTCAAGACTATAAAAGGCTCTATATAGGTAAATGTTATTAGCATATCTAAATCGCAGCGTGGTATCCTAGAGGAGGAGTTCCGCTAGGTACAGCATATAGATAATAGGTAAAAATGGCGAGCCCTGTGGGGTGCCGCAAGCCACTGGGTGGCGGCCAGATTAGTGTTAGCTATAGTAAATAAGTATATATCAGTTCGTGAGAATGTTGCGCGTGAGCACAAGGACCTTTTAGTGCTAGCCTTATCCTTTTATTTAGTGTAGTAGTTAGTTAACAAGGAGGGCATCGAAGGCCCTAAGCACGTCTATAGTAACTATAGTAACGTGCTAGCCTTTGCTAAAGACTAGTTCCACTTCGTGGGTAAAGGCGGCAATTAAGTCTATAGCTAACCATTTTAGCAGAGCCCCCCTATGTTAGGGGCTTAGTACGCCGTGTAGTATAGCTAAGTAGGCTATGCGCCAGGCGGCAATCCTTTTAAATCCCTTACTAAGATAGAGTAGCATAGCGAGGGGTCTTATAGAGCCTAGGACTATATAGTCCTTCTTGCTAAGCTTCCTGATAAATATAATCTCCCCGTCTATCTAGGCGGTAGGATAGTGATTAAGTTTAAGTAGGTCGCGGTAGATGTCGTAGACGTACTATTTAATATAGTTCCAGCATGCTATGAGTAGCTAGATAGTTATACTATTAGCGCCTAGTAAGGTGCTAGAGACCCTAATCACGCAGCGCTCCGTCTCTTTAATAGATAGATACGTGTCCCACGGGATGGTGGGGTTCTCTTATAGAGAGGGCGGTTCTAGCAGGTCGTCCTTTACCGTAAATCTATAAAGCAGTGCTTATTAAAGCATCTTAGCCTTGTCTTTATCTTTAGTTACCTTTATACCTCTAAAAGCTATTAGTGCTTAGGTTTTAGTGGGTTCTAGCTTGTGCTAGTTAATAATTTAGAATAGTTTTTAGTTATTTTCTATATTATTTATAGTGTATTACTAGTATTCCTTCTTTATCTTATAGACTATTGCTAGGAAAGTGCGCGTTTCCTTAAAAGGGCCCTAGTTAGTATAGCTGTCTAGCGAGTTTAAGTGTGCCTAGTAAGCTTATTTATAGGCGTCTATCTACTAGGGCGCTAAATAGCCTATCCCTCTTTTCTTTCTACCTGCTATCTTTAGGGCGTTAGTAAGGACTTCTTCTAAGGTAGTAACGCGCCTATTAACGTGCTTATAGGTATATAGCCTATTTAAGCTAGAAGTGCCTTTTATCCTATTAGTAATAGCGTTAATAAATAGCAGGAGCTTTATAGTAGGGACCTTATATTAAAACTAGTTAGGTAGCTCCTAACCCTTCCTAGGTATCGTGGTAACTAGCGTGTTATAGTCTAAGCTGTAGTTTATGTCTGATCGTACTGCTATAGTAGCGAAGGGGATATTATACAAAGGGTAATCTCAATAAAGTCGGCCGTCACGTGCAGCAGGGATTCCTGCAGGGGTAGCAACTTTAAAAGTCGCGCATCTTGATTCCATCTAAAGTATAAGTAAATACACCCAAATAAGATGTTCTAATTATGCTGTAAAGTTGTTCTAGCCACCTGTGTCCTCGCAGAGCTCTGCAACGCGCATAAAGTAGGTAGGATGAAGCTTTTCGGCCATATACTGCCTGAGTGTCTCATCACCTTGCCAGACCTCCTTTATGTACTGTTCTGCAGCCTTTTTGGCCTCCTTAGAACTTGATAGGTATTCGTAACTTGCCAAAAAACCTTCTAGACGCCCAAAACAGCGCTTAATTGGGTGTAAGTCGGGTGAATTAGGAGGCTGAGGGCCAAACTTGATTCCTAGAGCTTCAATTTCTGGCTGGCAGTACTAGAGACCTAGTAAGTATAGGCGAACGTTATCTTAAATTAAATAAATAGCTACGCTTAGGTTATTATTGCGTATAGCGTAGTAATAAGGGAATAGGTGATTCTTAAGTATATTCTTTACGTACTAGATGCCGTTCATGCCCTTCCCTCTGTTATATACAAACTCCTCTATTTTAAAGAACTTTTTAATAGTAAGAGGTATCTTAATACCTGCGCGGAGAGCTCCACCCTTTTTACTAGTAGCCTTATTAGTAGCTTAGCGTTAACTATTATTATAGGTAATATTATAGTTAATTTTTTATAATTACTACTCTTTATTAGTGCTAGCGATAGTTACGCAAGAGCGTTTAACCTTAAAAGCCTCCTTTACTATATTATTTATATAGGAGACGCGTTATATAAGGTCCTCGCAGCTCTTATTATTATCTTAAGCCTAAATAACGTAAGGGCGTTAATAAGAGCAAGTAGTATTAGTTAAAGTAGCAGCGTAAATTATAAGACTAAATTTAGGTGGCGTTGCAGGCAGTGCGTAGACGTTACTATTTTATCTAATTAGTTTTAAAATCCTCTACTTTCTGCCACGTATATTACTCTTGCTAATAGACTTAGAGGTCTTATTATAGCAGACGAATATAATGCGTGGAAAGTGTAGGTTATATTTAGCCTTAAGCTAGATATAGTACTATAGTCGCTAGTTCTTGTTATTACTACTAAGCGCTAGTTTTTTAAGTTATACTTTATAAGTTATTACGTATAGGTGCTGCTCGTCGCGGTGCTCCCTAGCAATGTTATAGACTATATTCTTACTAAGTGTGATGCTAGCTTCTGCGCAGAGGTCTCTGACAGCGTTATGCACCCGGTAGGTGCCATATACGATAATGTCATGCCGTAGTCTTGCGCTCAGCGTAGAGCCATCGCGTACCTTTACAGGTCTGCTAGGAGGAGACTGCTTGACTGTAGGTGTTGTAGCTAGCAATTCCTGCAGTAAGTCGCCCTTTGCGGCGCCTTTAACGCGTCGAAATGCCTTACCACAGGCGTGGTTAGTTATACCTAAATTAGTGGCGATTTCTAGAAAAGTGAGGTTGTATTTTATCCTAAGAACGACGATAGTAGCTAGCTGGGCTTCTAAAAGCAATTAAGAGCTTTTTTTTAGCAGGATTTAAAGCCATATTAAGTGAGAAACGTAAGGTTAAAGTGTAGGTGTTGACGCTCTACAGAGCTCTTAGAGGCTTGGAGGCTCGGAGACTCTGTTCCGCTAGTGACGCGCTAGCTTCTTGGCAAGTCACATGACGGCCGACTTTATTAAGATTACCCTTTGTAGAAGGAGAGGTCTATGACGTGCCCCGCACGATAGGTGGGAACTCTGGGCTCGCTAATATAAGCTAGCGCATGGGGTTCCGAGACACCCGGGGATATGAGACACCGCGCAGAAATCCTCCACCCTTTAAAAAATCGCGATATCTCCACATCCACCCTACCAAAATGGCCAACCGTGAGGCAGCAATTTAAGCAGCTATTAGTGATCTTAATGCTGGCATTTTTCCTAGTTAACGAGCTGCTACAAAGGCATATAACATCCCTATAGCCACGCTATCTAGGCGCGTACGCGGTTCACAAAACTGGCAAAATAGCTACGTATACTAGCAACGATTAACTCCATAATAAGAAGACTTCTTTATATAATAGATACTTAAAGAGGACGCGCGCGGGTTTCCTCCTTCTTACGCTTATATATAAGAAATAGTAAATTAAATTTTTAGGATAAATAGTAACCACGCGTTAGTAGGTAAATACTAAATATTTTACTTTATTAAACGCAACCTACGCGTTACCTTTATTATAAGTAAGAAGATTAAGGCTACAA
This sequence comes from Bimuria novae-zelandiae CBS 107.79, assembly GCA_010015655.1. Classification (NCBI taxonomy): domain Eukaryota; kingdom Fungi; phylum Ascomycota; class Dothideomycetes; order Pleosporales; family Didymosphaeriaceae; genus Bimuria; species Bimuria novae-zelandiae. The sequence goes on from ML976657.1 coordinate 1,835,714, forward strand.
GAGCTAAGGGAGTAACTTAAGAGGTAATACGCAAGTTTCTTAAGCTCTATAAGTAGCTCTGCGTTAAGTTAGACATACGTAATAAGGATACGTGGAATATAGATAAGACTAGGAAGGCCCTAGGCGTATGTGCAAACACTAGAGTACTCGCAAGAAGCCAGAAAAAGAAGGCTTACTATTAGTCTCTAGAGAATCGCGAGTAGGCGTTAATAATTAAGTGCGTTTCTGCAATAGGGAGAAAGCTACGGCCAGCTATTATTTTTAAAGGCAAAAACCTACAAAGCACCTGGTTTCTATTAACAATACTTAACTAGCTATACGTAACTTTAGAGAATAGCTAGACATCTAATATAATAGGGGCTAAGTGGCTGCAACGCGTATTTCTGCTAGATACTACGCCCTTAGAGGATCGCTAGCGGATGCTAATATTAGATGGCCACGGCAGCCATGTCGACCTGGATTTCCTGTGGATCTGCAAGCAGAATAAAGTCAGGCTTCTGTTTCTCCCTGCGCACTCCTCGCACGTTCTGCAGCCACTAGATCTCTCTGTTTTCTCAGTAGTGAAACGATTCTATCGCCAGCAGATCCACGAGTTATCACACCTAGATAATGCTGTGCCAGTTAAAAAGGAACATTTTATTATTACCTACAACGCTACTAGAGAGGCTGCGATTACTAAGAGAGTAATCCGCGCTAGATAGGCTATTACAGGCATCTACCTATTAAATATTAAGTAGGTAGTTAACTTATCTTAAGTCGCTCGAAGGCCTGTTACCCCCCCTTACTAGGATTAGGCTTATCTCGCCGAGAGCTCTCTCTACACTCCCCATAGCCCTTAGGATCTATTTATAGCTTAAAGGCAGCTCTACAGCGCTAAGAAATTAAGCCGCAAGATTTACTAACTATTTAAGAAAGCTAGTAAGGCAATTCTAATAGCTAATACACGCTTAGCAGCGCTAGAAGCAGAGAATAAAAAATTATAGAGTTAACTTAAGGCCCTTAAGCGTCCGCAACCACGAAAGAAAGTTTATATAGACCTAAATTAACACTTTGCTAGCATAGATTAAATTATAATAGCAAAGCAGGCATCTGCTCTCCTAGAGTAACAAAACAGTAGTACTTCTGCAGAAAAGGACGCAGAAAAAGCTACAGCAGAAATAGCAGCTAAAACTCTGCAATCTATGTGTAGCGAGTGGCAATTGTAATTACGCTGAATGAATTATCGCGATTTTTTAAAGGGTGGAGGATTTCTGCGCGGTGTCTCATATCCCCGGGTGTCTCGGAACCCCATGCGCTAGCTTAGCTTAATTCGGAGGTCGCTTCATCCGGAAGTACCGACTGGGGTGGCGATCTTGCACGAATCTGCGTGCATTACTGGCCACGGAACTCCTGACGGCTTCCTGCTCTTGTGATAGGATCCCGACGCCTAGGCCCTGTCCCTTCTATATTTTGTACAGATTAAAGCTTATGGTGAGTTGTTAACGAGGGTTTCTCAATTTTGGCATAAACCAAGGCTTTGCATAAGATGGGCAAGAACGCTGTAACGTGCGCATAATTTTTAGCTAAAACCAGTCCAAAGTGTGTAGAAATAGCTGCAGCACGTAACCTAAGACTGCTAACACAGTATTAAGACGTGTGGACGGAGATCGAACTGCTTGAAGTGAAGTACCTCGCTTATTTCTCGACAAACAGTGTTTTTCTACCTACAGTGGGGGACGTTACAAAATCCTCATTTCTCGCGATTAAGATATTAGACCGGCAACTTTGGTGGGAAGTAGCGCCTAAAGAGTTTCCGGGTCTATCCTTATACTGTGTTATGAGCGGCTAGGTCGCTGTGATATAATACATAAGAGGTAGACTTAGTAGTTCTTGGATTCAAATGCAGCCTCTCATCGCACTCTAAGATCCAAGACAGGACACACCTATTAAGACCTGTTGTAATAAACCAAAGCTTTCCTAAGTGGGGAAGCACCCCTACTACAATAAATTGCCTGGCGTTTTCTTTTGCGTCGCTAGCTTAGGACCCTTCTCCAACTTGGCGTTCTTCCTTAGTGTGGAGGTCGTTGCCAACGGAGACTAAAGCGTGGTTCAGGCATCTAGCTAGCCTACAACTAAATCATCAAGGCTGTGCGTAGATGTTACGTGGATTATTGGCTAACAAGGGTTAAATTATAGAAGGACATTGGGATATTCGACGATCAATTCTAGAGAAAGCCTAACTCTATAGCATTAGCTTCCGCGTATTTACCCGCGCAATCACTCCCCTAATCGTAGTAGTCATTCCTTCCGCTACGCTCTTGGTGTTTCAGAAGCTCCACAATATCTTTGGTGATCCCCTTGGTGGACAGCTAAGTCTCCCAGTCCTCTAGTAAACTTCACAATCTGTTTTCTCTGCCTCTTCAATATGCGCAGCTTCAGTTCCGATATTGGTTCCTCACTGTGACGGTTAAATACATTCTACTCCAACAGGAGCAGAAGGTTAGCCTTTTGCTCCTGACAGTTATGAGCCCGGAATCGCTGAAGCCTGCGCAAGCACTCAAGTGACGGATTCCCACTTGGTGGGGTATCACAAGCGAGCACGTACACACCATACAAATAGCCAAGCAAGAAGGCCACAGAGACGTTAAGGCTAGATGCCTGGAGCAGAATACACAGGGCATGTTACACACAGCAAAAACATGTATATAAACCTTGAAAAGCTTCCAGCTCTACGCTTTGCTACGATCTGGGGGGGTGTGTGACGGTTAAATACATTCTACTCCCAACAGGAGCAGAAGGTTAGCCTTTTGCTCCTGACACTCACTTATAAAAAGCGGCAAGGCCATGCTGTCCAGTAGGGAGAGGTACTCTTCTTCCAGGGCTGCCCATTCTCCTACGAGGCTTTTTACAGAACTATCAGGCAGCTTTGCTTCCTCCTCCATTTTCGAGGCTACTTCGAGGAAGTGCTCTTCGAAGTTGAAGAGGCTCGCCGATACCTCCTGGAACTTATCATCTCTTGGGCGTGGTAGCTCAATCCAGTGCGTTAGCACAGCTTCCCACAGATAGTTTAGGAGTTGAAGTTCTCTGTATACCATAACCCTGTCTTCAACATCCTCTTCATCGTCAACAACGATCGGACTGCCTTTAACGACTTCAGTAAATTAACTAGTCCGCTAATTATTCTGCATACCTAATGTCCCTTGGCTCTCATCTTCAGAATAACCATCTTCGGTAACAATTTCTGGAGTTCGCACCTCCTCCGCCTCCATTGCTTCAAGACCAGCTCCTCTCGCTACGCAGCGTTGTAGGCCGACCTTGACCACAGTGTGCACTGCGTCAGGCTTTGACGATTTAAGCATATCGTATTCGGCCAGACGATTTCCTGTCCCCTCAGTATCAGATTCGGATGATGTATACCCTGGGTCTTGGCCTGCGTCTTTGGCAGAGAACTGCAATAAAATCTCAGCAGCCAAAAGCCCATCGTTATCGGCATCGTCAACTACCACGGAATCTTCTTGCAAGAGCTTGCCTCGACCAGTTTTGGCTGATTCGACTGCCTTAGCGTTGTCGTGGGAATACGAGATGCGCATTTGGAAGCTACGCGTGTTTAAAGGTTGCTTAGGCATGATCCGTAGCTGTACCGATCCGATAAGTACTGTCTCTGGAGAGGTGGGAGGGACCAACCTGTATTATATCTAGGCTGATTTTGTCACAGCGTAAGTGAATTGCCGTAAATGCGAATGGCAAAGCAGACAATGAAATGAGCTTGGCTGTGTGGGGTAGCTTGAGGAACACTTGGGTGGAAATCGAGTTTCGGGGTGACGTTGAGCTGCCTTTTATATTCCCCTCCCCGACATCTGCCCCACGGCACTGCCCCCAACGAGTGTTTCAATAATATCCTGCTAAATAAGCGAACAGCCTTCACCCTGTGCCTTTCTGAGCGGCCGTGCGCTGAATACCGGTAACCGAAGTGCAAAAACCAGAAATCGATACCGGAAACCGCTGTACGGTTCGGAGCCGAAGCCTAGTGCGCAAGGGCGGCGCACCTCCGCATTTTAATAGAGTTGTTTTGCAACCTCGTCGCTTCAACTTTTGAGACATCCAAATTGCAAATTTGGATTCTATAGATTGGTGTTCAGTCTGGTATACCCTCACGCATGTCCTATTCTCGGTCCCCTACTTAGTGCTAACCTTGCCTTTCTAACCCTAGCTGCAGTCAGCCTTAGGCCGGCACTTTTAACCTAATCGCATGGGTGAATTACTGGCACCGAAGTGGATGAACACCTCCGCTAAACCAGAGAACGGATATTACGCAAGATTCAAAAAATCGAAACGGCCTTCAAGCTCTACATCGTGTTCTTGCAGTTCGTCCCCGTCGATGGGTGAGAGGTCGAAAAACTCAGTCGTCGTGGAGCTGGGGGTATCAGGAGGGGTATAAGGATGGGTATAAGAAACAAGGCGGTGTAATTCAGAGCTGTTGCCGGTGCGACTGGCCGTGTGAGTGACAGGAGGAGCCTGCGGTTGAAGGTTGGCCTCGGGAACCCGCAAATCTGATTCAGGACATCGCAAAGATGAGGCATCGGCCGGGATCGGAGTCGTGGGGGATGGCAGAGACGTGGAACCCGTGTTCTGGGCGGCCATGGTCGTGGGATGAACGAGAATCCGACTAAGCTGTTTATTAGCAAGCTATTTCATTCTATATGTGCTCCGGGTGCACATGGTAGCAGGGTGTGGATGCTAAGCCGCACTGTGCACTACCATGCATGGGCGGTTAAAGTATGCCTAGCGCGTCAACTGAAGAGCCGTGTACAATGTTGTCTGCAGCGTGGCGGTCTCAGGGTGCACGGAAAAGGAATAATCTATGGGGCCGGAATACGCCAGCCTTCACCGCCTGTGCAGATGCACATGCCTCCGCGGTGCGAGAAAACCTTGGGCGGCTTCAAGGAGACTACGCTTTGCACCCAAGGCAATATTAAATGCAGAACACTCCTCTTGAAGACGATTTGATTCCTATCCTGGGGTTTCCTGGACGTTTTCACTACGATGGTGAAGATTCTCGGCGTTGATCAACGAAGGGGATGTGGGCTCTAGAAAGTGATCACCTTTTGTTTCACCAAAATCGTAACAGCTACATGCAGGGGATGGATGCTGAAGAGGCCGTACGTGAGCTGTAATTGAAACAAGGAGATGCGCTATGTGTAGCGAGGGGATGTAGGGCATGGTTTGCACGCAGGGGACATACAGAAGGGCCACCGGTGAACCAGGATGCCAAAATGCTTGTGATCACCGCGGCCGGGGACCTGCCGGCTAGCCTCCGAACCTTCTGAAAAAAAACATTAAAGACTGTCCCTAAGCGATTAAGGTCTAATCTCCGAGCATTTGCAATCTCTCCGTGTGAAAACCCATCGCTGGGTGGTTAACAAGAATGTCATTATAAGGATAATGGCTCACAACTAAAAGCTAAATTGTAATTCTGAGAAAGTCTGGATGCTGCGCAACTCTTCTTATTCACACGTTAATGTTTAACCTGAACCCCCCCAAGCAGTAGCATTCGTGGCTGCCATTTCGTCCCCTCTCCCCGTGTATAAGGTACGAGTTTCCATCGAGATATCGTAGCGTACCACGATCTTATTGCCCATCGTGGCCTCATCGTCTGTATGTTGAATGTCGCGATCAACGCTTGCACGGCTAAACTTCGTGGTACCAGACAACTTCTTCCATCGTAGAATGACTGTAAATAGGCAGAGAAGACATCCCAGTGTGCCGTTTACCTAAGCTTGTTATCGTAAGCACTTGATAGTGGCAGGAAACTTACTATGAAGTGCACCTTTGTGCCTGCTTTCCGTATCGCAACAAACGGGATTGAGGAAATCAGCATAGCAAGGCCTACAACAACTCCAAACACTAGTGGTCGGTGCTTCTTGCCCTGGCTTCCGATCCCCTGGCCCGGGAGAGGCTTGCCCCGACTCCACCGCACGATTGTTGTGAATCCTCGCCAGACATTTTCGTCTCCAATAATCCACAGGGCTCTTATCCCTAATGCTCCGTAGTATCCACCGCCTCCTGCATTCATAAATGCTCCTCCAATGCCCCCTAGCTTAGGCTCCTGAACTCTCGGCACCACATCCAGAATGCTCAGCAACCCGCCAACAATCTGAATAATGGTAAAGCAGTATTAAAGAGCGATACAATACGGCTCTCGACGGCGGGATAAGAAGATTCGGAGTAAGTACACCTACCAACTATTAGTAATTAGATCGAGAAAGAGACCGGTACTCACCTGCAGCAAAGCTAACTGCAACAAGACTACCTGGTATGATGCAATCAAAAAAGCCAGACTATTTTGTTTGATGTTGCATACTTCGACGCCAAGGGAGCCAGCGAAACCGATGACGCCTAAAGTTACGGCAAAGGTGAAAAGGCACAACTGGCAAATGAGGTACCACGGTTTCGTGTAATATTTGGCTTGTTGGCGATGGACTTTCTGATGCTTCCAATCGATCCAGCGTACGGTCAGCTCCAGAACAAGAGGAAAGCCGCTCGTGATTAGCGGCGCTAGGCCAAAGGAAGGGAGCAGGTGTGCCCCTGGCATCCCGGGCGGTGGGCAAGAAGCCGCAGAGAATACTGCAGGCATGGAGGTGATTCAGAATGTAGATGCAGTCAATGGTACGTGCAGCAGGCAACCGGTGAAGGGCCAAGTGAGGCTGTAAGGCGGTGGACTGGAGGACGTCGCAGGCTCATCGAAGCAGGCACAGTCCTTAAACTACACAAAGCACTGTACGGACTGCGCATATCTCCACTACTCTGGTAAAGAGAGTTCACGTCAACACTCCGTGATATTGGCTTTGAAACAGTGCCCTACGAGCCATGCTGCCTTATTAAGGACGGCATTATTATCTTCTTCTATATAGATAACCTTATTGTTGCCTACGATAAGTTATAAAAGTAGGCTGCTAAAGCTGCTCTCGCAATAATAGGTACTAAATTCACACTTATGGGTGGCAACGACCTATAGTGGTTTCTAGGAGTTGAAATTATTAGAGATCGACTAAACTAAAAACTTTGGCTTTTACAAGCTTTATATATCGACAAAATATCACGCCTTATTAATCACCATGAGATTCGCTATAATACCCCGATAGGTTTAATCGAATTACTCCTAAGGACAGGACTAGCTAGTAAGGGTAAGATTAATCGATACCAGCGCAAAGTTAGATTAATTCTCTATGCTATAGTTATATCTCGACCAGATATTGCATTTACAAGCTTTTAATTATCACGATTTCTGTCTAACCTAAGCAAAGAGCACTAAGCGGCTACTAATCAAGTTCTCCTTTACCTTGCTAACACTAAATTACTAGGTCTTTAGCTTGGGGGTGCAGATACTTTAGAAGTGGCAAGTAACGCATCCTTTACTAACAGCACACTTGACCGCAAGAGCTCGCAAGGATATATTATTAAGCTATTTAGTGGCCTGATCGCCTGGAAAGCAAATAAGCAAGATATAGTCACTACATTAATAACTGAAGCTAAATTACTAGCACTATCGCAAGTGGCCAAGGAGGCTTTATTCACATCCTGATTGCTAAAGGAGCTGAAGATTAACCTTAATAATTCCCTTATTATAATTAATTGTAATAATCAGCAAACAATCCGACTTATCACTAAAGAGATAGCCAAGTTGCAGACCAAGCTCCGCCATGTAGATATCTACAATTATTAGCTGAGACAAGAAGTCGCACGTAGGATAATTAGAGTAGTCTATTAACGCTCAGAAGACATGGTTGCAGACGGACTCACAAAGGCCCTGCCAGCCAACAAATGGAGCAAGTTTCTAGATAAACTAGGACTTGCAGAGATTCAGGACAAGATTACGGACAGAGAGGCCAACCTGCTCGAGCTAGAGCAAAGGATAGAGGCCTTTGAGATTGAGCCAAGATAGGACTGGCTGATCACTGACGAATGGTCTCTAGCTTGAGGATAAGCCCAAGCTGAGGGGGTGTGTCTGATTACATGGCCCTTTGCACACGCAAAGGTAGCTGGCGCAACCTTACACAAAGAGACTTCGCTAGCAGTCTGGTTCATCCGCACGATTCCGGGCGGGACAAAGGGAACTCTCCTTAATCAACGGAAATAGATTAGCGTCTTAG